>JAALGZ010000041.1:0-327404 GCA_015227615.1 Labyrinthula sp. Ha | reverse complement strand
GGGATTATTTCCTAATCGGAAAGCCCGCACTAAGAATGATGCACTTGTTACCCGAGCAAAATATGGAGCTCGGGTAGGAAAGCGGCAGCCAGGTTAGCCACCTGGTGGGCCAAGTAAATTCGGGATCTAGTTTTCTATGTTATAAATATATAAATAATGTAAATTGGTTAAGTAGAAAACTAGGGTCTTCGGTTTGGCCCAACGTAGTTATGTTAATTGTGGATGTAATTAAAGTTAACAGTGTATTTCAATATATGAGTTTTCACCAATACGAGTTATTGGAGTACATCCGCGTTTTACGTTGGGGCAGGGGTGGATCGTCCTTAAAGATCCGTAGATATTACCTTTTTGGTAAGAATATTGACCAGAATAAGGTCGTTAGACAAAAGCAGAAAAATGTTCTGCTGGTGAAGGGTGGTCTACCTGAGGAACTTGACCGGGTGATACAGATGCTTTCGCTTCTGCAGGGCGGAAGTGTCAACGTATTTCCCAAGATCAAGGTTCGAAAGGATAGACAACCTGTTAGTATAGAGCAAAAGGCAATGGTTGTGGTGGGTCAGTTGATCACTGACGAACAACGAAGTCTTATCAACAACCTGCAAAGGGACGCCTTAGCGGGTGATAGCGAGTGGCTATCGGCCTACCACGAGCACGTGGTTGTAGGGGACTCCTTCGCACACTACCTTGCTGAGGTCAGGCAGGCAGTGGAAGCCCAGAGAGTAGGGCTGACGAAGGTGGAAGTCCCCGGGATGTTGTGGGTACGCAACACCGCGACTAGTGTTGACTTAGTTGAGAGAATAAACACTGGTGATACCTCCGGTATCGACTTTGGAGAGGTCATCCGATTGAAGAGGCATGTAGAAGACATCGCCGATGATGACTTGGGTGATATACTATTGCCCGACGTGGATGAAGAAGTTGACCCAGTCTCTGAGGAAATAGAGATAAGGGAAGCTATATCATCTATGATCTCTAAGGCAACGGATGCCTCGATGGAGATGAAGAAGAAGCTAAAAGCTTTATGCTTGGAGTACTGGGATGTGTTTGCAACGGACCATTCGCAGACCCGCATAAGTAAGCTGGAGCCTATGCCCGTGTTCCCGTTGGAGAATTACGAGTTCAAGTACCCCAGAGCTAGGCCGACATCTGCTGAAAAGAGCAGATTCATAAAGGAAAAAATTATGAGTATGGAGAAAAGGAAGCTGTTGAAACTAGTGCCGGCTGCGGAATTTGGTTCCGTGGTCTTTGCCGTTCCTAAGAAAGGAAACAAACTTAGGATGGTAGTTGATTTAGTCGACGTGAATAAAATTTTGCGTCGCGATGTTAATCAGCTACCCTTTTTGGAAAAGAGTTTCGAAAATCTCGCTCAAAGCAAGTTTTATGCTTCGTTCGATGTGGTGTCCGGGTTTGACCAGCTTGGCATCACCGAAGAAGCGAAGAAGTATTTCAATATAGTGTCCGAACATGGGACCTACCAGTTGAACTTCGCACCCATGGGATACCACTCGACCCCCGTGTTCTTCCACCAGCAGATGGTGAAGCATGTGGTGGGCAGAGAAGTCGAGGGTAGACATGGTCATGGCATCATCCAATGGATTGATGACAGTCTGATCTACGCGGACAACTTTGATAATTTCATTAAAGTATTGAAGTGATTCTTTGAAAACCTTAGGAAGGTTAAGGTAAGGATCAGCCCTCAGAAATCTACCATATTCTCGACTAGGATTAGTTATTGCGGAAGAGAGGTAGAAGGGGGAAAATGGAACTTTAACAAGGAGTATTATGAGAAAATACTCGAAGTTCCGAGGCCGGAGTTTGTATATCAACTCGCGGCGATACTTCACCTTGCGCAATGGCTATCACTGGCCATACCGAAGCTCGGGGAGCTTAGGGGTAAGGTTATGGCTAAGTACCCACAAATGAAAGGGGAAAAGTCTGACCTGAAACGCAAGAACGAACGTGTCGAGTGGTCGGACGAATTGTCTGACGACTTTAAGGAGTTCAAAAGGATCTTGTCTATAGCGGCGAAACAGAAGCTGCAGACGTATGATCGTAACCAGGATTTGTTACTGGTGACAGATGCCAGCAAGGAATACCATAGCGCTATAGTATTTCAAGCTGGGTCATCTGAAAGGAGTAAGTCATTGTTGAAGAAGACAGTGTTTCCTATGATGTTTTTCTCTGGCAAGTTTGCCGAGGATCAACAGAGGTGGGGTATCGTTCATAAGGAACTTTACCCGATTGTGAAGACGTTCAGTCGTCTTTCGTATTTATTACTATATCATCCAACGCCAATACAGGTGTACACGGATCATATGAACCTCAGAGCCATAATTAAGGGTGGATCCAGGATTAACCATGGACACCTTAATAGGCTACAAAGGTGGGTGCTGACTTTGCAGCAGGCTCAGGTTGAACTTTACCATGTAGATGGTGAAAGTAACATCTTCGCCGATATGCTGTCAAGGTGGGCAGCCCGGGTCGAAGGGAAAGACCGAGAGATTAGAGCCGCTAGGGCTTTGGTTAGGGATCCACCTCCGGAATCCTTGGATACAGGGGAACGTAACTTCTACAGAAGGATGTTCGTATCACCGACCGACCAAGAGCTTGAGCAGCTAAGGGAGATGGTCCCTGGAGCACCCGAGGATATCAAGGTTGGGTCGATGCTTGACCAGGATAGCTTCGACACTTGGTATCTCGACGATGACGTCAAGTATGAAACTCGTCAGGATGGGGGCCTGACATTCGCAAGGAAGCCTAAAGAAAAGGTTCGAGAGGAGTTTCTTCTCAAGGATGTCGATGAGTCAGCAGTGACCTTCGATGATATCCTTGATTGGGTAACAGAACAAGCC
Source organism: Labyrinthula sp. Ha (assembly GCA_015227615.1). NCBI lineage: Eukaryota > Bigyra > Labyrinthulida > Labyrinthulaceae > Labyrinthula > Labyrinthula sp. Ha. The sequence goes on along the minus strand of JAALGZ010000041.1, from coordinate 324,552 downwards.
GAGTACGAGGAGTCTTCGGGTCCAACGATCGAAGATCTTGGTACTGCAACCGAAGATGACGAAATACTCAGGGTCACGGTGAACGCTGTCAGACTGAACCCGAATAAGCAAAGGGAGAAAAGAACGTATGAACAGATGAGAGCCTTCGATAAGGATCGAGTCTCAGCGTTCAACCCATATTATGAGGGTTCGTGGAAGCGCATCTCTGAGGCCGAACTGCTTGATGGTCAGAAAGCTGAAGGACTTGGCGATGGCATGAAGCTGGCAAGAGCCGGCGACAAGGTTGTGATACCTGAAACTCTTTTTGAGAGACAGATGGTTCATATTCACCTTGCGGGTCACCATGGACCGGTGAGTGCCTGTGTAGCGGAAGCTTCAAAATACGCATGGATCATCCCTAAGACATATGGTGAAGGGGCAACTTTACAGAGCATCTTTCAGGATCTTAAAGTGAATTGCGCTCACTGTCGAAAGGGACCTTCGTTATTGAAGACTGCATTAAGCATAGTCACTGAGGCTAGGGCACCAAGAGAAGTGCTAGTGTCCGACTACTTGTATGTTAATCCGAAGGGGTACATACTCGTACTAACGGATGCCTTCTCAAGGTTCACCTACTTAAAGTATGCACCGAAGGCTAATGCCGAGACGGTGGTAGCTGCTTTAGAAGACTTTAATAGTAATTGGAAGTTAGAATCGAACTTCACCTTGGTGACAGATCGAGGATCTCACTTCGCTAACCAAGTGTTAGAAAAATTGAGTAAGGCCCTTGGTTTCACCCACAACTTTGCGGTAAGTTACGCAAGTTGGACGAATGGTGAAATTGAAGTGGTACACAAAAAAGTACTTGACTTTTTGAAGGCCCTTGTATCGGAGAGAAGATATCAATGGGATGAATGGCCCTTGGTACTGGGTACTATACAGGCGGCAATGAACGAGTTACCCATCATGTCTAGGAAACTTCCAGGGGAAAGTAAGGCGCCTTGTGCAAACCAACTTTTCCTGTTCATAAATCCTGAGAAGGATTATATTGAAGCTGCTGCTTTTCCGAGGTTGATCTCGAGAAAGGTAGGTGGGGAAGTGAAGGTAATAGATACTGATGTGGATACCTTGTTTAAGTTGTCGAAGAATTTTCGAGATCAACTCGATGAGTATCAGGGTCGGGTTGCTGACTATGTGTCTCTGATGAAATCTAAAAGAAATGCCTACTGGAATAAAAGGAGGAAGCGTTTTGATAAGGCTTTGCTCCAATATCAGGTAGGTGAATGGTGTCTCATTAGCACTGCTAAGACGCCGAGAGAGACTAACAAGATTAAGCTTGAGTGGTCTGGCCCTGTATTGATACAGGAGGTACTTAGTAATAATGTGTACCGGGTGCGGCTCTTGAACGGTATGACCTTAACGGTTCATGCTTCAAGGTTGTATTTTTACGAGCCCTCAGGGTAGGTGCCGGATGACGCATTGAGAAAAATCTTTATCAATAATTGGGGTGAGCTTGAAGTGGGGAGGTTCCATGGATTGCGATACTCTAATGGAGAATGGTGGTTACATGTCCATTGGAAAGGGTTCGAATCTCGAGATGATACTTGGGAACCTCTCAGGTCTATGTATAGAGATGTCAAATCACTTGTCATAAAATACTTAGAGAATCAGAGGAAGCCTGTAAGGGATAAAAGAAACTCGAATAGGGCTATGGCCTGGATCGAGAGACATATCCTAGGCGATATCAATGTTAGATGGGTTGGTAAAATGAGGCCCAATCTGAGATCGCATCTCCTAGTTGAAGGTAACTGGTGGGAGGAACGAGAGGCTGTTCCTTTCTACGTAAAGAATTGGTCTGAGTTGGACAAATTTGTTATGAGATGTCTCGTAAAATGCTTCGGTATGGGCGACTTTGAGTCGTTTACGAAGTTCATGCCACATAAATCGAAGGCAATGATGTACTCATATATTCAGAGAACTATGGGAATCATGAGTTTGGCTGGATTTAATGGTAGAAAAATTGATATAGCCTCGGAAGATCGAAAGCAGGAATATAATTTTCCAGTGGAGAATATTCTGTGTTCGTGGAAGTATGATTCTTTTGAGACGGCGAAATCATTGATGAGCTTCGTGATACCAGAAGGTGCAGGGAAAGCGTTCTGCAGACAGGTAGAAAGAATGCAGTCAAGAGCGAGACAGGATGTGTCTAAGGTGAGAGACGGCTTGCAGGAATTGACTGAAGTAAAAGGTTTATGGCTGGAAATCTCGAAGTATGTATTCGAGGGGGTATCGTTTGTAGGTAACCCTGAAGGATATATTTTGGATGACCGTAAAACCGTAACTTTGGTTGAAACTGTAGAGAACGTTCAAATAAGTAGTGAGAGTATAGAGACTAGCTCTGACTTAAGGATATTTATGCAAGTAGACAATATAGGTAACTTCACTTTGACCAAACTGTATGGCAATATGTTTGACCTGTCGGGTGAGTCATGGCCTTTTTCGGTAAAGGTCTGCATATTCCCCAGAGAGAGAACTTGGTATTTTGCTGATATTTACGAAGGAGATACCGTTGCTTCATGGCCAGGTGATGAGGTAGATCTTCTCCTCGTCGATCCACCATGGGCCACTGGAACCTTTAATCCTGTGAGAGGGATCCGAACTCGATATCCTAAATGCAAAGATTCTGAGGTCCTCGATATACCTTTTGAGAACATGAAGCCGGCATTCATTGCTATCTGGGTTATCAAAAGGAATCTAGGCAGAACCTTACAACAGTTTGACAAACACCAGTATGACTTAGTTAACATAGTTGACTGGATTAAATGTACCAAGTCAGGGGTCTTGCGTACATCTTTGGGTTATTACTTTCAACACTCGGCAGAAATGCTGCTAGTGTTTGTGTCTAGAACTAAAAAGGAGAGAGTTCTCGATGAGATCCACAAGCTGAGAGAAACAGAGTTATTGTGGGCTGATCGGTTAGAAAATGGTGTGAAGCCTTTGAAGGCTTATGAATATTTTGAGTCAGTATTTGGAAGGAACGCCCTTAAGGTTGAGCTTTTCGCAAGGTGCTGCAACTTGCGAAAAGACTGGGTTCAATTGGGATTCGAAGTCGATCCTCGATCAAGTGGGGTTGCTTTTGGTTGTGGTATGTCGACGAATGGAAAAGAGGTACACCTCTTTTCAGATGAGAAGGGGGATGTGTATGTTTAATTAGTAACGTTTCAGATAACTTGGGTTATTTAACTAACTTCGTATAACATATATAGTATTTGAATTATTGTCAACAGTATGGTTACTTGTGTAAGTTAATTGAAGACCTATAGAATAATTGTAAGTAGAATAAATATCACATATGTATTTTGGGCGATCAGAAATAGAGTTAATAGATAATAACAACATTTTGAAAACTTCATAGATTTTCGTCTAAGACACAGTTTTCGATAAGTGCAGAAACCCCTGAGTGTTAACAACGCCTTGTGAGTTTATTGCATTGATACTTAGCATAGTATCGGAGTTTGTGGCTTGAAGAGAGCCCTTACAAAGTCTGTGGATAGATCCCTTAGCAATAAGAGCGATCTAGTTGTATCCAATAGTTACTTTGGATACAGAGAGACGTAGAACGCAGTCGTTCTACTGTGGTAGCACGTTCTCATACGTCTGAACGCTCGAGGGTTTTCCGAGTGTACAAATGTGTCTTAAAGAAATCGGGGGTTTTGAGGGCCAAGAGTTCTTTGCAGGAAGCTGAAGAATTGGTAAAAGTTTATAGGTAATGGTACTTGTGAATTACAAGAGTTGTTCAATCATAGTGCTGTTTGGTAGCTGCCACAGCTTGATCGCTTAGGTTTTTGGTTTCAGAAAAGTAATAATTGTTCTTCTTGAAGTCTATGTATGATCATCGATTATCAATTATTATAATAGTATCAAATGGTATAGTGATAGTAGGAGACATACACTTTGCTAATTTGATGTAGAACTAAACCTGCGAGATTATATACGACGAAACAACAACCAAAGAAAAAAGCTAGCTGCAAGCTTTTAAGTAAAAAAGTCTCAATATAAGTAGTTCGACGAAGGATAATCACAACCTAAATATTCTACATCTAAAAAGTATTAGAGAACTGTTTCTTATTTCTTTGCATAGTTTCAATTGAGTAACAAAGTTCGGATCGACAACATAAATGCCTGATTTACCTTATTATAGACGCTTAACATTCTCGCTAGTAACACTGTCTCACTTCCGAGTATCTGACTGTTCCATAGCTCATTCCGAGCAGATAAAAGTCTATTATCACAACATCCATTTCATTTTCTTTCAGCTGAACGTTGCTAACTACTAGACTACCGATTAACTTTTCAGTCTATGAGATATAATTTTTATTCATTTGATTGTTCAAGTATACTAAGAAAACTCTCGGCCTCCTAAATTTAGGAGGCAACTATGGCAGTTTTAGTCACTATCTTCTTCTCTTAGAGACAGGTTGATTTTTTAACTCTGCCCAAAATGGAAATCATACGGGATGTCCAAAGTGGGCATATATTAACACTAAAAAAAGAAACAGAGAATCAGAATCAAGATGAAGGGGAAAAGGAGAGGACAGGCAAAAAAACCTAATGCAGAAGCAAGTCTTATGCATGAAAACCTCTTCCCGAAACTTCCCCATCCAAAGAGAAACCTTCAGCTGCCTTTTATCAAGGATAAGTTACCCAAACAGCTGAAGAAAACGAAAAACAACATCAAGATGGCAAAGGGTGATTCCAAGAGTGTTGACACTGTCCTGCTAAAGAATGGAATGAAAGTTCTGTTAGTTCAAGATCCGAAAGCTACTGATTGTGCTGTTGCACTGTCTGTCAACGTGGGAAGTTTTTCTGATCCCGAGGAAGTAAAAATTTGTTCTTTCTTAACGGTTTTCAGATGGAAGGTTTGGCTCATCTCTCAGAACATATGGTTTTCCTAGGAGAAAAGAAAGATGAACAGGGAAATGTACTTTCGGGGAGATTTGATGAGTTTGTGTCAAAGCTGGGTGGACTGTATCCTTGTTTTTTGCCCTTGATTCTTAGGCGGAATGCTTACACATCCACTGAAGAAACTAATTACCACTATTCCTTCCCTTTTCCAAAAGGATATGATATGTTGGAGAGATCTCTTGATTTGTTTTCTAACTCGTTCGTCTCTCCACACTTTTCCGAGGAAGGGATTGAAAAAGAGTCAAAGGTAACTGTTTCGTTCTTACTGAGTGTTAGGTTGTTGATAATGAGTATTCAAAGAATGTAGGAGATCCTTTTCGATCATTATATGAGCTCCTCAGAGCAACATCAAGTGAAAAGCACCCATTTCGAAAGTTTGCATGTGGGAACTTCCATACTCTTAATGTTGTTCCAAAAGAGAGAAATTACAACGTTTCAGAACTTTTGAACAATTTCTTCAAAACACATTATACCGCTGAAAGGATGAAGGCTGTTATTTATTCCAATATCAAAACTGAACGGCTCAAGAGTTTAGCAGAGGCTTACTTCACTAGGATATTGCCGCGACCTAAAGGTAGATGTACTTCTTTTCGTAATATGTAGAGGAGCCTTCTAGGAAACTGATATTTAAAGGAACAGCATTTACGCCGCTGGAATCTGGGAGAAAATTTCACGTTGTGAGTAACCACGATAAGTGTGAAATAATGATGGTCTTTCCACTACAAGGTGATCGAGTATTAGACTACAAACGAAACATCCCAGCTCTTTTCTTGTCTCATGTACTTGGATCTGGACAAGAGGGCTCACTAGTTGATTATTTGGAGCAGAAGGAATGGGGTAAGAGTGTTGCTGGCCAGACGATGCCGGCTTACGATGGGCTGAATCTCTTTTTCATAACTATTAGTTGCACTGAGAAAGCAATCTGGGATAATGTTGATGACATAGTTCATGCTACATTCCAGTACCTTTCTTTTATATATAAGAAGAAATTGCCACAGGAATTAATTGATCATGTTGCTGAAGAGTTTGATCGCCACTGGTTGCAAAATGAAGATATCAAGGCAGCTGGCTCAGCTTTTAATTTTGTTTCGTCGATTGTATCTACTATGCATCAAACTTCAGAGGAGAATTATTTCACTTATGGTGATTTGGTTGAGAGTTTTGATGACGATGTTTTTATGTCTCTCCTCGAGTGTTTAGTACCAACTAATTTAACTTTATTCATTCATCACACAGGAGCTGAGGCAGAGGCTGATCTTGAAGAGGATAGGCTTAAAGCCAAGTATGGGGTTGAAGCTATACCTCAAGAGACTATTGAAAATTGGGGGAAAAGGAAGCAGTTATTTGATGAGGAAGGTGAAAAGTTTGTTTTTAAACTCCCTAAGGTTGAGAAAAGAAAGGATCCAAAGAATTTGATTCCTTTCACACCGAGTAAAGTAGACCTCCAACATGGTCTTCACAGAATGGAGAATATTCCCTTAAATCTGAAAAAGAGGGTAAACAAGAAACACTACAGGATGTTATTTGATATGTTTATATATTTGAATAAACCAAAGGAGAAGGATATTACCCAGAAAAGTGAACCTATTGAAGATGATAAAACCGTTGTTATCAGATCCGGCACAAGAAAGGCGGTTAAAGCCGATCCTAAACAAAACGTGAAACCAGTTCGGAAGGCTCAAAAACCTTCGGTTTTAACTCAATTTACTGGGGGATTGAATACCAATGTTCATTCTCTCACAGTCAACACAAATTTATCGCCCTTTGGAAATGTTGCTTCTTTTCGTCAAGTGCAAAATAAGTATGATGATTTTCAGAACAATGAAGGGAACTGCGACTTTAATGCTGTTAATGATCTTGCTGTAAAAGTTCGTGAAGATGAAAAGGAGGATAATGACAAAGAGAAGGTGGGGAAACTGTTTACATTTAACTCTGCTAAAGAGATTCCCTCGAATAGTGCTGACCAGTTTCGCCCTCCTGTTTTACTTAAGGCCACTGAACGTTCATTACTATTCTTTAAACGAAGTAAATGGGAAAGCTATCCAGATGAGCAGTTTAGAACTTATGTGACCTTTATTATCAACCTGCCCTTTCTGTATACCCAATCTACAGTTTACTCAACGAGTTCAAACTTAAGGGACTCAATTATTTTCTCGTTCTACTTAGACTTTCTGCACACCTCCCTTAGAAAATATTTGAAAAAGCAAAAACTAGATCATAACGTATACATCTCTTTGTACTCCTCAAAAGGCTTGGCAATTGAAATGTTCGGTTATGCTGTGGATTTGTTTTCCGCAGCGAAGACAATTATAGAAGAGATTAAGAGGCTGCACTCAGATCATCCGATTTTTAAAGCATCAAGGTTTCAAAGGCTAAAAAATGCAAGGTTACGAGCATTTAAGCATATAAAGAAGAAACCCTTAAAAATTGTGGATGATCTATTGTCGACACTCTGTTTTGAGCCTGCGTATGATTATAAGTACAGAGAGAAGGTGCTAAAGTCAATAAAGCTTCGCGATGTGCAATTGTTTGCTAATCCATACAATATTTTTAGAAACAGAAATACTCAGTGCTTAGTGTTTGGCAATGCTGATAAAGACTTTGCACTGAAGCTTTATGAGTCAATGGAGAAAGCATTGCATTCAAATAAGAACTTGTACTCAGAACCTATTCCTAGTAAATTTCCAAGACAAAACTGCATCAGCCTCAAAGAAAATTCAGAACAGATGTACATAGTTAAATCAGTTGACTCACTGCAGACTGACTCAGCATTTCATTGCGACATGCAGGTCGACTTTAACGATTTTGAAAACGAATATTTTGCACGGGCATGTGTAGCCTTAATCGGAGGTCTCATTGAAACTCCTTGCCATGATTTTATCAGAACAAAGCATGTTGTAGGGTACTTGGTTCATACTAGAGAATCTTATGGGGGGTTATCGGGAGGTATAGAGTTTATGTTTCAAAGTAATAAATTCTCTCCTAGTGAAATGGATGAGAAATTTGAGCTCTTCATAGAGTATTTTCTTGAAGTATTACCTGAATTTACGGATAAGGAATTCTTAGCTGCAAAAATGAGTATTGCTGAACGTAAGTTCAAGAAAAAGCGAGTAGTTTCCGAGGAAATGAATTCATGGGTTGGAAAAATTTCAGCTTGCAACTATGATTTTGACAGGATGCACAAAGTTGTTAACGAGCTCTTTAAGCTTTCCATGGAAGATGTGGTTAAATTCTACACTACTTACTTTTGCAGAAAGAAGGAGTCGAAGCGTAGAAAACTCCTAGTTGGGTTAACCTCAATTCAGCATTTTGAGCAGGAGGAACAAAAATACAAGGCACTCGAGGAACAAGGCAAACTCGACAATGTGAAGATAATTAAAGACCCGTATACATTTAGATTTTCTCAAAAACTTCAGTATTTGTCGTAAGTAGAGGCAATAATCTTAATAGTAAACCCTCTTTGTACAATTTTGTGCTAATATTAAGGTGATAGGTCCAATCTTTCAATTGAAAGAACCAATCGATAAAAGTTTATTTCTTAGTGAGTAAAACCACTTTAAAACCTTATGTTAAACATGTGAGCAAAACAAACAATATAGAAAAACTAGGTTAGTCAAAATGATAATCCGAGTTAAAATATTTTCCATCGTAAGATATTCCAAATAAAGACAATCCAGCAGCAAATTAGAGCTGTACAAAGGGCGTTTCTCTCCATGTGGTGCTCAATAGCTGGACATTAGTTTTCAGGAAACACAATGAAATCTAGGGGCAAATAAAAAAACTACGCTCTGTTTATACAGATAGTTAGAAAAGTCTAAATGTAAGATTTACTTTTTTGGAATTGATGACCTGATATCACATGTCGATTTTGTTCTTAGTGCTGTAAAGAAGATAACATGTTTATGATTTCTGGAAACCTGTTGATGAAGTAAATAGTGTAAAAAATGGAGAGAAAACCCTACATGACACGTATGTGAACTGTGACTTGAGCACCCTGTGGACATATGGTATTTAACATATATAGTATAAACAGTTAGTTAAGCAGTTAGGACGCCCACGATTATTTGAGAATCAGTATAAGTGTTATTTTGCTTTATCTAATAACAACCAAAGTTTCATGCACTCAGTTGAAGTATTCTTCTTTCCCTACAGATTAGAACCAACGCACTTAGAGGCAAAGTAACTACAAGGAATATATAAAATGTGTTGCTGCATAATAATAACATTAAAAATTATAAAAGCAGTAAGAAATCCTTTAAGCTAATACACAAAATTAGCCTAATTATCTAACTAAAAGGTTTAAAGTAAAGTAAATCGAAAGCTTAGAGAGTACAGTAAGCAACTTAAATCTAGTTATAAGCAACCACTAGGTTAGAATCTACTTGTCCCTTCAGGATGTTAGTCTAAAAAATGATCTAGCTTTTATCAGGTAGACAGCAGCTGATAAATTTTATTTTTTTTAGTAGCATACGTTATAGTATAACCAAACTTGCCAACAAGTTGTAGTTACCTTTCCTTCTGAGTATTTTTTGTAATTTTGACATCATTTCATGTCATGGGTCTCCGTATAGTAACTGCTTTTCTTTTCATTCACTTCAACTTTCTCGGTTTTTGGTATTGAAGGTTTGAAAATTTTATTTTTCAGACAACTATCAGTAACAGTACGCCCTCATGCAGGAAATTACTCATGCTAAAAGTAGCTGTGTTCGCATTGCAAGTACTGGAGAGACATATATTATATAACTAATAAACATTTAGGTGAATCATCCTTCTTTTTGTCCACAGCTCAAGTAATAATCATTTACTAAAGAATCAAAAGTGTAAATCCACGATCGATTTGAAGCTTAGAGTTCCAACATGTAGAGAGATAATACCAATTAGAACCTTGAACTAAAGGAAAATGTATCTGTTACTCAGAAAGAATTTAAGGTTCTAAGCGCGCAAGCAAGTGATAAACCAACCCAAATTCCTTGGAAAACAAATGGGCTAATAACCTGGGTTTTCCTGCTTAAGGCTTAGTACAAGGGCTATGATACTTTCTACAGGCTAAAGAGCCCGAAAACTATAAAAGAGAAGCAGCCCAATTATATTCTTTATAAAATTAGAAACATCTAAGGAGCCTATTGTGCTTTATTGATTATAGTATAGTTATCAAACTTTACAAACTTACCAGTGCATAAAATCGTCCCAAGAACCCATACTACCTTTTTACATCATTTAATACCGGTTCTTGTACTTCTATACAGCAGATCTTGTTACCTTATTCTCTTTTTTATTTTACCCAGAATCTTACGTTAGAAACAGTTTCTCACATTTTAGCTCCGGCTATAGTTTTTTTATCAAAAAAATGTTGTTGCCAACCCTGGTGCATTGAGTAAAGGTGTATGGGTTCCTAGAACTATCTTGACTTTTCTCTATACTTGGCAATAACTCTTATGTTTTTGCTTGGTATTCAGCTGGTATTGATTTCTAGCAGAGGGGTCTTATTGTATCAATCCTCTTGCCGACTTTGGTATCTCCAACAAAAATCTAGCATCATCAAACGAGTTAAGTATCAAGAAACCAGGTTTCACATTTGTCATCGTCATTCCTTGGGCTGTAGTTGTATGGTCGTAACCCTCCACGTATTGCACCGAAATATTTCTCTTGATCTTGCGAAGAGAATGTTAATAATGAATGATGTTGTCTTAAAATAAGCAAACTTGTTCTTATACTTAGTGCCTGGTTCTTAAAACGGTGCTCTTTATGCCCGTTCTCACAGAAATTTTATCATTAGAGATGATTTCCAACTATTATAAGTTCCAATATAATTGGATTTATTTTGTTGAGAAATTACTCAGTCGGACTAAATGCCCCATTGATTTATTGTCAAATATGACTGGATGTTTTCTACATAATATTCAGTTTGAGTCCCTATTGAAGTACAGTTGAGCACATGTTTCATTGGGCTATATCAGAGTTCCTGTTTTCTGTATTATCTACAGTGTACATGATACTGACCTTTGTAAAGATATCATAAATGTACTTTATGAGTCTAAGGATTGGCATATATACTCAAATGGTAATATCGACAGTTTGCTTTCACTTTTTATGCTAGGCACATTATTATTATAGGACATTCTTAACCAGAAGCCTAGTGGAGCAAGAGCCCTACAAATACGTTCTATATTGTAATTGGATTAGTTCTTACATTAGGTTTCGAAGAACTAGCGATGAAATAGAAGAAAAGATGCCTGGTTCATTATGGAATATTACTTTGTCTCTAGAATAAGGAAATAGATAGTTGTTAGTTTGCTGTTATTTAGATCAATAGAAATGGCATTGTGGTAACTGAAGGCAATAACTAGCATTTTTGTCACAAAATATGTTGATATAAAGTATGAAGGGTAATAGCGAAAATAAAGGAAACAAAATTTCTCTTAAGAAAGTCTAGTCTCGACTTATGTAATTGATTTGTACAAAGCAATGAAAGCTTAATTACCGATAACCCTCTCAAACAACGAACTAGTCAAGTTAATAAACGCAGTATAAATTTATTTTATTTTCAAGTGCAATTTAGCTGTATGACGCTCACTAAAATTTAAAAATGATTGTTGTTTAGCTTCATCATCAATTTATCAGAGCGGCATATATCTGTGCCAAAGTAAACAAATTATAAACTAGATATATGGGATTATATTTATAAACTGTTCGGGAAATTGTCTAGCTATCTTTCCAAGGGAAAATGTTAGACTTAAATTACATAACTTGCCTAATTGCTAAGCAAATATTAAAATCTGAAAAAACATTGATTCATTAATAGCCTCCACGCAGCATCAACACAAGAAGTATTTTTTAGGTAGATTTCTACAAATACTCTATGCAACTATGCCTCAAAAAAACTTACCCTAGTGTGCCTAGACTATACCATGAAAACGAAGCTACTGAGAAACTCTTTTGAACTAAACATATGTTGTATCAAGACGTGTTTTCTTAATGCATGAGTAAAATCATTATCCCTCAAAATATTTCAATAAAATAGGTCGCTAACTTAGTTCTGCGAAATGATTTGCTAAATTAACCTTCATGTTAGCTGTAAAAGCACTACCATAGGCTCAAAACAACTACTTCTATCATCGATATTTACCAATGGAAGTGAATCCATAGTACTGCTCCAATACCTATTTTCTTAATGGACCTGCTGAATTGTTGATCTAGCATGCATACAGGGCTTGGCATGGTACAAGAATGTGATATACTCGGGAGAGCTGGCAAGATGTTTGAAATTTCCCATGGAAGTATTGAACAGTCAGAAAAGGTTGAGCTTGATCAAGATAGTATTTAGCAGTAAGCTCAGTATCTATAGTTTAATCAACTGATTCTATGCAGAATCCTACTCTTGGCGGATGAAAAAAAACTTCTTTAGAACAAAATTGAATAATTATGTAACAGATTTAAGTGTTTTTTCGACCTTATCCTTGTTTGGATTCTAAATTAAGGTCCTTTAGTATTTGAATAAACATAGGTATTTGTAAATGATGCAAATATTTCATATATCTGTACCATTTACAGAAGTGGACGATAGATATTGGCCGGTTTTGAAGGTATAAGCATAGCCCCTAGTTGATGGGAAAATGTCCCAATTCGGAGATTCGAGAAGAAAGTAAGATAAAAGCAAAGAAGCACATGATACCTCAAGACTACGAGCTTCATATTCAGGTCAACGAAGAAAGTTTGAGGAAAAAAATTGAAGGTGACATGGATTGAATTTGGCAGGCTTCTATAACAAGGTGACCAGGTGTTGACTGTTTAGTGGTTTCTCCCATTAAATAGTTTCACTCGCAGCTATGCTCGTTTACACCAGTGCACCGGAATTTTGTTCCATCCAATTTATCGAAATCTTTGGTACTTGAGGGATAAATTTTCAAATTTTTTAGATTAACTTACTTTTGCTTGGAACCTTATCCAGAACTACTTTAAAAGAAGTATACCAAATCAATACAAAAGGGGGAAACTGACTTAAACTTTGCTAGCGAATTGCTTTTTCTAGTATTGAGGTATTTAACTAGAATTCACGTCCTGGATGTAGTACACTATTACGAGTTCTTATCCGGGTAAGAAAGTGTTTGGAAGAAATTATAGGTAGTCATTCAAGGGCATATACATTTCTCACCATTCTTAATTACTAAAAAGTTTTGGTCGATTTCTCTTCTCCGTCATACTGCCTGTAAGCAAAACGTGCTGGGTCAGGTGGTATTCCATAGAGCTTTCAGACTCAGCCGTCTTGGTCAAAAAGCTGCTTAAGAACAATTCTGGCGCGCATTGGTTGTTAGTCAGGGAACAATATGTCGCTTTTAAAGTGTGTAGGTTTGATTAATAATGTCAATGCAAATAATATCGCTCTTAATAAAATCGCCAACTTGACATTCACTATATCAAAGATTTGTGGAATGTGGATCCCCGATAATCACTTTTTGAACTAGCAATTGCTGTAGATACCTTATACAGTGGTTAATTCTTAATTCTAGAATCTTAAAAGCTTTTAAAAAATGTTATTCTCAACAAATTGTCAGCACAAAGGCTCCCTTATATGCTTTTAGGAGGTTTGTAACACGTATCTTGCAGCGTGCACTTGTGAGGTACCAACTTTGCGAGAACAAAAATATGCCTTCAGGAGTCATGTCGAGCACACAACGACTATAGATGTGCAGTAGAGCCTAGATAACAGTTGCGTCAATTGAACAAACATTGAACACGGAGAGCTGCAAATAATCTGTAGAACAAACAAGTGAAAAAAAGACAGCTGCCCGATGTCTATATTTATTTGTAGTTGATATCCTCCATAAAGAAATTCAAACATATATATATCATTAGAGCTAAGTTGTCTATTATTGTATGAAAAACATCCAGTTTGTGACCGCAAGTATTGACAGGTTTAGCCTTAGCAGCAGTTTATGCTTGTGTGGGGGAAACTTGCACATTAGATATCCGATATCATATACCTGGTAATTTACAATATGACATTACCAAACTTCGTCTAAAAGAACAGTATATCGGAATATATATTAAATTATAACCGGGTGATATTTCTTTAATAATAGAATAAATGTTCTAAATAGCTTGAACACAAGGATATTCAAGTCCAATTAGATTATTTTAACACAATACAAGAAACTTAAACTGGCTTGAATATTGTATAAAATAATGTCAAACACCCCCCCCCTTTTTTCAATCTCCTCTTTATTATATCAACATATATATATATATATATCATACTTTCCCTAAAGTTCCGACTGAATAACATATATATATATATATATATTGTTTTTGTTATATTTTTTAATAATCTTGTTTTTGTTAAAAAAACTCCATAATTGCCGCATTATTCAGTGTATGGATTATTAATAAGGTTGATTTACTCAAACCCTGATGCCCAAAATGTTCCTACTTTTCCATCAAGAGATAAAGTTCGCAGCATAAAGAAACGGGAACACAGCACGGCTGGTAAGAACGTTCTGTATTACTACAGACAAAATTAAATAATAATATGAAAAGATCTAGAGATAAAATAGCAGCTGATTTTAAACCAAAGAAACAATGGTCAGTTGAGGAAAGAAGAGAATATTATAGACGTGCTTTGAAGAGACATAGGATAAAAAGTAAACAACAGGTTGAAGAACTTAAGGGAAAAACTATTGAGTTGGAAACTCAAGTGAAGGAGTTAAAGAACACACTGAACAACTTGACGCAGCAACAAGTTCTTTTAAATGAAACAGCCACAACTTGGAGTGATGATTACTTGTTTTCTCAAAACTCTTACATGTCAGAAGAACTATGTCAACTTCGTCTAAGAAGAAAATTACTCTCTGCAGCTATTGGTCTACAAACTAGTTTTCCAGATTACAACTGTGAAAACATTTACCAAAGAATATTTTGGGCTGAAAAAGAATGCTTGAAAAAAGTTAAGCCGTTAAAGCGTTCGAAAAGAAAAGAAGATGAACTTAATAAAGCGCTTGTGAAGAGAGATATGATATATGTGAAAACACGTGGAGCAGGTAGTAAGGTTACGGAGTTCTTGGTTGCGAATAAGAATAGGGAAGAGTGTTCAACTGAAATATTTAAGCTTTTCTGTATTGGAAAAAGAGAATATTTGGTCAACTTCAACTCACAAGCTAGAAGTGTTCAAATGTTCAGAGACAAGTATTTTTCTATAGTATCAAAAGTGGAGTCAAAAAGTGAAACTCTTATATTTGTGTTTTCATGCACGTATGATGGGGATATTACACTTAAAAATCCAAAGCTATACCGAATTAAACAAGTCGAAGATACAGTTTCAGTTACAATGGTCAACGAGGAACATCCTGTGGATATAGTAGAACATGTCTGTAAAGTCGAGTGATGAAACTAAATAATAAGTTATGTGTTGTAGAGATTTTGTTATCAACAAAAATAAATATAAATACTTCATTATCTGATTCCATTTTTTCCCCGTTTAAATAACCATTTGAAATGAAACCGTTAAAAAATGGATTCACACAGAAAGATAGGGTGTTTTTATGGACCTTCAAAACAGACTATACCAGGTCCAAACACTAAGGAAACTGCTTTGAACAATTTTTTTGTTGCTAATTTGAGGCACTCAACACTTTCTGAGATCTCAAATATGTTTACAGGCTTCGGAGAGGAGTTTCAGGTATTCAAGAAGAAGATAGAATATTATTCTTTTGAAATGAATGGAGAAATACTAAAAGAAACCTTGAATCTAGCTGAGATAGAAAGAAAATATTTTGACTACTACAAGTATTTGAATGATTTACTATGCAAGCAAGATCTTGATAAATATCTTGTGGAAAAATTTATGGAAATTTTCAAGAACTGCCATAAGTTTATAGCCCTGAGGGAAACACTAATCTTGAAGAATTGTAGTCAACAATACTGCTCAATATCATCTCATCCACTTAAATGGGAAATTCTAATCACTAATAAAATTAAAAACTGCAAAACCTCTTGCCTTTCCTGGAAAGTTCGCCAGATGATCCTTTCGAGCGAATTGGGAAGAATTCGCAAAAAATATTCCGTCGCACTGAGAAACTCGACTTGTTTGTATTACCTCAGATCTAAACAATTAAGGAAAAGCTTGAACATTAACAAGAGTTTGTTATGGAAAAATAATACGGTGAGGGCTAAATTCAGAAAATTATTTCCTAAGTTTAATCAGCTAAAGGCATCTAAGAAGAGTTTTGGCATCCCTTGTAGCAGAAAAGAAATGAGAGCAAGATATAAAAAGAACAGGAAAAAACTTAAGGAGAGATATAAACTCTGTTCCTTGAATGCAAAATTAAAAACTATTTTCGATGAAAAATTTTGTCTTTTTGTAGATATATCTGAAAAGGAGTTTGCAATGAAGCTACCATTAGAGTTGGAAGATATTGGAAACAAGAAAATAAAGAAGGGATTGATTACTTGTATAATTGAGTCCGCCAAAACAAAGAGACAGGATATTTATGTACCAGTAATGAAGAAAGTGTGGGATACAGTGCAATCATATGCCATGACTGATAAAGTTAATCCCAAGAAATACAAAAAAGATATTTTTCTGAAGCCATTCATTTTTTGTTTTGCTGGGTTTGTGGAAATTTACCTTCGTCAATATATTGAGAATACATTGGCTCAATTTATACAAACTTTGCAAAAATTCTCTGGAATTAATGGGCCCACAAATTTGAAATATATTTTTCCTGTATTGTATATTCATTGCAAAGTAAATGGTTCTAAGAAGCCAGTTATCAAATTATTACCAAATGAAGAAACTCTTAATCAGCTTCTCCTTGAATGCACTAGCAAAGTTGTTGAATCTAGTCACAATTTATATAAAGTTGGTACAGTTATTTTCCACAGCAGAAATAAAGTTTCAAAAGAAGATACTCTATTTAAGGAAACTATATTCTCTATTAAAGAATTGGTTTCTACATTTTTCTCTCAATCGGAAACGAAGGTGAAGGTGTTTAACAAATTTTTATTCTTATTCAGGGATAGTGAGGAAGAGCGATTAAGAAAGCTCATGACATCTATGAGCTATGGAAAAGAAACTAAGAAGTCTTTGAAACTTTTGCGTAACGCATTAAACAAATATAGAGATACTAAAGTGGAAGCATGTGCCACTGACCGATCTCTTGCATGCGGTTTATTTAGAATAAATGTAGAAGGTCTGATTCAGCAAATTGAGAAAAGGTGTCTATATCTAATATCCATTGCAATGGAGCATATTATAAAGTTGAAGAATTTACTTGTAAAACAGATAATTAGCGAATTTGATGAGATGTGTATAAGGCTGAACAATGAACCAAACAGTTCCGAAGAATTGCGATTACTCATAACTTATTCAAAGAAGTCAGAAAAGGATGTAAAAGCTTCTGAAACAAAGTGTGTCACGGAAATAAACCCTCTTGTAATAATTCTTACTGAGTATGATCATTTTTTAAGTGAAGGCGAGTCTACTGCTTTCAATTATCTTCAAAACTATTTTGCAAGAATGTGGACAACTATTAGAAAATCTGAAGAAGTACAAGAAACTGATATGGAGCAAAGAGTTAAGGTGCTGGAACGGCGCTTAGATATTTTTAAAACTGAACTAAATGCCTTGGAAGCACGAATTGAAGATTTTAAGGATCTCGATGACATTGATGAAGAATCTGCGCTTGCAAACTGCCATCTAGTGGCCGAACTCAAGGATAAGTTGATAGAAGCAGAAAATGAGATAAAAGGTATCAACAGACAAGAAGAACTGTTAGAACAAGCTAGAACAGAAGAAACGTGGAAAAAGCGCCACTTAAATTTAACTCGAAGCCTGCAGCCTTTTTTTAATTTATGGACAGAGGCCAGTAATCTATATGAGTTTGAATTCAAGTACCATAATTGTGCCTTATGTGATATTGATATAGACAGTGTGAAAACTAAATTGAATGAAACAAAGAAGAATACTTTGAAGGCAATCAAAGTTTTTGAAAAAGAGGTGCTAACGGTCCCTCTAGCTGCAGCACAAAAGATTCTTACCAAAGTTAACATCTTTGAGGAAAATTATCTTCCAGTCTTAGATCTTCTTTGTAATTCGAACCTAAAAGCAAGACAGTGGCGCCAAATGGAAACAATAACAGGACTTGATTTCAGCGAATTAAAGACATACTCAGGTGCAGATGAGAGGAAAGCAGTCTACGATGTCAAAAACATTACACTAGCAAATATAATTTCTACTGGGTTACATGAAAAGATAGACGACATACAAGCTATATGTCAAAGCATGAATGGGGAGAAGTATAATGCAACGTAAGACCATAAGAGTTTCTTAAGAAAAAATAATATCTAGGGTGCTACCATTTGGAGTATATCATAGGAAGTATCTTTTCCGGCAAGTACATGAGAATAATGAAGATGAAAACTCAAGCGACAACGAAAGTAACTATTTGACCCCTTTGCTAATAACTAGAACTTAGCTTCTTACTACCTTATCAGCGCCTTTAATAAATTCATGGATATAATCACTTTCAATTTAAAAGCAGTCATTTAAAACTCTTTTTTCAGCTTCGCTAGCTTTCTTAAAGCCAAACTTCTTGACAAAAAAACTCCTACCATTTAAGAAACATAAATCATTATTATTTCATTAAAACACGCTGTAAAACAGAGAAAATACGGAAACACTAGCACATGAACTACAAAAGGTTTATCTTCCGAGCACAAAGAAAAAGTGCAACTTCAGCTACATCTCACAAACAAGAAATTTGCAATGGAAAGCTTTTAAAGGAAACCTAATACTAAATTTAGTTTCGTGCCCTACTATAATTAATTTGAAAATAAAATAGTCGAATCAATAGGCTGTTCCAGTTATACTAAAAACCTTTGGATATCGAAGTAGAAAGCTTGGCAAATCGGGTTCAAGAATTGTTCTCACTCAAGGCTTATGCTTTAGCTCTTTCGATTTCTGTTCCAAATAGGAATATTTCAATCAATGACCCGAGAGACACTTTTAATTTTTTGTGCTCACTAAGAAAGAAAAACTTATCCGACTTGTTCTTTTTTTTCAACCTTTTATTGCTTAATAAAACTCTACTCTTCCTTATTCCTGTATTTTTCGTATCTCCCTCCGCTGTGTCTTATTCTTACCTTCCTACACATATTATTCCCTGGTGAGTCCTTACTTCTATCGTTCCTGTTTCGTTCACACACTAAAAAAGGCCAGTTCTTCGGCTTCGACTTCTTTGCTCTAGGAAAGCTGCTCGATACCCTACCAGACTCCTGGATAACACACTTAAAACCCGTTTTGCTCATTGTTCTAGTAAAGCACTAGTAAAATGTGCCTAACTTAAGCGTATTCAAATCTTTGACTACTTAAATTAACTTTGTCTTACTTAGGTTCTCTTATTTGGATGGCCTGAATTATTTCTTACTCCAGTAGATGCGCACAAGTCATACTCATAAGCATCAATGCCCTTGCAAAACAACACAAATAACTTGAAAAATACCCAGAGTTATTTGTGACATGGACTATAATAGCTCCACACAGTAATACTCCAGTTGTCAAGAAAATGAAACCTTCTCTAAACTTATGGTGAGTTTGTAGCAATAATTGAGAGGATCTCTTTATCAGTGGATCTTTCCGGATAATATGTATATACGTATAAAAAATAAAAAGAGTCTTCTTAGAAGAATAAGTTCTGTTCAAAAAACAATTTAAACCATGGTCAAAACCATGGGTCCTAATATCAACACTCGCAAAAAGCTAAGGAAGTTGTACATTGTATCACAACTCAAATACCATAGCAGTGAAAAAACTAACAACTACCTGATTATACACCCACCTCAATTCAAGTCTATGATTGAGCATACTTGCCAAATTTATAAACCCGGAACTCTCTAATTAAGCTGAGAAAGTAACTAACCTTCAGTAAAATCAGAGTCCTGAGAGTTGAGACAAGTTGCACTTGACTTATTTGTGACGAAGTTTGATCCCGACATAGAGTGTGTTCCTTCGTTGGTTGATTTAAGGCTTTGATGAGACTCCAAATCTTGATCCTGTGCATCTTCATTTGCTGCTTTGCTATTTTGCTGCATAGAAAATTCTAAGTCATCAGTTTCTTCGTCCATAGATTGAATGCTTTGCTGCGACCGAAAATCTGAGCAATCTGATTCTTCTCTCAGAGATTGACTATTTTGCTCAGAAGGAGAAACTGAATCAGTGGTTACCTCTGTACACTTTACAGAAGCCGTTTTTGTATTGTATGGAGCTTGTTCTCGCAACATAGCTTCCTCATTAGTACCTGTGTTTGCCCGAGAACTTGGTGAAGGGATAAACTCCTCATCCGTTTCTTCTGAGTTTAGATGGTCTGCATACAAGTTGAAGTCTTCAGATTCATTTTCATGCAAGCTTAGAAAATCAATCTTTTTTCTTCTTGTATTATACTTTGGAGATCTTTGGTGTAGTGAGGTAGTTTTACTTTCTTCTATAAAAGTCTCACTACTTTTCTTTGAATTTTCCACTTCTTCTCTTTCATTTAAGATTTCAGAGTAATGGTCATATTCTGTTCCAAGCTTTTCATTAAGAAAATTAAGAAGAAAAAAATATATGTCACATTTTCGACAAAACCAAGCCTTCAATGATTGATCATCACTTGAACTCTGACTTTCATCTGGAAGATAATCAAATTCTTTCTGCGATACAATTGGAATGCAACAATTTCTATGAAAAGAAAATCCACACAGCGCATGGTCACAAGCAATCATTTCGTTTCCTTCTACATCCGTGTTACTTAAACAAGCGCTGCAATGTTCAGAGTTAGGACTTGGTTTTTCAGGAAAGAGCGTTGACAAACTTTTTGAGATTTCTTCCAAGTGATGATTTATTTTGTGTTTTGCTCTATCAATGCCATGCTTCTGTCTTACTGTGTTCCGATTAGATTTTTCTTTGGAATATGAAAGCGCCAAGAAACTCTTTAGAGAAAACCTATGATACTCCAACTCAGATATATGCCGTGAAACATACCTTCCAATTTCTTTCCATGTTGGGTTAATTTGCTTGATGTGGAAGAATAAATCATATTTGTCGCTGCTAGAATCAGTTCGTGGATTATTATTTTTCTTGCTGAGTTTCGGACTTAGCGGTTTGAGGTCAGAAACCTTTGATACAGGTTTTCCTTTATATTCAAGTTTTTCTTTACTTTTTGCAACATTTTTTTTTAATATATTTTTCTTCGTTTTGTTGTTTGATGTTTGCTCTATGTTCTTACTTTGAATGTTCTTGGACTTCTTCTTTGGAGCATTTTTCCCAGAGGGGCTGCGAGCACAATTCAAAGAAATCGAAGATTGAAATCCATGAATATTACAAGATAATAAGCTTTGCAAGGAACGTTTCCTTGTGTTTTTTTTTGTCATATTTGTCGTAGGTCGTGCTAAACGGTCGATTTAAGTCCTTTGCTCTTCATACACACTACAAAACTTATTTCTGGGCCATATGGCCTAGAACAGTTGACAATCTCTTGAGATTAAATATTAATACGGGAAGCTTAATTAATTGTTACAAAAACATATTTCTTGAAAATGAACCAAGACAATTGAAAATAGAGATAAAATCAACTCCCTGTGTTTTAGTCATAGTTCAGATATTTTAGTTTATATTTTTGCCGCATTGTCAGAAATTGTTCAAACTTCAACTATAGCGTTGTAAAAGTTTGGTAAGTGTGTTGAATTAATTATAGTTTGTAGCTATATTTCTTCGGGTTGATAACTAATAATAACTACTCAACTATTAAGGCTAATTATCGTTAAGCACTTGATGCCGCGAATAGAATCAGGATTATTTAATACCAATATCTACAATTCGGAAAGGTTTTATTAGGGTATGATTAAAATTTTTGGCTTCTGTCCCTGACAATTGCAGCGATGCAAATTAGACAATTAATACCTGAAAATCAGAGGTTATATGTTTTCTCTATTAGTACTTGTAGAAAATCTTTGTTATTCACTAAGTACAAAATATTGTTCTTTAACATACTTAAATATCTTTATTGCTGGAACCTTCTGCAAAGTGGTTAGGTTACACGCCTTCAGAGCTGTTATATTTTAGAAGAAGTAATGTAAAACTTACTTATCCTGGATATTATTTGATATAGACCTCCTTTGTATTTTGAAATAGTGAATGTGAAGAAAATTTTGATTATGGCGGGGCCTTCAATATCGACACCTGTAAACACTAGACCTTCCTTTAGCTTCACTACAAGCTAATATTTTCAACATGGTATATATATTTTCTGAGAGGCGAATTTAATAATCTATATTTTCTAAGTTTTGTGTATCTTTTGTTAAGAAACATCATGTTTTCCACTAAGATGTTGGCACAAGATGCAAGACACGCCTAGAAATGAATACTCATTGCAACATTACCATAAGCACTCATAACATCCAAGCTCCTCGAATATCATGTATAATTTTTTTTCTAGGCTGGAGCAAAAAAATTCATCTCCCTAATATAAAAATTAACAATAAGGATTTTGGAAATTGAGTGTGGTTTATTTTTTTTTAAATAATTAGGGTATTAGACTGTATCGTGTCTGGTGATACTGAGTCATCTATAGTATATATATACCTTTGTGGGGCATAATTCGTGGTTTGCCTGGTAACATGTACATTATTCCGCTGCCAAAACTTGTAGTGAATAAAATTCTGCATTTTTTATATATGTTCTTTAGTATTTATACACTCGGTTTTGCATGAAAACTATAAGAGATAATACAAAAGATAATTTACAGGTATTGGAATCGATTAAAGAAGTAGGAAAAGCTGGTCCTATTATCCTAAGTGGATATTTGTATAGTTATCTAATTGTTTGTTATCTATTATAAAGAATTGGTCTTATGGAACAATAATATTCAAAACCTTATTATAGAATTAAAGCTGCCATTCTTCAAGCGCCCGTTTGTCATGGTAAAGGTTTTAAAGTAGGTCCGAGGAAAATAGAAAAGACTGAAACTTGGATACAAAGTAGAGAAAAAAAACTAGGGAAGTTACGATATATATATGTGTTGTTTAATCAAATTCCTGTTAAAGTAGAGTGTTATTTAATTTTGTTTGCAAAGTGTCTTAATTATAATTTTCTCTATTCAGACTTGACAATTGAACAGACAAAAAATAAAATGGGACACAGGAACAATTATCTTACTTTAATAAGTTCTTTTGCTTTTCAGAGAAATACGTATATATATTAAGTAGCTTAGAATATATTCCCTTTAACAAGAAAGTGAACCTCTGTTGTAGAAATTCAAAATACTTCCTATTGGATGGAAATCGTGGACTTTGAAACAAACAATGATATGAAACTTTTAGTTCACGAATCTCTTTAAACCTGTCTAAATTACACAATTATAGTATAACAAAATTATAATGGAGGACTAAAGGTTTTTCTTATAGATCAGATATAACCTGCAACATCTTCTGAAAACAAATATCTGTTAAGGAAAAGCTCTTTGGTAAATAAACTTGAGCAAGGAGATTAATCCTCAGCGCTAACTAGAAGGATTAAAAATGTTTTTATCGGTTGGACTCTTGTTGTGTTTACTCCGTTGCTTCAGCAAAATCTTCTGATGGAAACACTTAAGGAAAATACTCCTCTTTTTTTCCTGTCTTCTAATCTCCTTTTCATCTTTCTTTTCTCCTTTATTTTCTTTGCGTCTATTACACGGAGTCTTCTCATTTCCAATCTTCTAGAACACATCTTCAGTTTAGGATCAATTTATCCCACTGGTTCGGCAAGTCGATGGAACTCTTTTCCTCTTATTTTGTGGATATTCTTCTCGATACACTTTGCGTCAGATATTTGAGCGACCATATCTCCACCAGTCTTACTGACATAGAAATATACCCTCAGTGGGAGCTCCCTCTCAATTTCTTCCATGATTTGTTCACATCTTCCTTCTCCCAGCATCTGCTGCTTGAAGATGCAGTGCAGAAAGGTTAGAATTCGGGTAACAATGTACTCGACCTTAAACTTCCAGCGATGTTCAAACTCTAGTTTTCTCCCAAGGCTATCCTCCTTTTTCCCTTCTAGGCACTAGCACAACGTGTCGCAGTGATCGCATGCAAGTGCTGTGAGCATTCTGCCTCATTGCTGCCCAGCTTCAACCAAATGTTGCGCGTATTGCTGTGTACCAATATAAATCAGGCTAATGCAATACCTCTTTATATCTTCTTCAAAGTTATTCCAGACGACCTTTCCATCATTTCCTATGGTAACTTCTCTTGTTTTCTATTGTTTTTTGAAAAGATGACTGGCTTAAAAGGACACATTTAAGACCAATTTGGCCATTCAAGTGTGTACTCCGTTTTCATAAATTCTGGGTCTGAAAATCAAGAAAATTAAATATCCAATTTTACGGGTAAGAAACTAATTCTATACTCTAAAAGGTTTCTTGGAATGTAAGTGTTCGAAGACAAAGGCTTAGATGTGCCTCTATGAATGTCGATGGTATTAAAAAGTTAGAACACAACATTGCTCTACAACTTATCAAGGAAGCGATAATAGGAATCATATTTCCTTATTAACCATATTTAGAAGGTTTCAATATATTCCATGGAAGAGAAAAAATTAGTTGATGCTAGTCTAGGTGTGAATTTTGAAACCACATCTCTTCCTAGGTATAGCGGTGTTCATGGTGGATGAATTTGCACTCGAGTTTCAGAAACCAGAGGACTTAGAAACAGAATATTCCAACTGATTTTGAATCTATATCAGAAATGAACTACTGAAATGTATAATCAATAAGCTCCATAGATCTGTTTAGGGCCTAAAGTGGATTCTAAATTTTCTTATACTTCGCAAAATTCTATCACGATGAGGGACATCAACACTCATTGGCGACTTCAACCCTCAAATGTTAAGGAAAGAGTTAAATTTAAATAAAAAAATGGATGCTATAATAAAATAAATCCTATTTAAAGTCTACTATTTAATTACTAAAAAGGTTTTAGTGATATAAATTTAACCATAGACCAGTAGCAGGCAGAAAACGTTTCAACGGTTATGACATGTATCTCCCGTGACACACTGAGTTCAATATCTCTAAAATTGATTTTTATTAGCGGCTATGTAACTAAAAGGCGTAGATCTAAATTTAAATTGATTATCTCATAGAAACTTTGGGTTAAGAGAAAGAATAATTATTCTACTCTTCAATTAACAATAACTAGTGGTACTGTCATCAAACCAACCACGTTTAGCTACTTCCATTTAATAACATTGTCTATTTTTTTGCAACCACCTGGATTTTCGAAGCAATTCAGCGCTGACTTCCTGGAATATCACGAGTCATTGTATGGTTATGATTGACACCATACTGGGATAATAATATTGATACATAGAGCACAGGAGAAGATGAAACATTTACATATTGAGATACTCTAGGGCTCTGAAACGACTCAGAAAACTGGAAGACGAAATACCCAAGATAGTTTCAGGACCAGTAAAGTACCCTAAAGGGGATAATAGATATTTGTCGTGAAATGTTAATCCATGTTTGCTAATATAGAGGTCAAGATAACGAGCTTGTTTAACGTTGCTCAGGAATAGCACATGCTATATAATCATTCCAAGAATGGCGTCTACTGGAAAAAGTTGTAGTAATAAAAGGCTTTGTTCAGCCCAATAACGGGTTGGAAGTTTCTTATGCACGAAATACTACGTGTATAACCTCATAATCAAGTATTCTGCGTTAAATTTTGCAATAATTTTGAGAAGTAGCAAAATTAAATATAAAAAACCTTCCTCAATTGCTTATTCAAACAGAT
Organism: Labyrinthula sp. Ha; assembly: GCA_015227615.1. NCBI lineage: Eukaryota > Bigyra > Labyrinthulida > Labyrinthulaceae > Labyrinthula > Labyrinthula sp. Ha. The sequence continues at coordinate 298,803 of JAALGZ010000041.1, read as the reverse complement.
GTGTTACCGCAAGAGCTATACGGAAATTTGTTTATTTTAGATCTGCTTGTAGCGCATATTGAGCTAATAAATGCAAAATTATTCTTGTTATTAGAACTTATCCCTGAGCTGTAAGCACAACAGTGTTGCTTTTATTCTCAATTAACTCAACAGGTAAAATTCGTATCCTAAAGAAAAAATGACGTGAACTCTAGTAATATTGTATTTTCTGGGTAAAAGAGAAAGTACAGTTCTTTTCAGAAATCATGTATTATGTTCTTGTTCTTTTGTAGAATTCAATAGTTATACCATGAACTAATACTGCTGCCTCAATGGGTCATATACATGGGGTCTCCTTATCCTATGTATATTTACATGTTATCTCAGGTTCATTATAAAACACAGGTAAAACATCAAAATCACCAGTACAAAAGTTTAGCTGCAGACAAATTAATACCCGACTTTGCTAAAAATATTGATGTAAGATGTAAAGCAAATGGACGTATATAGTCGAAAATGTTTCTGAAATATGCAAGATTGAAGACATCTCTTGTCTATAAATAAACATCAGTAAAATGGAGACATGTCCACGGTTCTTGACTTAACAGTTACTAACAGATTTCCCAGCGAAGTGATAAATCATATTATAGAGCAAATATTATGTATAAACCTTTACAGATTCTTTTCTCGAGAAATCACTTAAGCGTTATCAAGGGTTCCAGCTTAATGATTGAACCCAGAACAGAAACTGACGTGTGTAGTTAGTAGTGAAACATGTACTAACTGATAATTCAAGTGAATTTTCAACGTCACATAAATTTTGCTCTAGTAAATTACAAAGAAATATCCCCGGTCAAAGAATATACCTATTGTGAAACTCAAACTAAAATTGTCGAGGGAAAACATCCTGAGTTCAAAACAATAAAGCGGTTCTTGTGAATAAAGATTAAAGAATCACATTACCCTTCTTTGAACTGTTTCAATATGAAGAAAAGGGAAAATAAATATCACAAAAGCTATTGGACCTTCACCATTCTTTTATGATGTTGCAAAGTGAAATCTGAAAAGTTGATATACCATCGAGTTCACTTAATTTAAGTAGCAATAAAGAAACTGAGAACAATGTTCAAATTAACGGAGTTAGAATAGAAGAAAGTTGTCTAACTGTTATAAAAATTCTCAAACAGTGAAAAAAATATGGTAAGATAACTGAAGATATCTGAAAGAAAGAAATTCAATAGCCTGTAATACGCGTTTCAAATAATTCAATTCAATTAGAACAGCTCATACCTGTATAATGTGATGATCTTTCTATATTGTCAACCTAGATGAAATCATTATCCATCCCAAATATGAGCAACTAATATAATATCAAGAAAATATTAAAGTTTCAACTAGAACTAAGCTAAACAAGAATTTGCAATGAGCTTAACCTGATTCACCATTATCTTGAACTCCCAAGGATGTTCAGAAGAATTTAAGTTCCTATCCAAGAAAACTTTCAAACCTATCCAGGGAGAATAAATCATGTCCAAATACAACATTTAAATTCGGGTATGAATTAAAACTTCGACCTTCTCCAGCATAGCTGCGGTTGGTAGGCATAGCCAATCCCCAGGAATAATGTTTATAAAGAAATGTCTAAAATCAGAGATTTTTATAAGAAATTCTTGAGTTAGGACTTTTTTGGACTCTAATACTCCTGAAGTCATACTTAAATTTTTAGAATGTCATAATAGATATAAAATATTATTGGGCCACAGAAATAATTGCCAACTCGCCAAGATATTTATTTTTCCTGTATCAAAACCTGGATAAAATGAGTTAAATGATACTAGAATCTCCAAATACTGGTACCCGTGAACATGCTTGTGGGAACGGAGATTATTTCCAAATTATATACTGGATCAACTTAATCATTCGAAGAAATTAGACGAGCTAGATGTAGTATGGCTACATTGTAGCATACGTATACTTTCGTTAGTAAAAATCCCAGTGACTTGACGAGTAAGTCCATACACATATAGAAACATATATGTGGGTTCAATTCCAAACACTGGATTAAAAATAAAGGTATAATGATGGAAAAGATAAGCGAAAAGGAGCAATAAGAAATAGCAAAACTCAAGAAAATGAAAATATCAATTAAAGTCGGCCATTAGCCCAAAACTTCAAATTATATTCATAATGATTTCAAAGCTTACTGAAGATTGCAGGGAAATGCCTCAGTATCACTTAAACCGACTCTAAGATTCTCAAAATCATTTAACATACCATTAGAATACTAGAACTTAACAATTATAAGAGATTTCAAAGATTCTAGTGGTGCCTGAGATAATGCTAGAAAATATGAACTCTGAGTCCACAAAAAAGAGCACCCTTCATATCAGCCTCGCCATCTACAAAGTATTGAGTAATATCGCCTGTACACTGTCTCGAGAAATTTTGTATCACTAATAATATGGTAGAGAACTTAACCACGGTTTCAAATAAAACTTTCTTTAACTTATATTTAAACATCGTTGACAGTGAAGAACAAGATTTAAACTCTGTCCCCAAGAGGGTGCAAACAATAAACATCATCTGACATACAGATAAAGAGAAATAACTGCCAATAATTAAAAATAGCACATCAATTGATCACCATAATTTTGTTTAATTATTCTCTTAAATTGACAGCATCGGTATATTCATAAATATCACTCTAGCTATAGTAAGAAAATCTCATGATATGAGGCTGCAATCCAAGATATAATATGTAGCCAAACTATATCCCTCCTTTCAAATACGTTATACTGCTTGCCCTATCATACATCCAGTTAGCTGATGGCTGAAGCCATAAACTCATCCCTACCTTATAGAGTTCCCTGTTTTATGAGTTATTTACATATTAATTCACAGCATATATTACTTCGAAAACATTTCAAATTGAAAATAATATTACATGAAAATTAACCAGTTTCCGGGAAAGAACTATTGATTTTCAATCACGACCACGATAATATAATAAGCGGTTACTTAAGCCCCCCTGATATTTTTGGAGTCATTGGACTCCAAAAAATAGACTGTAACATTGTAGAGTTCAAATTTTAGCATATTGACATGACCCGAGCGAGATGTGGTTTTGGGATTGCGGTACAATTAAATCATAGTTAACTTATCAGTACCATCAAAGTAACTTTGAGTTTATCAAGGTAGCATTAAAGTTTCTTTCTCTCACAGGAGAGGGTTCATCGTATTTTATTTTTTTTGCATGATTTTCCAATGTGGGTAAATATATGACACGGCTTACTAAATAGATCATAGTAGAAACTTTATCAGAACTGAAATGAAAAAAATTATTTTTTAACTTTGCTGTTAAAAACTAGAACTTAAATTAAGTTCAATGATATATACAACATTTTAAGCAATATATCGTATATACTCCAAGTTTATAAGGTAACTCTTGAGAATTTCTAATTACTTGAACTGGGCACACTTAGATTAACCAAAATACGAAAAATCTATTAATATATCAACAGCACTGCTCATGAGAAAACATAGGAGACTTCGCTTATCAGTGGCAATTTCTATTTCCAATAACAACTAATTGAACTTTATGGCTTATTATCAAGGGTTTAGATGCAGAGTTACTCATTTGTTAGAGTTGAGTAGGATTTTAGGGGTACTATCTTATTGGTTATTTTTTTTCAGGACAATTTATCACACCGCTTAAAAAGATGAAGTCGTTGAAGCAGATTAAATAGTTCATTCAGAAACCCGACTTTACTAACTCAGCTTATAACATCCTCATAGCTTCGGACCTCGCTTTCAACGGTTTTCGGAGTTTTCAATTTCTCCATGAAGGACTTTAATTATTTCTTACCTTCAGTGGAACTGGTGTCTATTGAATTATTGAACTGTAGCAGTTCACTATTTTAGTACAAATCTTAAGAACTAATGAGAAAATGTTATATTATTTCTATCTTAATGGAAAAGGAATTTTAGTATCAACGAACAATTTTGCTGTTAGAGTCGCTAATTACTCAAACAATAAGTCTTAATGGAACTTATTGTGCTATTAAAGAGTGCATTTAAATGCCGAGATTTGAGTTGAGGAATATCGCGTATACATAAGGCTAAGCATGTTGTTATGCACGAATGTTCTTTACACGGAAAATTCTAAAAATAACACCGTTTGTTTTTGACTGTTCGTAGAATAATAAATAACGCGATTAAAAAGATTTGCCATCTCATTTTGTTTGAAAAAAGCTTTTATTCCATCATTGATAGTACAATGTTCTTGGCCCTATATATTTGCCGTCTGTTGTAATGGTACCAACAAAAAATATCCCCTGGGGGAGGGTATTGTTAATGTAACAGCAGATTAACAATAATAATAAATTTTAATTTTAATAATGTTGTTCTCTCTCGTTGCTCGAACCAACACTTCCTTTGATGAGTATTGTTACTTGGAAACTCTAAGCAGGCTAAACCACCTATCATTTTTCAGGTTTCAAGAGCTCAACTTAAGGTTTATATCGTTAAAATAATACTGTTGTAATAAGACACTACGCTAATGCGGCAGCGCAAGGAGCAAATCAAAGAAACCATGAAGTCGTTGTATAGATCTACAATCCTGTATTATTTATATTATTTTATTTCAAGAGAAAATTGTTGATGATTGATTATTACAATATATTTCCATTGTTTACCTAGCCTAATATGAAAATGTATTTTCCATGTTACTTAAAATTTCATTCATTCTCTCTGCTCTTGTTTTCTTCATATTAAATTATCATACTAGTCTGAAGCAAAAAAGCAAGGTTTTAAACATGCTATATTTTTTAATCTATCTGCTGAGTTGCAAAGACTTCAAGGCTTGATTATACACACACTAGGGATAATTGTCATTATTTAAAATCTCTTGTGGTTAATGGCGTATGAAGATGTTTTTGAATAATCTGCCTTTAAGCTACATTAAATAAATATAGGAGCTCTTACTAAGCATTCTTAAATTTTCTTTCCTTTTTTTGCAATTTCTTGAATCTTATTTGTGGTGTTTAAAAAGCTAGGAACACCTGTAAAATACTGAATGCAGAGGAACTCTGATGAATAAACTGAGCTCTCATCTTGATAATTGATGTAGAGTATGCTACGCGGAAGTCCTTGTGGTATCCAACTAAATTATGCAACCACATGTGGATATCCTTGTCATCGGCATAAGATTGTATCCTTAGCTTTATATAAAGGGTACATATATATAAAGTTGCAATTAGTACCACAGCTGAAATGATGCAGTTTTCGTTGCCGCATTATATTATTATTATTATTATTATTATACATGAAACGAGCTTTGGAGATTCTAAGTTTACTTGGAGTGATACTGATAATTTTCTAGGGTAGTTTGAGTAAGTTTTGATATTAGCATGAGTGTGTCTTGATAGTTTTACCATATGGCCCATCTGGTTGTTCGCCTTAATACTTTGCTAAAATAAGAACATAAGAGACCATGCCCATTCCTAGGAAACATAATTCAACTAGTATTTATTTTTTGGATATTCATGGGTCATGTTGTCCATTTGGCAAGGTTCTTATAGGGTGCAAAAATGATGAAAAGAATATCTGGGCGATTCGGCGCTTGACAATATACTCAACATATCATTTTGGAAATATCAAAACTTAATATCTCTTGATTATATGTTTTACTTGTTGGGATACTTCCTTTAAATGGTAACCCTAGGTGCAATAGCATCAAGTAATAATTCTAGCTTTAACCACTGGAGCTATGATGAGAAGGAGGTTATGGATGACCTATTAATGTATGTTTTTTAACTTCAGATTTAAGTAAATTGGCAACAAGCTGTGTGTTTCGAAACTAATTTGGATATACAAAGTTTTTTACTTTTTTTCGGTATGACACTTAAAAACTTCTACTTTAAGCTTGTTTCTTAGTTCCAGGTGATCCCCTCGCCAGATGAATGGAAATAAGTACCACTAAGCTATACAGGAATGGAAACTAAAAACGAGGACCTCAATGCATCTGACGTTCATTCCTTCTAGGAAAGTGATATTTTCTTTGGTGCCGTAATGTACAGGTACTATTTCAATCTCGATGAGAAAAACACTTTTTAATCGAGGCTAAATTATACATTTTATGATATATGCCAAAATATGTTAAATGATATCTCTTTAACATCAAACAAGTCTTGAACATGTTCCTTAATGACAACGATGCAATAAATGGGGTCTTTGTTTCGGCAAGTAAATACATTTTGCAACGAATTAGGGAACCTTATAGTATCTTTACCCCTTGAGCAATTGCCAAGGTCTGCAATACCTTAGGCGGAGTTCAGTTGATCATAAGCTTGGTTATGTAGTAAATGAGGTGCATATTTTGGACACTAGTTTAATTTTTCCTTCTCCCAGCTTCTTTTCTAACCCAACTCTCAACACCTAATAATTAAAAAAGTTTGAAATAAATTTATTTTCTGCTCTCGGGTTAACGTTTGCAGATTTAAAAGCTACAACTAAATACAAATTTGGGGAAACTATCTATTAAACTCTAATAAACAATATTAACCTTTTTATTTAAAACCCATACACATTCTATTCTCTGATTCTTAACTTATATTCCTTCTTCTCTCTACGAGTTAATACTTTTCCTGGAATGGCAAATAAACATCTAAAGCATCTTAAATGTGCTGGTCCGTGAGATTGATCCTAAGTTGCACTGAAAAGACAAGTTCCCCGGTTATGCTGTTTGCAAATCATAATAATAGAATCATGTTCTTTTCTATCTACATTGCTCCTCAGTTGTCCGTTTCCTCAAAACTGAAACTAGATGAGGAATTTTAATGAACTCCTGAGAATATCGGAAGACAGTTCTAGATCAAATTACTCCTTAAAAACATCACCAATTACGTACGCAAAAAGAAACAATAGATTTGGGTACCAAAAAAAGAAAAGGTCTACCTGGAAGACAAACGAGACGACTCAGAGACCTCTTTCACGAAGGGCAGTGTCAGTACATCCAGTTCTACAAGACATAAAGAGGAGTTTGAAACAGGTAGACAATTTAGATGTTCAACCTAAGTTAAGAGGTAAAGAATCTAAACCTGGCCTGAGCACCTCATCTCAGCGCAGAAACTCAATTAAACGTGAGATTGGAATTCATTGTGTAGAACATGGTAGGTTTACAATGGAAGCGAAGACTAGAGAGGAGCCAATGCAGGTGATTTCAAATTACCTAAACACTCTTCCTGAGGAGGAATTTCTTACAGAACTTGATCAGGTAACTGGAAACCACAGCTACCCTGATGCCGCCATGCATTGGCTTCGAACCCAAAGAAAGGAATCTACCAAATCTAAAGAACAAGCTAAGAATCCTATTTCAAGAAGGCGTTCAACCTTGAATTGTAATGCCTTACCCTTCTACCCAAATAAAACACAATGGCAGAAACTAAAAACTCTGAATCCGAATGCGAAACCATACTTTCCAATGGCTCAGTACTACTAGCTCCAAAAGTAACATGTAAGAGTAGGAAATTCATATTTTAATACACTATTAAATCTCGGCTGCTAGGAATAAATTAATAAACATAAATAAATTAAAGCTAGTTACGCTGCGCTGTTCATTCGAAATAACTGCTCCCTTTCAAATAACTCATCATCAAATTGAGCAACATTCGTAACAGGAGTTGAGATGAAGCTCTTACTTCTGTACTTAAGAACTTTCTGCATTTCACCTGGTTCTTCTCTAATTGTTGTAAGGTCAAACAAACCACTTTCCTCTATGGATTTTTCTCCACTTTTGTATAGGGAAATTGAACCTAGAGATAATATACTCGTTGACCTTCTCTTAACAAGCCGTCTCCTTGGATTTGAAGTCTCTGTATTCTCTTTACTCACATTTGCTGGTTTTTTCACCCATTCAAACGAATGACTGTCTTGAAAAGAATCATCAAAGGAAGCTCTATTAAAATGAAACTTGTACGCTTTTGCTTTCTCTTTGTAAGTGGATGCCCTTGCAGTATGTACTAACCCTTGGAATAGAGATCTCTTACCCACAGAGAGCTCTAATGTCTTTCTTTCCAGCTCACAAATATTAGCTATACCCTGAATAAACACAACTCGAAGAAAAATGCAACTTTTTAGTACTTTCTCTAACCCACTTGAAGTTACTCTATATGCCCATCCTATATCAAGAAGTTCTAAACGAGCACATTTTTCAGCTATATTGCCCAATGAAGCATCAGAAATTCTAAAGCAGCAAAACAGATGTAACTCAACAAGATTTTTTCCTACTCCACATACCAAAGTTTTTACTCCATAGTTTGTGATCAATTCACATCTTGAAAGATTAAGCAACTTTAAACTTGTGAGTCTGCGAGATAGATATGACACACCAATATCACTCACTAAAATACAGGAAGATAGGTTCAAGACTTCAATCTTGAGACAGTTATCTGCTAAGGTCTTCAGAAAGTTATCGTTCACATATTTACTTAATCCAGGGAGAGCTAGCTTAACCAAATTCTAAATTTACAACGTAGAAAAATAATTACTGTGCACGAAAAAATGCTGGCAATAACAAGAGTATTTAATCCGGAACATTTATACAACTTTAAACTTATCAATTTATTCTTAGCATGCATGGGAAAAATATTTAGAACAGTATTTTTCTTTTGAATCTTTCCAAAGTCTACATTTAAAAGTTGAAGAGTTGATGGAACTAAAGATTCTTTTTTTAAGGATTCAAGTTGAGAAGCTTTAAGCGGTCCACATTTGAATTGAGTTTTCTTCAAAGAAAAGCAATTCTTTGAGGTAATAAGTGACAAGAAAGGTTGAACATCAACTTTCACGTCAATAAGAGAGATGGATAGTTCTAAACATTCTTTCTCAGGAAAGTTTTGAACTAAGCTTGAGGCAAATGCAGTTAAATTATTTGTTGTCAAATTACTTGCTTCAACTATGAGAGAAAAGTTAGATACAATTTCCTTTCTTTTTTGAGAAATAATTCTGCCTAAAAGAGAAAATACGTCATCAGAAACAATTTCATTACAATTATGCAATCGGAAAAGTTTTAACGAGTTGCAGCTACTCAATAACAGATTTTTTATTGCTTGTACAGAGATTTTATTGGTGTAAAGGTGTGTTAATTTCGGCGAGAAAGATAAAATATGTTCTAGTTGGGGTTTTGACACAGAATCAGATAATATCTTTAACCTTTCGAGTTTAGAAAAAAGGTTTTTATTCAAGCTAAAGGAGAGTTTTGTTCCTGTGCAATTTACTACTTGTAAGCATTGCGGCTGGAATTTTGGGTTGAGAACTGTCAAATTATTTAAATAGGAAAGATGAAAATCTATAATAAAAGTAGGGGAAAAAAATACTTTTCAAGTTGATGAAGGATACCTTGGAGAGAAAAGAGAGCGAGTTTATCGCGATGTTTCGAAGATCCTTGGAAACAGAAAATAGCTTTACAATATCTTTAATTTCAAGAAAGAGCATTATAACAAGTTCGCCTACACAGTGAGGTAAGTTAATATCTGGTCCATATCCAACTAAGTTGAACTTTTCTTCTTTGTATAAATGGTTTGCCGTTTCTCCAGTTGGAAACCTGTATAACCCATTTGAAAAAGGTGTTAAAGTATTTTTCACATTCTATTATTATTAAAAGTGTTCAGTATATACCTTAAATGGTAGAGGATAAGGTAAAGCTAGATCCATAAGACCAGATGAAGAAACATTCCTCTGCCTTTCGTTTAGTCGTTCCAATTTCATTATATTCTTCGTGTTTCATTCCGCAGTCATTTTGGGCATGTGTTTAAATATTTTCTAATTGCCCAAAATTTGCCGTGGTTGATCTGGGCACATGTTCAAGATTCTTCTAAGAAAAACCACAAAGAAAGCACTCATATCAGCTACACGAAAAATATCCAGATACTCATCTATACCAATTCCAAAACCAACAGAAATTGCTTTTTCAATGTCAGGTACAGATTTCACCTCAAAAATATATGGATTAATTGGTCACACTCCGCCTGCTCCTGTTCTGGGTTCCTTGGACGAAAAGAAGGAATATGCATTCGCTGCTGTTAAGAAGGCTTTGGAAGTTTTAGATCTCGCTGAAATTTCAGATAAATTGCCCAAAGTGGTACATGTAGCTGGAACTAAAGGAAAGGGATCAACATGTGCCATGGTGGAAAGTATTCTCCGAAGTGGTGGGTTGAAAACTGGATTATTTACTTCTCCGCATCTAATCAAAGTAAATGAAAGGATTAGATTGAACGGAAAATGCATACAGGATCAAAAGTTAGAAAAATATTTCAATGAAGTCTACTTTCCACTAGAAAAGGCAGAAGCACTGCTCGGTTTCTACAAGTTTATGACAGTTCTCGCGCTGCATATTTTTACAAAGGAAGATTTAGATGTTGTTATCTTAGAAGTTGGAATTGGTGGGCTTTTAGATGCTACAAATGTTGTAGAAAGAAAAGTATCATGTGGTGTTACCTTGTTAGATTTTGATCACACAGAGTACTTAGGAACAACGATGGAGGAAATTGCTTTTCAAAAAGCTGGAATATATACATCAGGGGCTAAGTGTTATTCCATTTTTCAACAAAATCCCGTGGGCTTAGAAATACTGCGGAACTCTGCCTCAGCAGCTGGAGAGCAGCTTCATGTAGCAAGACCGCTTGAAGATGATGATTTAGTTGTAGGATTAGAAGGAGACCATCAACGATACAACGCAGGTCTAGCAATTGAGTTAGCACGGGAAATATTGACCGATAAAGCTGAAGAAGAGTTTAAGCAAATAGTCAAACATGGTTTAAGGGAGGTTAGATATCCGGGACGTTGTCAGCAGGTTGAAACAGGTCACCTTCATTTTTTTTTAGATGGAGCACATACATCAAAGAGTATTGCTGCAGCTTGTGATTGGTTTGACTCAAAGAGTTCTTCTGATGGTAAAGTAGTCAAGAATATTCTTATATTTAATTGTGCTATTTCCAAACCTGTTAAAGAGATGTTTGAGTCATTGGTTTCTCTTCTTGGGAAAATAAAGTTTGATAAAGTTGTTTTTTGTGCTGGAGAAAGCTTGAAACCAACAACCAAACGAAGAAAATCTGCAAAAGAAATTCTTCTAGGAGAGGAAGATGAAACTTTTTTATCCGAAAGCAGCTGGCAAGAAACTTTGGCTGTTGTTTTTACTGAAATGACCAAAGCGAGTAATGTAAATGTTGATCAAATAACTTTCAGCACGAATCTACAAACTGTTTTGACTGGTTTGAAGGCTAGTGGTGAAAGTTCTAGAGTTTTTGTTACCGGGTCGTTGCTTCTTGTTGGAGATGTACTTAAAGATATAAATTTTGTTGTGGAATAGATTACTCTGTGGAAATATTAATGTGGAGAATAGTGCCAAGACCATAACAGTGATTTTCTTCGAGCGACCTTCAAGACATATCTTAAAGTTACAGAAGTTTTGCTATGGTTACTACAAACGGTATAGGATACAATGTTCATGTTATGTTAGATAGTCTTTCTCCTCATCTTCGTCTCCTTAATTTGATTATAAGCCCCTGTTAGCTCGCTATAAAATACGTTTGATTTATTGTGGTTCTTGTCTGGGTGATGTTTCTTGGATAACTCTAGAAACTTCTTGCGCACCGTTTGAAGGCTTGAGCCACGTGGCAACCCCATTATGTCGTATGGATTCTTATCCTCCGCCAAGGCTAAGCTATCCAGTTTTCTCCTTAACTTCGGTTTCCTAGGTGGTTGTATCTCATCTTCCTTTATTGAATCTAGTGTGGTTCTTCGTCGTTTTGCGGAAGTTTTGGTTTTTAATGTCATTCTTTTTCTTTTGGAACTAGGGGTCCTCAGCCTTGATTTTCTCTTAGATAAGCCCTTGTTTGATTTGATTCTTTCTTTGAGGTCCATGTTACTCTTCGACTTTGAAGAATTCTTCCCTGGAGTTGATTTCAACCCGTTTTCATCAAAAATATTTTCTTTATTCTCTTTGGATATATTGTTCTCAGTTTCTTTCAAGTTTCGTGCTTGTTTTTCTTCTCGACTGTCTAGATTCTCTTTCTCTACTAGACCTTCAACCTCCTTTAATTTCTTTCTCCTCTTATGTTTCTCTCTTTCCTTTTTCATAACCTCCAGCCATCCACTGGTTACGTCATTTAATTTAAACAATGTAGGTCTACATTTTACATAGTACGGTTCTTTCTTTTCATTTGCTAACCACTTTGCAAAACCCTTCATCCAAAAAACTTTCGTCCCTGTATATGGATAATTCCATTGGTTAATTAACCCAATCGAACACAATGCAAATTCCTCAACAGTGAATTACTGTGCAGTATCGTTGAATTCAAAGAATCCATTCTAGATTCCGTAGAAAAAAAGTGAAATGACTTCAGTTCTACAACCTCCCAAGCTTCCTGCACCGGGTGACATACCAATGGGATCAGAGCAACAATCATCCAATTTTTCAGAATTGAAGAATCTGTCCAAAAAAGAGCTGACAAACGAGCTACAAAAGCAAACGGATGAGGCAATTGAAGTTGCAAAAAAACTTTCGTATGAAGAAGCCATTGCAAACCTTTTAGCTGCTGAAAAAAAAGCTAGAATATTTTCCCAATTTCCACTTGTCTGGACTATAATATCTGCTGTATTTAAACTCGTACGGGAGCAGGAGCCAGACAATGTTGAGCAGTTTCTCTTCTACGTGAAGTTTTTCTTCAAGAAGCGTGCGCAGAGCGAAAAAATTCAGTCTCAGATAATTTCTTATTGTGCTGATGAAGCTATTAAGGAGTTTTCCTCTGATCAGGACAAGGAGATCGCCGTGTTGACGGTTCTAAGAGACCTTAGCTCAGGGAAAATGACTCTAGAAAAAATAAGAGCATCCTTAACATTGAAACTTTCAAAAATTCACATGAACAAAGACAATCTTCCCGAGGCGAATAAAATTCTTCAGACAGAGTCCCCAGAAACCTATTCCACACTTGATCAACGCACCAAAATTGAATTTCTTATAGAACAACTTAAAGTCTCTATACTAGTAAAGGATTTCTTTCGTGCTAAAATTATCAGTGAAAAAATTGATCAAGACAAAATAACGCGCTGGAAAGATCTTAAACTTGAATTCCATGGGGTAATGATTGATCTTTTTATGCATGAAAAGGAGGCATTTAACCTTGCGCATTCAAGTCTTGAGATTCTGAAGTTGTACTTGATGGATGAGGATAAAGAGAGCTTGCAGGTTGATCTTGTTAATAGGGTTGTTATATATCTTGGGGCTGCCGAATATTCAAAGGATCAAGTTGATTTGATTAATTACCTCACGGTGAAGGTCCTTAGGAATCCAGAAGATGAACTCGAAGAGAAGTTAATGAGACTGGTTAGGAAGAATTTGGGTTTAGTAAAGCTGTTACGAAATTTTGTGAACGAAGAAATAATGGGCTATCCGTTTGCTGATATGAAAAAGCTTGACTTTGGTGGTCAGCTAAAAGAAATAACAGCAAAGAAAGCTGCCGAACTTCAAGAGAATGATGATAACTGGATTTTTCTAAGATTTTTCCAGAAGGTTGTTGAGCATGATATTAAAGTTGTATCTACTTTCTACAGTAGAATCAAGCTGGACAGAGTTGCTTCTATGCTCCTTCTTGAAGCAAAGACGGTGGAGGAATTTGTTTCAAAAATGGTTAATGAAGCTCGCTTGGAGGCAAAGATTGATCGACCAAATGGTATCATTCGATTTGGAAGAAAAAAATCGCCTGATGAAATCTTAGATAAATGGTCTGGAGATGTATCACACTTACTTCAACTTGTTGATAAAACGTGCTATTTAATTGAAAAGGAAAATATGTTGCAGCAAGCAGGAATAAGCTTCGACTAATCTCGTGCCTATTATTCAACTAAACCTGCCTAAGAGTTAATTTGTGCTTCTAATTCTATTCTCACACGAATTTACTTCCGGGAAGACCGGAACTAATCTCGGCTTTTTTCTTTTATATTTTTCACTGTTATAGTAATTGTTGTTGAACTTGTTCCTGTCCCATTTTCTATTGCGCTCGTTGATGAACCAAGTAGTAATCTGCTTGACTGAAACACCCAACTCCTTAGAAAACTCCCTTTTTTTCTCCTCTTTTGGGTATGGATGCTTTATATTCTCTTCAAACCACTGTCTCAAAAAAGAAATTGCAGTTTTAGACAGATACTTTTTCCTTACCTTCCTCGATTTTTTTGCACACGATGTAGACTCTGAATCCAACTTTTGATCTACTTCGTCTCTCAAACTGCTCAAGCACTTGCTGGCCAATTTTAATTGTTTATCTAGCCAAGAATACTTGGACTTCAATTCCGCTAACTCTCGATTTGCACCTGATGCTCTTGTTTTTTCATGGTGATTAGTGTCTTCAAACATAGTATATGGTGAACTGTCTTTCTTAGGACCTTTCTTAGAACAGTCTTTTACCTTTCTGGGATGCTTCAGGCGAGTATCATTTGAAATGAAGATAGTATTGGCAATTTTTTGCTCTCGATCAGAAGAAACATCACCCTCTTGCTGATAAATATCAAATTCAACCTCTTTAATCTCTTCACTCCAAATTCCATCAAGCCTTGGTTCTCGCTTTTCGAATACTTCACCAGGGTCAAAGTTAGAAAAACTTAGCCAAGGACAAATATCCTCAAAATCTGTTTCTATGTCCGCAAAAATTCCTTTATTTTTTACAGAACTCTGAACTGGTTTTCTTTTCAAAGTCATTTGAGAGCTTTTTGAGAAGTTCTTATTTCACAAACAATTAAAACTGTAAAGAACAGATTTTACAGAATTAAATCCACCCCCCAAAACTATCCCTATATAAACTTAAACTTAAAACATGTGTGCAAAGGGATTAACAGGTTTTTGAACATACCTAACCTGATTATCATAGGCCTCATCACGCCCGTACTGAATTCCCCCAGCGCTAGGCGCATTCTGCGCCTGTACGATTGGAACAGCTTCAACTACAGCAAGTGACCCATTCTCTTTACTATCCGATTCTTTCTTCTCCTCAACTGGCTCTAAAACAACAACTGCACTGGAATAAGTGTTTTCAACTAATGCCGTGGTCGGAGTTGCATTCTCTTGATGGAGAAAGAGCATGCCAGAAACCAAGTGTAATGTAGCTGGACCCGTGTAAGCTTTACTGTGTCCACTTGAATCAAACATAGTTACTGTCAGGTAATACTCCGAAACTGGGGCTCCGGGTCCACCGCGGGTCATCAGCCTCTTGACAAATCTAAAATCTCCCTCGACTTTTTCTCCATTCGAGGTCTTCAACTCACCCTTTCCATTAATGTTATTCCTGACAAAAGTTCCTGTGAAAGTATTTCCGTTCTCAAAGGTAAGCGTACCTTGACCGTGTTGTTTTCCCTCTTTCCATTCTCCATCATAATATGTTTCCACGTTTGACATTAGATTCCGCCACGTCAATTTTCCTTGACCGTGCCTTCTGCTATTCTTTACATTTCCTGTGTACGTAAACTCACTCACTTCATTACTTCCTACTTGATTTTCAACAAACGTTTCTTTTCCTCCAGTGTTACCCATTTTTCTTCTGTGATTTGACTGCTTGCTTTCACTTACTCTCCGTTTCGATTTTGTTTTCGGTTTTACAACAGCAACTGCGATCTCGTTTAGATTGCCCAAAATTAAGGTATTCTAATTGCCCAAAAAGTTCGGGAAAACAGAATCTTTTACCAGTTGATGTAAAGCTAGCGCATTTCAAGAGACTAAAGATGCATATACTTTGGATAAAGCGAATGGAATGAAGATTAATTAATTTATTTTCTATATTTCTACAGCTATATTTCTACAGCTATATTTCTCCTTTTAAAAGATTTTGAACCTTTAATAGCTGACTTAGTTCATTAGCTCTAGTGTATTTAAGCTGCAGTTCTACAGTCGTGGTCAACCTCTTGAATGTTAAGCTTCTCACCTTATGGTAACACTTTCGAATGTGCAGTGTATCTAGCACTAGATTAGACCAATTTGTGCTTTTTTTATACAAATATTAGGCTTTTAATGCGTATAGTTGCTAATCATATTTTATAGCTATTAAAGACGAGCAGAAATTTCTCTTAGTCTTTTTATTGTTGTTGTAAAATCCCTTAACTCTTCTATCATCACCAAACTTTTTATAGAAACAAAATTCCCTTAGGGCCGACTAGCACTGTACTTATTGAATAACTCAGAACCCACTATCTAAATTTATTTTCACAGAACCATGATGATGTTTATGAAGCCTTAACTTTTTCGTAAAACTTGCTTGCTCACCTTGCTTTTCAGTAGCTATTGGTATTTTTTAGTTAAATATAAAAGCCTAGCATAGAAGCAAATCGTCAAACTATATGAGTAACTCTGTACTGTCTTACAGCAACACCTCTATCTATTGGTGGACTAACACACCCGCTTTAGCCTTTATAATGTATTTCAGCGCTTTTGCAACAATCTTAGACATGGTTTCTGCTATTGGGCTCCAGTTTTTAAACTTTTATTGATATGATAACCTTATAATATTTTTTCTATTCAGTTTTTGATAAAAGTGAGATAGTAAAAGATTTGAACAATCCGTCGATCATCTAAGGAAAAGGAGAACTTACGCAAGAAAGGGCTTTGGGTCAGTTATGTCCTTCTTGTAAGACCGAAGGGCTTCAACCTCCGAGTAGCCCCCTCCCAAAAAAAAAATTGGAGAACTTGGGAAAAGCCGTAGGGATTCGACAATAGATAAGAAACAGCTGGATAAGGTCATACATGAAATAGCTAAGAGTTCATTCATATGTTAGATGAACAACAACAGCAAAGCATAAATAACCAAATTAACTTTTCTGACCAAGAAGGCTAACTTCTAAGGCGAGAGGCTAATTATGCTGCATTCTAGGAGGGACGTTTAGGTATCTAAACTGACTCAATAAAGCTAGCTACAATTCATTTATTTGAATTATAATCTGAATTAATTATCTACTAGAGCGCGTATTTTGAATACAATAATAAAAAATTTAGGCATCATTAAGTCATTGTCTACTGAATAAGTTGTAGGAGAATTACTAACTCTCAGGCTTTGCTAATACAAACGGAGTATGAGTTTGCATAGTACTCAAACATCATATTTAGTCACCAAATGAACAATGGTAAAAAGTATATAGAACTTAGCGAAAGAAAATCTTCATAGATTCATTGTCTTTGGGGAATTTACAAGTTCTAAGGCCGTACTTAGAGAGCTCGATATGAAGGGATGAAATTGATCTTGATATTAGTTTGTAAAAGAGAAAACTTGCATGGTGGAATATACATACTAATGCAGACGGTGATAATTGCCATTGATCTTGCAGGATACTAACTCCTCTTAATCTTGGCATATTTTATTTTGCTGAACTCTTATAAATATGTTTTAACCCAGTGATGTTTTTGCTTGAAAATTTACTAAGTATTTCATCACACTCAAAATTTTACTTATTCTTTAGAATGAATAATCCGGAGAGAGTGCCAGGTGGATTTTTAATTTTTAATAACAAACTCTCATCCAGAAGACCATTGCAAAACCAATAAGAAAGGACTCACCCCCTTAGAATTTACTCTCTAGCAATGAACAAGGTTTTTAGAATAGTTGTATAACTAATCTAAAGTCCTTAGATATCAAACACTACCGCTGTTTTGTTCCAGACTTGAGAGCAAACACGTAAAATGACTAGAAGCACCAAAACATTCATGCCTAGGAGCTATAAGTATAGTGATTGATAAAAATCTGAGCCACCACATAAATTCGTAGATATACTCTTATAATTTCTTTCTTCTAAATAACTTGTATACTTTTCATTGAAGTAGTCAAGCTACAGCTGGCCTGCTGAGATCGTTGCTTTGTTTATGCCTAAAAGTTACGAGAACTGAAACATCTGCAGCATTGTACCTGAGTAAATTGTCAGCATAAAAAACATAGTAGCATATTTCATAATCAGGAAAATACTCAAGAGGCTACAAATACCCATCAACTAAAGTAGCTTCAAGTAATTTTCGTGTTGTATATAATTCTATATATCAAGATTTGCGTATCATCTCGCTAGCTTGAAACTCAGGATTACGAGAAATGGTGATGTCGAATTAGCTTGAGCATATCACCTTAATATTTCATACATCATATGGGTTCAATATCAGCTCAGGAAAAAAAACTCTAATCATAATGTCCAACTCTATTTAGAGTGGTAGCGGTTTTCCATAGATATTGGATATCCAGCTGAAACAGTTTATAACTCAAAGACCTTTTCCCTGGAGTTGCTTGAAGCTCAAGCTGTTGAGGATATAATATTCATACATTTCCAACAATAAAGAGAATTGCGGATAAACCCAGAATATTGAAAAACAATTTTAATTTTGAAGTTAACTCGTGTCAGCTATCCCTTGCGAGAGAGATCTATGGGCTGTAGCAATATTTAATATTCATCTGAGCCGGTAGCTTCAATCATGATACATGTTTTCATTAAAACGGTGGAACTGATTAAACTAACTTAGATTTTCGTTGATATTATATAAATATTCTCCCCGAAATTGTCAATAACTAGATTTTTTGGGTAATCAGGTAAGGGGTTTAAGGAAAAGATATTAAATATATAATTAAATGCCATCACAATATGACTCTAAAACACAAGTTAGTTAGAAATCAAGTCGAAGAATTTGTGAAGATCAAGATATAATTAGTTGATTTTCAGGAAAACTACTTTTCTATTGCCAAATGTAGAAATAAATTTCTTGAGAGCTTTCCAACGATTGAAGATTCAAAACTTAAACTGAGCTAAAAGGTTCGCGCTATAAGCCGCAAGAAAAACATGTAGTGTTCTTAATAATATGTTGTACCCTATAAGCAATGGTCTATGTATGATTTCTGCCTCGAGCTGAAAAAAATTATATTTCTTCGTTGCTTTCTTTTCTGAAAATCCTATCCAAATAGTTCAAAAAGAATACAAACTGGTGTATTATTAGACCAATTGTGAGTTCATGTATAAACCGTGGCATACAATAGTATTATTTCAATGTATTATGAACAAAATTAAATAATTTGAGGGAAAATCAATTGCACTAAATTCTTGCAAGACAACGTTATGTATAGCTGATTGAGTAAGAGATTAATAAACAAATATTGTAGGAATTATGAAAATATGTCTGATTTTTACTTTGACACAAATGATTAGCAAAAATAAAGTTAAATATCGTAGTTTTTTTCAGTCTTTTTTCGGATTAACACTTATCTGTGATGCTAATTCATAATTTACAGAATATCAAGGCCACCTATTTTAGGTATTGATCGACTCTAGTTTGTGTTTAAATTCTTAAAACTCTAATTACTTTTTTTTCAATGGCAGCAAAGTACCTAACAAAATGAACAACATAACCCAACAAAAGCTCTAGATTAGTATGAGCACTGAATCTCGGTATCAAAAGAGCTAGTGATATAATACGCTGGGTCAATGTGTTAACACTAAATTGATTATAGCCGCATGCGTAGCGGTGTGGAATCTAAACCCCTAACTATGTCAAGAATAATCCACATAGCTTCGCCATTGTATTGGGTTCAGAAAAAAGGCAACAAGTTAAATTTGTTCCTCAGTGACTATGTAGATCATGTTGTCAAAACCGTAAATGAGACTCAAAATTATTACACAAATTTACTAAAGAAGAAAGGCTATAGCCATGGCATCAACTAGAGTAAACGATCGCAATGGGAAAGCTCTGGAAGGAAAAAAATAATTAACTGTAGTATTATTCTCCGTATATGGGCCTAGAGTATATGAACAGAAAGGTAAAAAGGTAATGAATATGATTTTTGTTTCCTTAATAACACTTGGAACATTAATTTCTTCAGTAATAAGTAGAATGTGGATTATGGCGCCATAAAATCTCTAACTAAAATAATGTCTTCTTTATGCTAGTATCCAGGAATAACGCAAATGGTTAGTAAATTTTGTCAGTGAAAGTTTAAGTTGAGTTGTCGAAGAACCCTTGTTAGGCAGAAAATCATGCACTGTAATTTAGATGGAGTATAATGGCTACCCAATCATTAAGTGAATTGAGTCGGTACAGCATGTTAAAGTCTCGGACATGCTTTTAAGACGTTATGTTAAGGGAAGACTTCATTCAGTTTTCCATGCAGATTGTAGTTTAAACCTGTTAACAATGCTTCAAATTTTAATGTCATTAATCATGATGTTAATATACTTTACCCCTCCCCTCATGACTTTCCCATTTGGCTCTTCCTGGTTCAGTGAAATATTCCTTCGTGAGTCTAAACTGAAGCTTAGAAGTCTTTGGTACTGGACATCCGCCTTGATTTCGATACATATTATTGCACATGCAAAGTTTCGTTTAAACTTACTTTTCAATGAGCAGGTGTAAGAGATTATATATAGAGAGCAACTAGGGTTCCGGTACATAAGCCGAGTATTGTAATTACTCTGCAATGAATCTCGCTAATTTTCACTGATCAAAGAGCGCATATACTCTATTCTTTTGAAAAGAACATTCAAACTAGCTTTTAATTAGGTTGGAGCACAGCATTTTCGTCATATACCGTCTAAGATGAATATTATATATATGTAGCTGCACTGAAATTAAGGCTTAAGCAGAAATCTTGGTATTATGGAGAATAAAATATTTTTTAAAATAATAGTTAGCAAGGAAAGGTCAGCAAACTTAACTAGTTGACTTGCTGCTTAGTAGTTGGGATCACCATATGTAATTAAATTTCTGTACCTTGGAATGATTAACAGAATTTGGAATTATTAGTCACAAAAACTGTTGAACGAGCTCATCCAAGTTTCTGAAAAGAGGTCAGCCGCATTTTTCTACATCTTTTTTCAAAATATTTCTTACCATGATTTTTTCTCATGGACACAATCTTTCAAACGTTTTTCTTTTAGTACGTTGCAATATTCCCTGCTGCTTTAGAAGCAGCTTAGGAAAACACTTTAATCTGTAACTATGGTTACTTAAATGTCCCCTCAAAGAAGGAGAAAATAATAGTATTCCCTAGCTAAAGTTTTCATCTGTTAAGGTGCTGCTCTTCTTCGATATTATCGGATGGTTACATGGTAAGAATAAAAGAATTTCTAGGCATTTCGTATTCATTGAAGGAATAAAAGTGGAAATTAAGTATCGCAACCTGAGAGAAAAATGCTATATTTGTTACATGAGCGGATAATATGTGTCTGAAAGGCATATATGTTGTAAGTCACAGCGAATCATAAGAAATTAACTTCTTTTCTACTTCCTCTTTGGTTTCACAGTTTTGCAATATTTGCCTATAATCTCGATGGAACAAAAAAATATTAGGATAAGATAGCTGTCTACTTAACTTATCATGTCCAAAGGTTGAACAGATTGAAAAATGCTAAGAAGCTTTCTTAACTTGAGAATCATTGCAAGAGTATAATCAAACTGATGCAAGCTATCATGCTGCTTGTACGTTATCATTTAAGAATGCGCAAGTTATAGCAGATCAATGTTGAGAATAAAGATAAAATAACTGTTTTATCTCTTAGCCCATTGAAATTTCTTCCTAGCTTTTTTCTGCCCAGGTTTTTTCCTTTCAACCATCCTACTGTCTCTAGTAAGCATTCCAAAACTCTTCAGCCTTGCTTTAATTTCTTGTTTTCCTATTTTAAGAAATACACGCGCCAACCCAAGCCGAACTGCTCCGCTTTGACTACTTTTTCCTCCTCCCTTTGCTGTGATCTTTATGTCGAATCCAGTTTGAATCAACTTTGAAACCCGTGGGGGGAAATACTCATGTTTCTGACCTAAGAGGCCTACTGCACTAAGTGGTGCCAAACTGTATTTAACCAATTCTGGTTGTTGAAAATATGAATGAATATTTTTCTTATTTACATTGACAGTAAACAAAGGTGAATCTTCAACATGTTCTTTCCGGAATGTTAGATATATTTGAGCCTGACTTGTCTTACGACGACCAAGCGCATATATCGGTTTTGTCAGATCAACTTCTTCAGTAGCTGAATCTTCTAAAATATCATCTATATGTTCTGATTCAGTAATTTTATGAGTTTTGAGTGCCTTCAAGTCCGAGAATTGGAGAATGTGCATAGGCTGTTTTGTACTTGCCAATGAAGTCCAAGCTTCCTTCCAACCTGTGCGTATTTCTTCTATATTCACTTTTGGAATGCTTCCAAAACATCTGTAGAGTTTAAGTGATCTTCTCAATATCATACTTAATAACAATGCAACCTAGGACTGGCTTAAACGATCGAGGGATCACTGTTTTGTTCAATCCAGTAGAATAATTTTGGGAAGGATTATTTTGGTACTGTCCATGGTAATTCAATATTGCAAAAAATATATAACAATTGCCCAAAATGTATCTTGGAGAAGAAAAAGAGTAGAACGCAAGTTTGGTACACAAGACTGAATGACCTCTTCGCGCTTGCCACAACGCATAGTTAAAGTAAATCAATTTATGATCTTTTTATTTTAGGAAACGCAACGACTTGGCGTTGATCCTGGTAATTAAAGTATCTTTCTTCACCAATAGTACCTGGAATCCAATGCAGCGTTGATTCAAACAACCCCAGATGGTTTCATGTGGTAATGACCGGGCCAAACGAAACTCCTTATGGCGTAAATAATTTGAAAAAATGAATATAGGGTGGTTTTTTCAAACTTGAATTATTTTTGCCTGGGGATTATCCTATGGAGCCGCCGAAAGTACGGTTCCTGACAAAGATTTATCATCCAAATATAGATAAACTGGGAAGAATATGTCTAGATATTTTGAAAAGCAAATGGTCTCCAGCACTTCAAATAAGAACGGTTTTATTAAGCATCCAAGCACTTTTATCAGCTCCTGAACCTGATGATCCTTTAGATGAGAATATTGCGAAAGAGTGGAAAGAAAATAAGGAACAAGCGGAACAAACAGCAAAAAACTGGACAAAGCAATATGCCGTTTAAGAAGACCTATGTTTCATCTATATGACAGAAAAGTTAAACTCTCCCACAATATTTTCAGTTACCTCCCAAAGAAGTTTCTGCGATTTCTTTCCATGCAACGTAGGCCCAAAGATTGTCTTGTTTGCTTTTCCTTTTGACCAATGTGGTCCATAAAGAGTTGCAGACGACACTTTACCAAACATGCATTTCAGGAGCCCCATGGTTCCATCTTCTGGAGACTGCCCATCCTTCATTACATTCGACAGGTTTTCATTTAGCCCATTTTCTTCAAAGGTTGTCTTGGTTATTTCAGTAATAGCAACTCCTGGATGTGCACACACAGACAGTATCCCAGATTTGTTTTTAGAAAATCTCTTGTCCAGTGCGAGTGTAAAAATTGAACAGGCGAGTTTGCTCATATGATACCTCGTGTACCTTCCATCGTTCACCCCTTGCCCATCATCACCCAACACGGACATATCCTTCTCAAAGTATTTTTTCTCTAGTTTTATAAAAGGAAACATTCGCGCCAAAGAAGAGTGCATAACAACTCTCACAGCATCCAGATTCTTCTTATTTTCCTTTGTTTTTTCATTCTTGTACTTTTCCCGGTAAAACTGAACTCTTTTCAACAACAACGGAAGGAGAAGTTTCGTCAACAGAGCAGCGCTGAGAAAGTTCGTTTGCATTTGAATCTCATATCCATCCTCCGTTGCTTGGTTCTTGAACGCAAAAATTCCGGCGTTGTTGCATAGTACGTCAATCCCTTCTGCAGAATTTTCAATCACCTCACTAGCAGCTGCTTTTACGCTTTCAAAGTCTTGTAAATCACATTTCACAACTTTTAATTGATCAGACGCTTCTGGAAAAAGTTCTAACAGTTTCTTAATGGACAAATCATTCTTCTGAGAAGGCCTATTTAACGCATAAACAAAGGCGCCCTTTTTGAGTGAAGTGCACGCGGCGACAAATCCGGTTCCCGATGTTGTGCCGGTAATAACAGTTACTTTCCCGTGTTGGTCGGGAAGTTTCTCCTCAAACTTTGGAAAATATTTAGACTTTACTGTGGTGTTGATGTACATTTTTCTGTGTTTTGGACCTAGTTTGATTTGAGACCCCTGTATTATGTATAAACTTGGTCTTTCTGAATACGGTTTAAATATGTAACTGAGATATTTACTTTACTCGTTTCAACGAGAACACTAAAACTTGGTAAGACAAAGAACGTTGAACGTTGAAATCAGGCGCAAATGTAAACGCACTTAAATGGAAGGGGTGTAGTTGGGTTCTTCGATCTAAGCAGATAAAACCTTATACTAGCTTCCACAGGGATTTAAATGCTTTAAAATAAATTTCTTTTGAAAAATTTCAATGCTGGCTGTACTTTGATATGTTAAATCTTAATTATTTCCGTAAAGTGACTTTAAGGAGAATAAACGTGTGAAGCAGTCATTATGCCCGGAACTGGGTTTGAGCGTTCTATTGGCTGGATTAACCAATCAAAAGCGCTCCGGATAGGATTTGGTTGATTAGTTGACTCTACCTGTTTAGTTTCTTGTCACAGACTAAAGTTAGCCCAAAGCATCAAGATATATTGTTAGCAGGAAAGTATCTTTGAATAGCTTCTATAATAAAAATCCTATGTACTATCTCTTTGTGAATGTACAATGTGTTGGTAGAAGATTCTTGCGGCTAGCAGTAAGATCTAATGGTTGAAGGAAAGTGTATAACTATTCGCAACTAAACTTGAAGAGAACTAGAGTACAAAAAAGCAGATTTTAATTTAATGATAGTTTGTTGGATTCAAACTCTATTAATTATTCCTAAGTTCCAAATGATCTCTTGTTTAAAATGTTGGAGTGATACATTCATAGTTTCATAGAATATATGACCACGGTTTACCCATGGAACATAAATTCATCAGAGATTATTAGTATTAGTGCATGTGAGTAATAAAATATTGCCTTTTTATTAAGTACCTAATCAGCAATAGTTTCAGCAAGTTCCGGGAGGATATTCCGAAGCCCAAGGGGAAACATGCCCAGGAATTTACATATGAGTAGCAGAGATACTGCTTAAAGAACATTCGCCAGGACGAAAACATAATATAGATTTAATACTTGGTGCTCTTTAAGATATAATCAAAAATTTATTCAAAACATATTATTGTGTTAACCTCTTGCATCATGACGATGTTGGGGTATATCTAAACCAAGAAACAAAAAGCTAAAACCCACCATATTAGGGCAGCTGTATAGCTGAGAAAGCAGAATATTACTCTTAAATCCAAGTTTTAGGATATTTCCATCTATATTATAGCTTTAAATAGAAAGATAAAATTTAACACATCGTTCTCAAAACTGTTGCAAAAAAATAACCCTGTTTCAGGTTTTGTCTATATATAGATGCATCCCCGTGTTGTTTAAGGAATGAAGAATTGTTTCACGTGCACGCATTATCAAAAAATAATTTTAACTCCAAATAAAATTATATTTATTAGGTCGATTTACTTGAAAAATTTTTGCTTAAGGATGGAACACATTATAAAAATATTCAAAGTATTTTCTGTTTCCTATTTCACCTAGTTTATATGCAAAGCGAGCTTGAGATTTTAAGAAATCAAGTTTGATACCTGCTTTTACCATCTGTCTTATTTATATTTACAACCAGATAGGACCTATATTTAATCTATTTATAATTTCTATTCCAGAATATTTTTATGGAGCACCAGTCAATAATCAAAACAACATAAGAATCATTTGAGATTAATTAAAATAAGAAACAATTGATTATATTTAACTTATATATAGCCTGGCATATACAACCGGGTACCAATAGTGACAAATCAA
The DNA here is from genome assembly GCA_015227615.1 of Labyrinthula sp. Ha. NCBI lineage: Eukaryota > Bigyra > Labyrinthulida > Labyrinthulaceae > Labyrinthula > Labyrinthula sp. Ha. Next base: position 273,018 of record JAALGZ010000041.1, on the reverse strand, counting down.
ATAAAAATCTTTAGTATGGGTATCCTCTTGTTGCAAGCATTTCACTGTGTTAGAAAAATTCTGATGCTTTATCGTTTCATACTGTCATCAAGCTCAACTTACCATTGGCCATACAACCAAAGAGAAAAAATTGTCATGCTCTACGAACATGTTCAGTGGCGCAAGTATTGCTGGTTGTTTTAAATTTAGTTGTATTAAGATTAGGATTTATTTAGTCTTAACTTTATTTTACTTGGTTTTTCTAGATGATAGCTCTATGAAATCCATTAAAGTTTCCTTGAGAGCTGTTCCATTTTGCTTTACTAGTCTAAGGGAAGCAAGCAATTCTAAATAAAATTTGTTGCTTCAGTAGCTAGAACACTTTTCTAGATATTTTTTTTACACAAACCTTTCCTTTGAGATAAATGCTCGTTTACAGTGTTTCCCATTTAATTGTGATCTTAGATCCGTGCAAAACATTTCCTGCTATCTATTAATAAGGACCACTGAATTCTTCCAAAGTCCTTAACATCTTGATCACCTGGCATCATATTAACACTCTGTAGTATGTGAAACATATCTTTAAAGAAATTAAGATAGATTAGTTAAGTTAACAAGAGAACATATATTACGTGAGGCTATTAATGGTTACTTTGTAAATTATTTAAGCTAGCAATTAAACAATTTTGTTGTCTGTTTCAGTTGATTTTGAGTGATTCTATCCTAGTGTCACCCCCTGGTCGTCAATGGAACATGTATCCTTTTTTTTGAAAAAATGCTTCAACTGGTGATTTTTGTCAAGCAAAACTTGTGTAGAAAGATATAGAAAAACCAACCTCTGCGATAATAGATATGTTAGCATATTTTGACCTGTTTAGGTCTTTACTGTGATATTTAAATTCGACCAATATACTGCACATGGGTTAGGAAGATGTTATTGAGATAATTCTAAAAATGTGTGGTATTTTCACTCCCATTTATAAAAAATAAATACTCGCTGATGGTGGAATGCAACAGAGACCAAATCTGGTACTTAGTAGTTTTCCAAGCCACCACCCACTCAATTGCACACTAAATATTTACAAAAATGTTGTCCATTCTAACATCAAAACAAAAGTTAAGATGAATATATACTATACAGTCAGCGGCAAATTATCTTGGGAAACAGTACATGCTGTTTTACTATAGAGAAAAAACCCAATGTTAGCTTACCACATGATTGGATAGTATTTACCTTTCTTTTGTGTGCTGCACATAGTTTCATATGGATTAAAATTGTAAGAGCATTCTAATGGTATGAATTCACTGTCACATAAAGCTTATTTAGAGTTTGAAAACCCGTTTATAGAGTACTTTATTAAGATACCTCTGCAGTATTGAAAAGTTGGTGAAGCTACCTTGGAAAACGTTACCGGTAGATTCCACATCTATCCTTGTGGAGTTTGGCTGTTCGTAGTTTGAAACGATTATGTCTAGGCTAAAATTTTACTTTATAGGTCTTAAATTGCTTAGGTACTTATAACATTATTAGTATTTAAGTTGAAGCATGAACAAACAATATAGTTCAAATATTTATGGTTTCTAGTTTCTTGAAACCGTCTTGCTGCACGTATAGAGCAATTAGTTCAAATGAACAACCTATATTGTCTAGTCAAAAAAATCAATTTGAGCTGAGAATAGGATCAATACCTTTTGAATATTCATATGGGATACTTGTTAAACTTACAAGCTTTTGAAGTATAAATTAAGAAATCTTTTTCATTCTTAACATCATATGTTATCATAATTAAAAATATCTGTAACTTATTCTTGTTTCAGTACAGCAAACCAAGTGTTAGGCTACTATTGCAGTCATCTTTATTAAGATAGCTTTGGTCTACTATTACTCCGATTTTATGTGAATAGTTTCCCATTAAATATAAAAAATGAAAATAAAAAGTGTTGTCTGTATTAGAAACTGCGCAAAGGCATGAAATCGTTGAAGTTTTTTGGTATCTGCATTTTGTCATTCTTACTGCATTTCAAAGTGTAGACTCCTTTTTTGATTTTTTTTCTATCTAGGAAAATTTAACAATTTAACCAAGGGACTTGTTATTGATATCATACTTCTTATTGAGTAGCCTAGAACTAATTTTATGCTGCTTGTTCATTCCCATGTACCCGAACACATGTTAAGACAAATGCTGAGAATTTTATCTGGATGAAGTAGGAACATATAGTCTGGGAGAATAAAATAAGCTTTCTAGATACTGAGAAAATTAATTTGGGCCATATTTCGAAGCATTGTTTATTCGTGAGTTTCGTCCATGAAAAATACCGGGTAAGTTCGTTAACAATGTTCGCCAGGGAAACACAATCAGTGCCAATAACCAATAGTGCAATCCCTTTAATTGAAATTAAAACTTCTGTAAACTATAGGTTAAGATAAAATCATTATATATTAAAATATTTACATTTTCATTCGGTTTAGGGAGAGATAGACTGCAAGATCACACTATTGACTAGTCCCTGTATGATTTGTGTGCAAAGTCAAAGCCCCAGTAATGCAACCTTGTTAGAATGTAGTCCCACTCTTTGCTCAATAACGAAATCTATCCGTTTTATCCGAGCATCTTAATAAACTCCCATGAAAGAGGCTTCAGAGGCCTCAGAAGAAACCAACGACCTCGGCGTAATAAACAACTATAAATTGCTAAAAGAAATTGGATCAGGAACACAATCTGTTGTATATAAGGCAGTTCATTTGAAGAAGAACCTGTTTTATGCAGTGAAAGCTCTTGTAGGACAGTCCTTGTCAAGAAACAAAAGGCTTGTTGGAGCAGCTGGGTATAGAGTAAAAAATGAAATTGCTGTTTTGAAATTAATTGATCATCCAAATCTAGTAAAACTTGTTGAAGTTATTGACGATGAAGAGAATGACATTCTTTATTTGGTGATGAAGCTGGTAGCTGGCGAGCCTTTGGTTATAGCAAAGCATGAAGAAAAAGTTTCCCAAAATTACTTCAAACAAATACTTAGTGGAGTTGGTTATCTTCATAAGACGAAGATTATCCATAGAGATATAAAACCCTCAAATATTTTACTTGAAGCGACCACTGGCAATGTGCTGATATGTGATTTTGGAATTTCTTGTTTCTCAAGCCAAAGTAAAGTTGAAAGAATGCTTGGAACTGATGACTTAATAACAAGTGAAGCTGGAACTCTTGCCTTTTTGCCACCAGAGGCTCATCAAGGGTTATTGGAGCCGTACAATGGTCGACCGGCTGATATTTGGTCTCTTGGCGTCACTCTTTATGCTATTGTTTATGGGAAAATGCCTTTTACTGGGAGTACGAAGGAAAAGTTGATAAATCGAATTTGTAACAATCAAGTTTCCTTTCCTCAAGGAGCTGTCAGCGAGCAATGTAAGTCTATTATTCGGTTGATGCTAGAGAAGAATCCAAACAAGCGGCCCACGGCTCAGATTTTACTCTCACATCCGTGGATAAGTGCAGAGTTTAAGGATGATGTTACACATTTGAAGAATTATAAATCATTTGACACATTAGCGAGGGATCTAGACAGCAATTTGGTTGAAAAAGCTGTATCTTCAATAAAAACCACATTTTGGAGCTTCGTAGTGACCGAGAAAATAAAACAGCTAAAGATTTTAACAGAGATTGAGTCAAAGATAGAAAATGATTTGGTTCCGAGTTTATCAACATCAAAGCAACAGGTAGAGAACCTTGCGAAGACTCTTGGAGTGACGTTTTCCTCTCCCGTTGAGAATGCAACGGAGCTGCTTAGGCCGTCTATTTCTCATGTCGAAAAACTCAAATCATCCCATGGAGTTGTTTCCCGGCTAAAAGTTATTAGAGAAACTGATTTCATGAAACACCTAAAAATTCATTTTCTTCAGCTTGAAACTCTGGGCCAAGATGAGAAGGAGTTGGACCTCTGCCAAAGCCTTCTAAAGATTATAAACTCTGATTTCTTGAATATATTTTCTCTCTCTTCAACTAATACAGTGCAAGACATGTATAATTATAGGCCAGTTAATACCAGCCTGCGGCTTCCTCTGGTGTTCTTTGAGAAGGATGGGTTTTCCAACTATATGATTCAAAGAGACATTACAGAAGCTCAAAAACTAGAGTTGATGGGTGAGAACCTCCAAGCTGCCGAAAAGTTTTTCTTAACTAGAACCAAAGCGCTTATTACCTTTACCGCCAAGGGTGCTGGTGAACGCCACTCCTCGGCAAAAGGACAGGGCGGAAGGAAATCAAAGATTAGAGGATTGGTAAGAAGACGTACTAGTGACGCAATGTCCAAACTTTCAAGTACTTCAGATAATGAAGTCTTTCCTGTCATAACGTCTGAGAATGTACCTGTTCCAAACCATAAGCAGGTTTTGAATGTTGTAGTAATTGGATTAGGTTATGCCTGCGCGTCTTTTATTTCTCATCTTGAAAAATTACTGTCAAAGTGGAGCTCTCAAGTCTATGAAGTTGAAATAAGTGTGTTTGAAACGAGAACCCATTTCGTGCACAAAATAAGTGGATTGAGGGCTAGTGTCTTAGGGACTGACTTTTGTCATCGAACTTTAGTACCCAATGAAAACATCTTAAAGGCTGTTGGTGGCAATGTGTACCATAATAAGGTTCTGGAAATTGATGTTGAGAATAACCAAATTTGGTATGAAGTTTCTGCAAAAGGTAGTTCTATGGATTTGCTGTCAAGAAAAAAGGCCTGTCACTTTGACTTTCTTGTGTGCGGTACTGGAGCTGTGAATACTTCTGTTGGTGAACCTCCACTAAATCTAACAAGAGATGCAGAAATGCAGGAATGGTATCAAGAAGTTTCAACTGTTATCCAACGCGCAAGAAATATCTTAATAGTAGGATCTGGTCCAACAGGTTAATAAGTATTTCTTGTAATTTTTAGGTCTTGAACTTGCGGGAGAAATCAGAAATAAATATTCAAACAAGTTGTTAACCATCTGTTCAGCAACTAATGTTCTCAGTGGCCCTGACTACTTGAATGATCAGCTGCTGAAAATGTTGCAGACAAGCTCTATAAATTTTCATTCCTCCTGTCCACTTTCTAAGAAAGATATTTGTGGGTTTAAAAAGGGTTACAAAGTCTCTAATTCTTCGCCATTTAAAATTGAGTTCAGCAACGAAACCGCTAAGTTTGATCTGATACTGACCTGTACAGGAAGGGTGCTGGCAAATACAATATATCCAGTCTCCTGGTTAAACGCTGGTGGTGAGGTCAAGGTTAACGAGTACCTGCAAGTAGGAAGACCGAATATTTTTGTAATAGGAGATGTCAACAACTGGCCTGAGACGAAAGATGCGTTTAATGCGTCCAGGCAAGGTGCGGTTGCTGCTGAAAATGTGCTAATGAGCATTAAGAATTTTAAATATAGAATGAAACGACCCTTGAAGCGATATGGAACCAAGAAGCACATTACTTTATTAAGTTTCGGTGAACGTATTTCTTTGAATTTGAGTGTTATCCTAGGCCCTATTGGATATGGAAGGACAGTATATTTTGATAGAAAAGTCTCTACAAAAGGAAAGTCCAAACAGTTAATGGTTTCAGAAAATTGGAAACTCTTCAACCAAGAGGATAAACTTCGGAAAGAAATTAGATGGAATAAGTTTGAACTAACGACAAAAAAACTGGATGTTTTGCAAGTAGAAGTAGAAGAACAAGATAAGAAAATAGAGCTGCTAGAAAAAGCACTTCAACATAAAGAACAAGAGGAATTTGACAATTTAGAGTTAGAGGACATAGAGGAGAAGATAACTGCATTGCTCCTACTGTATAGGGAAAAGGCTACGGGAAAGAAATACGTACCATCCGCGCTGAATGAACGCCATCACTCTAATGAAAACTCAACGACCATTTCTGACGAAGATGATTTACCTAGATCTCCCAAGGAATCAGGCCGAGTAAGTACAATGTCGTGATCTACTACCCAAATTCGCGAATTTTTTTATCCCTCGTTTGGACTGTTACTCTGACTTTTATATGGTTAATAGGTCAGAGAACAACTTAAATTATATCTAATAAGTCTTATTAAGCAAGGGTTGAACATCAATTTACAGGATATTATTAAATTATTCTCACCTCTACTGCGAGAAATTCTCTTTTGATTAGTAAAACCATTGGTGAGGTATTACCAAAGAATATCCTTGACTCTTTATTGATTTTTTGGATTAAAGTTAAGGGAAATAGTTTTAGTAATTAGTACAAGAAAGACACCAGCATTTGCATCACGTAACTGGAATGGACCATAGTTGGATTCTAGGTTTGATAAGCGGATCTAGTACCCAACTTAATTTGCTTAGAGAACCAGGCTGAAGGAAGAAGGATATGTCATAACATTTAAAAAGTATGATAGAAATAGTTGCCTCTGTTTAGAGTCATTATCGTGGTTTGCATATAGCTCCTTTACTCTGGAAAGTTGTAAATACCTGCTTTCATTTGTTGCCCACGAAATTTGCTGAACCATAAGTTTCTTTGGACCGAACACTATGTGGGTTTGCATGTGAGCACTTGGCCTTGTCAAAAAAATACTTTTTGTTTTTTATTGGTGCTATTGAAACTTCATCTACCACAGTACTCGCTGATGAAACAAAGGTCACCTCTAAAAATTTCTTGGAGAAGTTTTGTAATACAGTGGCCTGTTTCAGAATAATGTTTTTAATCACAATAAAGTATAACCAGAGTTGTAGTCTTAGCACATATTTTCTTGTTATAATTCCCAACAGCAAGTCTCCAAGGGTATAAAGTTTGGTACCTCATGCAAGGCCTTAGTTCTTGATGTTGGAGGTTTGAGCTAAGTGGCCGCAACTTAGAAAATACACCAATCTAAATGAGTACAATAATCTTGTAAAGATTCCTAATATTACAACACGAAATGGTCTCATCAGAGTAAAACAAAATTACAGGAAGAGCATAAGAAAGCAATAGGAAAACTAATCTTTCTGCAGTGCAAAAGAACTATTATATAAGGAAAACAAATAGTACTCTTAAGCTTGAAATCTAATACCAAGTTCCATCAGCATATTTGACCGAAAAATCATTCAAATCTTTTCCACTTTATAAATGCATGGTTCGTTCACTGGTAGTAGCAAATTGGTATTGAAGAGAAATACTTGCCTAAGAAATTCACCAGTAAATCCTTAGCTGTCCAAGAATCTTCATCCTAAGTTGAGAAACCTGGATAAAAGAATCAATGGTGCGAAGTGTGGATGATATTTATTTCTCCAACTTCAGATAATAACAGGCAATCTGATATCTGGAACTCCAAAGATCAAGAGTGGAGAAGCTGTGGGCGCAAGATGGGGTTAAGTGTACAGTCCCTGCTTCCATATCCATCTAAGCTCTAGGAAAAGAAAAAAGACAGTGTAGTGAAGAAGAAAAGCAGGTAACGGGCTACTGCAGATTGACATAAGAAAATAAAAGTTTCCACAGAGCAAGGTAGAATGGTTGTACATCAGTTTTTAAAAAAACCAGCTTGATTCGGCGCCCAGTACAAAGTCTTTTTTTTAAATTGGGGGTAAACTGGTTTCTTCTTCTTTCTATTGAAGATAGGAGGAAGAATTGTTAAACCAAAGTCTAGAATGAGCATAAAATTTGGCAAACAAAAAGAGGTTATGGTGGGCGTAGCACTGATGAAACTAGAAGTAACATTCTTATACTTCGTATTACCAAAATATAGAGCAGAACTCTAATAGTATTGCAAAAGATATAAGACTACCCTTGAGTCAATGGAAATGACATTCCAAAATTTAGCACACTATGTGTCATGATGTGGACGAGTACAGTTTGTATCTAGTAAGCCAGACTGAGCAGGATATTTTCAGTAATACGAAAATTGTGTCAGGAGCAAATTAGATTGGTTATACAGCAGATTATAGAACAAAAATAGGGAAAACCTAATGTTTGAGTTTCATTGTCCGAAAGGACCTTTGGCCGAAGATGAAACTCATCAGAGTTTGTTGCTGCCTATATAATTCTATTTTTTATTATTTTCTTAGTGCAGTCCTTATGAAGATGTTTTCCATGTAATATCAATAACTATTTGAGACACTTACTTTATTCAACCTATTCTAATTGCTGAGAATACTCCTTATAAGGTTACTTAGATATTATTATTTCAGTGAACAAACATTGGTGGAATCCAGATAGGAAGAAACAACATGTACATACAGTTTCTACATCACAAGGACACAATGTTCTCTCAAAGCTGCCATACTGTCTAGTCTACAACTATGTTCGTCTACCGACATTAGTTTACTAAATGCTTCTCCAGCAGTAAGAAGTGTTATACTTTGGTTCTGGATACTTGTGGTACAACTCGTGATCCTTCAAGAGTAGAGGTTCTACTCCCACTCATCCTTGAAAAAGCATTGGTTGTATCTCTTTTCCCAACACCTCGTAGTCTACGACCAGGTAGAACATATTTACTATATACAACAAGTGTTGGTATATATATTTGATATGCAGTACACAGAAATATAATTAGAACAAGAAAAACGATGGGATTCTCTCTCCAGCCTCTTACTAAGGAAACAGATCCTGCAATTATACCAAAGCCCACAGAGCTCATAGCATTTTGTTTAAAAAATTTTATCTTTGCTTTTAATGAGGATACATTTTGAGCAGTGTTTCTTTTTCCTGATTTCTTTTGTAACTCACCCAATCTTTGAATCAACACATTGGATATTGCGTATGGGGGGTATGCTAGGCTTGGGACATTGAGCAGGAATAAACCAATGTAAACGCTAACGAAGGTATATATATCGAAATGCTCCAGCGTTAGGAGAAAACTCATAAGAGGAATTTGAAAGAGAGTATAAGGTGCACCTATGGCTGCAGATATCTGAAGCAGCTTTTGATCTTTTGCGCTAAATTTAGTTATTCCCAATAGTTTTTTTAAAATAGGAAAGAAATTGATTTGGGAGAGTGCAATCAGAGAACCGCCACTAAACATTGTAAGACCCTGAACTTTTCCTTGGGTACTTTCAAATCCCTTACTTAGAAAGAGTCCATTAAAACTAAACATTACCAGCAAAAAGCAAGCAAGTGTACCAGAAACAAGCGTGTACAAATTAGCACGGAGAAGAGTTTCTTCTTTTGAGAACCTTGAGCTTGAATAAAATATTATTCTCATCGAAATTTTCTTTAAATTCCTCATACAATATCTGTAAAGAGTGAAAGCTGATGTAAGTAGAACAAGCAACCCAGGAAAGAAAACAAAGAGTTTAATTCTTTGAGAGGTAACAGGATTGGCTTCATAAAAACTGGTATCACATTGTGTAGAATTTTCACTTCGTGAGAATGGAAAATGACAGGCTTCCAAATTCATCATATAAAAGAATTTTTCCAATATTATCTTTAATTTTTCACGTGTCTATCATTTAACTATATTAACGGTCACATTTTTATAATAATCCAATGTTCAGGAAAAATTTAAACAAGAAGATTTTTTCTTAGAGAATACATGAAGGAAATATACTTTCTAGATAGTACTGCTGTTATGATAGTAGTAGATATAATGCAACACAGAGTTAGTACAAGACTTAAGTGCGTACGTGCAAAAACATCGAAACTGACGAGACATCAACTTTAGCTGCATAATGTTCGCTCAAGTAACATGGAAATGCTCAGTATTGTGAAAGTACACCCGGTAGGTTGAAAAATGATTAGCTGATATTTCTTTAATTCTTAGCAATGTGTAGCAAGAATGGTACCACTAAACTCATCTCGAAAAACTAATCGGAGGGAAGTACCAATCGAGGCTAAGTTTCTAAAGACCAATATTGTCTTTTTGGTTGAATTATTTTCTTGGTTAAATTAATTATACAAGAGTATAGTTCAAAAACTAATTAAAGTCAGCAGTGAATCAAACCTGAAAGATATCACGAAGGATGAGCGACAGTGTTAACTGGAGCAAAAGAAAACTGTATATTCTATATGTATATGAGTGAAACTGTTAAACTATTTTTATATTTCCTCAAGTTAATAAGTTAAAACTGTCCCTTTGGAACAATACACTACCCTAATCAATAAACCAACTACATAATGTTATTCTTATTTAACACCTTCCCTTATTGTTCGAAGAACATCATCTTCTTGAACTTATTAAACTCAGCTTTGGTTTCTTCTTTAGTGAAAGAATCTGCAATGTTTTCTTCTCTAGGAAGATATCTCAGCTCAGCTTTCATTTTCTCCAACTCTTGTGGAATGAATTTATAATAAGTGTCGATATGTTTGGTTCTTCCATTCATATTTCCATTTCTTATCATCCTCCCAGCCCTTTGAGAATTCGACCATATTAGCACCTTTCTTTCTTCATTCAACTCTTCCAGCAGATTAAATATGTATTTAATATCTTTAATAGCCATCTTGATTCCTACCATCTCAGCTTCCGTAGAATCACATGTTACTATACTTTGTTTCTTTGTTTTAGAATACGCAATCCATTCATTAATATAAATTATTTATCCTGTAACTGGTTTTGCTCTTTCTGCAGTTGAAAATACCGTGTCCACATATGCTTTCACTATATTTTCACTCCTAAAGGCTTCTACTTTCATCTTTTCTTTTTCGTGCCATAAATATATTTCAAAACTCTTCTCGCTTTAGTTAACATCGTTTTTGTGGGTTTTTGTAAATGTCTAGATAAATAATTCGTAGCAAACGTAACATCCGGTCTCGATACTGTAGAGAAATAGTTAATTGTTCCCACGATACTTTGATACAGCTTCGGGTCATCAAGTTGCTTCTCCCCAATATTATTTAATTCTTTATTACTAATTGGAGTGGTTCGACTTTTCATATCCTCCAATTTATATTTTTTCGCTAACTTTTCAATTCTGTTTTCTTGTTCCAGGAATATCCCATTGTCTGGTGCATATGCAAATCTTAATCCTACAAAAGTTTCAACTCTCGGTAATATTTTCAGTTTGAAGTTATCCTTCATTACAACCTCAAACTATTCTACTTCTTGATTTTTTTCCGCAAATAATAAATCTTCAACATATAACAGAGCAATTAAGTCCACCTCGTCACTCCTTCCCTTCCATTTTATAAATACACATCTGTCATTTATCAAAGAAACTATGCTTAATGTCCTAAGTACTTCCGAAATACGTCTGAACCATATTAATGGACTTTCTGATAGTCCGTAAATACTGGTTGTGGTTTTCCAGACCTTTTTATTGCCTTCCCTTAACCTATGTCCTCTGGGAAGTTCCAGTAATACACCTTCGGGTAACTTGCCATATATAAAAGCTGCTGTTACATCCAGCTGCTTAATTTTTGTTTCCATCTTAAGTGCTCCTCCTAGGAAAATACGTGTTGAAATGACTGATGCAACTGGGCTGAAAACCACAGCAGTGTCTGGAATAATCAACTTCGAATAACCACCTTTCACTACGATTCTCACTCTTGCTATATGGTTCCCATAAATATCCTTCTTTGTGCTGAATAATTCCAGAAAAGGGATAATAACATCTCCGGTATTTGGTCTGTTAACTACCTCAAAGTTCCCAACTGTTTCCAGAGCATCTATTTCTTTGCGGTATACATTTATCCACGCCTCCCTGTCTTCCCTTTCTCTTATCTGCTCGAACTTTCTTGGTGGTTTGTGCTGTTCTGTTACTTGAAGCCGGTTAATAACCATTTTACGCGTACGTTTTCCGTTCACAATATTTTGGGTAGAAATGTCATCAAAACGAAAAGGATAAAAAAGAGTATGATGAATTCCGTTTTCCTTGTCACTTGTGTACAGAACTTCTGCTTCGTCTTCAGCCTCACTAGATGCTTCGCAACTCTCACCTTCTGTTTCTGAAAGCTCTGAGTCATAAATGGAAGTTATATTTTGATCTGGAGCACATACTTCGTTCACCTTCTTTGAATTTTTGTGGAAATTATCAATGGACTTTTGGATGGTGCCTTCTTCATCCCACTTTCCGTCCCTGGCTTTGACTAACTTATTTGTAGATAAGTTAAACGCAAGAAACATGGGAGATATCTTATCATAACCCAGGAAAATTGCTTTATGAGTTAGATCCATTTTCTTTTTGTTGCTTGGTATGATATAGTCTCTGGATCCAAAATACTATTATCTTTTCAAGTGGCGGAGCTTTATTATTTACCAGTTGATATGCAGAAACTTCAGACTTCCTAGATAAAAAGTTCAAAATCAAAGTGGCATAGTCTTGAGCAAAGCACCAGAAAGATCAGTTTAGGTTTGCTTGAACCAACATAGCTTTTCCAACTGAAAAAACTGTTCTGTTGTATCTTTCTGCCTTGCCGTTCTCGTTAGGTGTATATGAAGAAGAAAGTTCAACTTTGATACCTCGATTATCTGCATATTTTCTTAGGTCGTTGAATTCTGTGCCGTTATCCGAAAATAAACATTTTACTGACGTTGAATATATCTTTTCCAAGTTTTCAGCTACTTAAATTATCTTATTCGATATTTCATTTTTGGATTTTGTTTGTAAAGATATAATGAAGCTTGTAAGAGAGTCTACAATGGTTACAGCATAACGAAAGCCGCGCCTACTTATCACCATTGGACCAACTGTGTCATAATAAAGTTTCTCAAACTTAGATGTTGCAATAAACTGTGACGTCTTATCTGGATTTACTTCTTTTAATTTTTTTTCTTACTTGCTTGCCCGATGCACATTCAATACAAAACTTATTATTGATTTTTCCTAACCTATTTTTTTTAAGATATTGTTGTTGAGGTGTCCATATATATATAATGATCCAGGGAGTCCTGTTGTTGAACTATCGTTTGCGCAATCGTGATATTGAGTTTTACTTTATTTATAGGCATCTTATTTGAGTAGTTATGAGTTCCGTGAAGAATGAAATGGCCATTTCTCTTTTCCAAGGATATTAGTTTCTGTTCCTTGTATTTTAAACAACACTCCTTAGACGTCTTTAGAATATTAACCCCTGACTTAAGAAGTTTAGATTCAGAAATAATTGCATCTTCTGCTGATGGAATGTATATGGCATTTTCAATTTCTATTTCAATATTATTTAGAAGCATAAACTTCAGCGTTCCAATCACAGTATCCATACTTTCTTTAGATAATACGACTGAAACTTTTAAGTCTGTAATTTTCTTTGTATTTGTTAAAAGATTTAGGTTTGGTGTGATACAGTGGATTTCTCATCCGTCTACAACTGCGTTAATACAACTTTGTCCATATCTGCAACTGCAAGTGCCCAAGGCAGACATTTAGTTTATAGAAACAGAAAACTTCCACATATTTATGAACACTTCTTGCTCTTCTTCCTTTGGATTGTCTTCAGGACTGTTGTCAAGTTCCTCTTCTGCGAATTCAGAATCAACTACTTTAAGTTTATCAATCCTGATTAACTTCAAGTTACAGTTCTTGTATTTATGTGATATTGAACCACACTTATAACAATGTTCGTTTGGACTTGGAAATTTGGGCTTTATGTGTCCGTGTCGTCCACACTTTAAACAACTGATGACTTTACGTTTTATTCTCGTTTATTTATTTTTAGTTCTTCAAATGGCTGTTCTAAACATTTCGTGTTAATCTTGTTGTTAGATCTTAGTTCAAGCTTCACTTTCATCTAAACTAAATAGTCGTTTGCAGAGTCCATATCTCTAGCTGAACACATTAACTTTGCAGCACTAAAAACTTTGTCTGGTAGTTTTTTAATAATCTCTTCAACCATCTCTCTGTCTGGTTCACCTCCATTTGACCTGAGCTCAGAAACTAGTTCCTTCATGCTGCTTAGATACTTTCCAATATTTTCAAACTTCAAGTCTTATATCTTTATTTTATCAGTATCTTTTGTTGCTCCATATCCTTTTGGAAGTGTTTATTTATATTCGAAAAAGTTTTCCTTACTGACTCTTCTCCATCAATATAATGAAGTAATTCTTTTATAACTGTAGCTAATAACTCCTTTAGCAACTTCAATATTTTCTCCATGATATAGTCTTGCATTTACAAAGCTCTTCTTATCTGCAGACACTTGTAGAACAGTGGTAATTTTATATGCGAATACCATTGCTTCCGTTGAGTGCTTTAACAATTCTAATGGTGTATTAAAATCATCTTTCTCATACATAATAATGTCACCTTCTTGACACTCTCCAAAGTTAACTTCCATCAGCTTAGTTACAAAGTCTTTGGCAACCTCTCCATATGTTGGGACGTCTTTATTTTTTACTTAGGTAGCGTTGGTACTATGACGGGATTCAAGACATGCTTATTCAAATATACCTTCAAATGTTTCTTTGCAAGAAATGACAATGCTGCCGCTTTCCAATGTAAATAAGCTACATTTGGTGTTCCAAGTTTTGATAAACAATCTGTTTTCAAGGATTTATTAGTCATAATTTTCTCTTATAAGTATTCTTTTAAGTTCATTTCTATTTGAATTTTACTTATTCCCGGAAATAATAAATACCGTCAAGAACTAGAGCAAGAAAAACTTTAACAAACAATGGGTTTTCACAGCTAAAGATCCCTTCCTTTGTTGTTCTAATATATAACAATCTTGAAACCTTCTTTCTTCATGAAACTTGTATTTTTGTTCTTGTTTCTACTATTTAGGCTCTTAACCTGTTAAACTGTTTTTATATTTCCTCAAGTTAATAAGTTAAAACTGTCTTTTTCCAAAAATACACTACCATATTCAATAAACGAACTACACAATGTTATTCTCATTTAACAGAAACTAAATTGATACATGGCTTGCAGACTTGGAAATGTTCAGAAAGAGAATTTAGAATATGTCAAGAGATGTTCTAGGAAGAAGCTGTGAAGTTCCGGAAGGGATTACCGACTGAATATATATGTTAATCCTGTGAAGAGCAAACGCAACAAAAAAATTGAGATATATAGTTCAGAGAAAATTGAGATTACACACTAAGAGCCATTGTTGCGAAGGAATAAGAAGTGATTACCCGATGATGCAAGTTTGAAGAATGAAATAAACTCTTTCCCTCATTTTTCTAAAAACTTCGAAGTAGTTTATCTTAGTCACAACAAATTTGTGATAGCGCTAAAGAAAAAATAAGTTCAGATTTCACAAAAGAAAGTCTTAACTTATATATTTTTATCGGAAAAATCTTTGTTGTATTTATATGTAGTTTGTGTATTTAGTTTCGTATATATATATATATATATATTGTTAGTTAGTGTTGGTATTCTAGAGTTACCTCTGAATACCAAACATACTTTAATTCTCGAACATAAGAAACAGAAACAAAAATTTAAGAGCCTAAGTCTCTCCGCTGATTCTATCCTTCCTCGTCTTCCTTTACCTACTGCCTCGAAAACTCTTGATATATATCTTTATTAAGCATAAATTCAAAGTTAAAAGGATAGTTACATGAAAAACATATTTATAGTTCTGGTTGCGATCTGTCTACTTGTAGAAACTTTATCTAGCTACATATTCATCGTCTCCACCAAGAAGAATGTTCGTACAAGTATCACAATAAAGACCTTATTAAGGTATCGACACTGTGTGCGAGTTATTGGTACTATATGTATGTTACCAATAAGTTTGTATTGCGCTAGAGATACAGTTCCTTACGTTGGTTATCTTTCTCTTCAATATTATAAACTACAGTTTACTCTAAAAGGTAGGTTGACGAACGTTACAAAACTGGGTAAAACGAGTAATACAACGCACTTACTCAGATACCAAACCAATACAATATAATGAAAGAAGATAATATTTCAAGTAAATTACCAAAGCTAGGCTCTCCTTGGGTCCAATTTAAGGATTGGGAAGCCTCTATGTTTGCTTATCTTGGAAGAAAACAACTTGACCAACATCTTAGATATTCTATGCAATGTCCAAAGTACATTCAAGACAAACTATCACACGAAGATCTAACAAAGAAGTTATGCACAGACCTTAAAATTAACTATGATACAAAAATATTAAATATTTATAACGAGAACTCTGACAATACACCCATTTCTCTCATGAAAATGTCACTAGAAGGAGCTCTAATTGAATACGAACATTTCGTTTTTCCCATATTCAAAGATAAAAAGAAGTTTAAGTTAGCTAAAATTAACCACGAGGTGGAAATCCAATCGGTTCTCCATATTATCAGAAGAACAATATCTGCTGATCTTGTTCATTATATCGATCAAAGTTTTGATCTTTATAAAAGTTTTTCAAGGATTAAACAATACTATGAAAAAGATATTGAAACTGCGTTAATAACTAGTAGAAGAAGACTTGCTACTATTCAGTTTTGTGAATTAAGCACATATATATCTATATTTAAACGACGTTTAGATGAATATATATCCCACGGAGGTAAGGAAAACAGAGAAATAATTGAAGATTTTTTACATCATATTCCTCATTCAATGTTTAAAGTTCAAAAGCTTCTCTTTCCATCTACATCTCTAGAAGCAGCTATTTCACTTTTTCAAACTTTGAGTAACAACATGAACCTACGCTGTGACAACTCCAATAGTAGACAAAACAATATTAGGATCAAGAAAACTAAAGTTAACAAGAGCGAAAAAGAATGCAAAAAAGTGACCGCTGTATTTCTTGTGGTGGATGGGAACATAGTAAGTCCAGTTGTCCCATCAAAGAGAACAGATTCTGGGGATGTCGTTCTACGGAACACAAACTCCAAAACTGTCACTTAAAAATTATAAGAGTGAATAAAATAGATATAGTCGATGAAAATTCTGAGGGTTCTGATACTGAAACACAAGAAAATGATGAAGACAAATACTTCGAAGAAACTCCAAACGAGATTAACTTAGCAAGAATAAGTATCACAATCAATGAGATTAAGATACAAAAGACTTGAACTTGTAGATTCAAAGAGAATTGCCTCAAGTCTCTGGTCGACTCTGGAGCCACTGGATACGTTACCAACAATAAAAACATCCTCGAAAATCCAAGACCTTTAAAAAATGTTTCTATAACTGGTGCTTTAAAAACCACACAGTTCAATACCACTACTGGAGACATTTCTCTTCTACTCAACAACAACACATCTCCACTTCTCAAAGACGAAACCTATGTTCCAAACTTCAAAATTTCTCTCATCATATCCGAACCAAAGCTGATTGACGATGGAATGGCTATTATCAAAGGACCTAATAACACCACAATATCTAAAAAACGGACTTAACATCTCCAACTTGTTTCGAAACAATAACCATTTTTTCTTGCACGCTATTTTAAAGCCAAACAACAACATCTGTATCAACTCCCTCAACGCTCTACCATCCGACTTATCCCACTATCGTCTTGGACACGTTGACAACCTATACTTAGAACGCATAGGACTCCAACCTATGAAACAGTTCTATTGCCTCGGCTGCGCTGCTGGAAAATTAACTGAGTCTAACAAAGGAAAAACCATCAACTACAACAACTATGAACTATTTACAGTAACTACACCCTTCTTAAAACTTCACGTCGATACTATGGGTTCTCTCTTTATTTCCATTCAAGGTTATAAATATGCCTCTTTATTGATATGCAATTATTGCGACTTCATTACTCCAATATTAACTAAAACCAAGTCAAATATCTTTGGAAATATTATAAAACTTCTGAAGAAGATAAAAAAGAACCATAATATACGAGTAAAGTGTATATTTTCGGATCGTGGAACTGAATTCTCAAGCTTAGACTCTTTCTGTGATAAAAGGGAATAAAAAGAGAATACAGCAATATCTATTTTCCAAGTTAAAACGGCAAAGTAGAACGCTACAACAGAACTGTTATGTCCATGGTCAGAACTTTCCTAGCACAGGCTAACATATCTACTAGATTCTGGTGCTACTGCCTACTTTACAGCTGCAGAATCCTAAATATTGTTACGAAAAAGAAAGATTGCCCACCTTATGAAACTGTGTTCAATCAAAAAACACAGATAAACAACACTAGAATGTTTGGATCACGTGGACACGCCCTTTTATCTACAAAAAAGGATAAATTCTCCAGAACTACTCCAATAGTTTATCGTGGCCGTGATCAAACTTCTCCCGCTCCTTTATGTCTTAACCCATAAAACAAAAAAGTTCAACGTTTCAGAACCATAACACTTGATGAAATTGGAACTATTACCTCAGTTTATAGACACATCATTGATACTACATTCGAATCCTTAAAAAGGCCGATAAACTTGAAGCATCCGCCTATAACATTAGAAGAAAACTCAACGATACTTTATTTGAAAAAGGTGCCTCTACACTCGATATTATTGATTACAGCAAAGAAAGTGAAGACAATGATCAATCAGGGAAGGCAAACGATCCAAACTCCAATTTACCTTCTTCTTTCTCTTTTGTTTCATCTTCTTCTATTTCCGATTCTAAAAATAGAATTGGCGACTTCAATATTATGCCTAATAATATTATTCATGAGAAGCGAAAAAGGAAGCAACGAGTTCTGAATTTAGAAGCAAATTCTACTATAACCGATTCCACAATTCCACCAAGAAGTTATCATAGTATCAAATCAAGATCTGATGCAAAATTATGGTATGATGCCTATCAAAAAGAAATCGATAGTATCGAAAGAATCGGATCTTTTGATATCGTACTAAGACCTCCTACAAATATTGAAATAATCCCATTGCCTGAAGTGCTTAAATGCACGACAAATATGTAAGGTGATTGGATCGCCAAAACCCGCATTTGTGCGAACGATGCAACACAACGAAGCAACTATTCTTCTACGGATATCCGCTTCTACGCACCCGTCGCTCCTATTCAAACAATACGAATATTTATTACAATTACTATAAGCATCAATATGTGGATGAGACAACTGGACATAGCTGCAGCTTTTATTTACGGTCATCTCGACGAAGCTATCTACCTTGAACTTCCAAAAGGACATCCACCAAGGCAAAACAGCACGTTAGTATGGAAGACGGCGACAAGCATTTATGGTCTAAGGCAAGCGCCAAAGGTTTGGCATAGAACATTAACTACTGCACTGGAGCAGCTTAAAATGAAGCCGTTAATGAATGAACGATGTCTTTTTATCAATGAGGAAAGGATGAAGATAATAGTACTAATCTATGTTGATGATTTACTATACCCCGGAACGGAAGATATGATAAATATGTTTGAAAAGTTTATGGAAAGCAAGTTTCAACTGAAATTCAATCTTGTAGCTGATACCTACGTTGGATTACAACTCATTCCTTCTGGACAGTCTTGCTTATTATCAGTTGCTCATCATATTACAAAAGGATTTACTCGCCATCAACTTGAAGTATCTAAGAAGAAACTCACTACTCCTTTGGCTAACGAATTCAATAGTGACTCTTCTAAAATATTGTTTAACAAGGAGCAATACCAACAAATTGTGGGTATTATTAATTATGTAACGCACCATGGAAGACCAGAAGTGGCTTACGCTGTACATGTATTATCCATACATATGTCTGCTCCTACCGCTGATACGTTTTCTGAAGCGCGTAGAACCTTGCGATATTTCTTTGACAAAAAAGATTTGATTTTAAAATACGATACCATAAAGCTAAAAAACAATTTAAAGATGTTTGTTGATAGTTCATTTGCAAATGGACCTGGAAGGCTTTCTGCTTATGGATTTGTTATTCTTCTCAACAACAATTTAATTGTTGCTATATCTAAACTCGAACCTGTTGTTGTGAATAACTCTACAGAAGCTGAATATGCCGGAATTAGTTTAGCCCTCCGCAAATTGAAAGGAATATTTATTATTTCATGCAGCCTTAATATCGATTTTCAGACGTTTGTGTATGTTGACAATCAACCTGCTATGAGGATGATATTGAATGACACTGCAGCTGGAAGAAATCAATATTTAGATACCCGTTTTAAATTTGCAAAGCAAGAGCTTGAAGCCATGAAAGCAAAGTTGATCTATGTTAAAACTGAAGAAAATTTTGCAGACGTGATGACTAAAATGCTCCAAAGAAATAAAATAAATACATTTAATAATAAAGTATACCACCTCTAACTAGGGAATGTGTTGTATTTATATGTAGTCTGCGTATTTAGTTTCGTATACATATTGTTAGTTAGCGTTGGTATTCTAGAGTTACCTCTGAACACCAGGCATACTTTAATTCTTGAACATAAGAAACAGAAACAAAAATCTTGTATTTACATAAGCGACTGGTTGAGAGCAGTCTTGGAGATCTGCCTCAAAAAATTAATGAAAACCTAACCCAGCAGAGCAACCGTTTCGAACTTCATTTAACTCTATTACTATTGTTGCCAAAGTATTTCAGCAAAAGCTAATTTCATCTATTGTCCTTAATTTGGAACGCGTACTGTGGCAATAAAAATAACTACAAGGATACGTTGCATTGATGTTACAGTGGAGAATAAAAGACAAGTCCGGCTTCTTTCACCCTCTACAAAAAGAGGAAGACAAAACGAGCAAATCCTTTATCCTCAATGCTGCATAAACAAGGTCTACACTAATGTTTCACGGTTCAGTCTACGTTAGTTTTTCTATATAAGCACCTCCGAGGAATATATAACTGTATTACAGATACTCTTTACAACTTTGTTCTCGACATTTGTGGCACTACTTTTGATCCTTCAAGAGTAGATGTTTTACTCCCACTCATTCTTGAAACAGCTGCTGTTGTATCTCGTTTTCCAACTCCAGGAATTCTACGACCAGGTAAGACATATTTACTATATACAACAAGTGTTGGCACGTAAATTTCAAATGTACTTGACACCAACAGCAGAAACACTAAAAATACCTTGGGGTTCTCAAGCCACCTTCTAACAAGTGATATGATGAGTGTAATGACTCCACCTGAAACTGCGGCAAGTGAATTTTGTCGAAAAAACTTAATTTTTACTTTCAATGATGAAAAATTCTTTGAGCCCCCTTTCTTTGCTGAAATCTTCTGCAAATCTCCTAGTCTCATAATTAACACATTGGAAATTGCGTAAGGAGGATATGCAAGACTAAGTGTATTCCCCCAGAATAATAGTTGGAAAGCAGTAGCAAAATGATATATATCAAAATCTTCTAGTGTTAAGAGAAAAGCCATAATGAAAATTTGAATTATAGTATACGGCATACCGATAAACTCACTTATTTTCAGTAATTTCTCATCTCTTGGACAAAACGAAGTTATTCCAAGAAGTTTCTTTAGAATAGGGTAAAAGTTTAGGGTAGTTAAAGCTATGAAAGAATTACCAGAGAAGAGTACGAAAGCTTGAACTCGTCCATGAGTACTTTCAAATCCATTTTCAAAGAAAAATCCATTGAAACTAAACACGGACAGTAACAAGCAGGCAATTGTACCACAAAAAAGTGTGTATAGATTTCTCCGTAGGAGAATTTCTTCCCTAGAAAACTTATCACTTGAATAAAATAGTATCCTAACTGAGATTGACTTTAGATTTTTTTGTACATATTTATAAAGAGTAAGGGATGATGCCAGTAAAACAAGAAACGCGGGAATAAACACAATAACCCTTATCCATTTTGAGGTAGTCGGATACATTTCGAGGAAGGTGATATCACAATCTGTAGAATTTTCACCACGCATAAAAGGAAAATAACATGTTTCCATAACTTCTACGTGAAGAGTCTTCTGTTTTCAATTCTTTATATCTTTATCACGTGTTCTTGAATGTAGAGAATTAACGACTAGTATAAAAAAAAAACAAAAACATTGAAATAAAAAAGCAATGGGTTGAAAATAAAATTTCTTTACATAAAAAACATAAATAAAGTATTTCTATTTTCCTTTTGTGTTTCACTATGAATTTTTGCTGTTACTGAAAGGTGAGTTAATTTTCGACACGTTCTTCAAGAGAATGTACTAGTTTCCTAGGGTAATAATAAGGGTAGTGAAAAAGGAAAAAAAATATACTCTACTTTATCCATAAGTGAACCGAGAATCTCAAATTGCGCCTTAAATTATGTTCTCCCTAATCTTAAAGCTTTCTATCCCATTCATGCAACTCTTTGGTGGTGAAAATGGCATCAAAATAAGCTTCATTTCGGCAATTTATCGTAACTCTTAAATTTTTACAGTAGTAATTTATTAGATATATCAATAATTTGCTTCTTCAACAAAACGGAGAAATTAAAGCGATGTTTGTAGGAAAAACAACAAGGGTTAGCGCCAAGAAACCAACTCATGTTGTTCAAAAAGCGAGTTCTGATATAGGAAAAAATAACAATTTTAAACAAGGATATGTATTAAAGGAGATATGGCGTGCTATTATTTGGATTGACTGAACTCAGAACTGTGAATAATCATCATGAATAAATAAGAATTGAGTTTAGTAGATTTGGATACACCAATTTTGTAGGGTAATGCTATATTTGTCAATGAAATTATTTTTCTAATAGACGTGTCATGAAGAATTAGATAATACTGCAGAATGCGGACTAAAATGATCAAGCTTTAAACCACTTCTTTTATAATATGTATAAATAAATTTATTAAAGCAGATTTAATATAAAAAGTGCAGCCAATATGATATCTTTAAGTCACATACATTACGTCCTATACAAGTACAAGTACGGATATCAAGTGCTATAGATGTTTAGAAATATATGAATATTGAATTTATTTCAGCATACGACATTAAATATATTTATTTGTAATATTAAAATAAAATGACTCTTTAATTTTACCCCATCTAAGTTTTTCCCATTGGCGCAAGCTATTAAGTGCGTTTGTTGACAGCAAGAAAATATCTCTCATCCGAGAACGTGTACAGCTTGAATTAGCCAGGTGCCATAGAGTTCTTATAAAAAAACTAAAATTCTAGACATATAATATTTTTTTTTACATATTTTGCACAGTTTCGTGGAATAATTTATTGTTGGACCTGATTTAACTTGTAGTTAAGAAGTATTTCTCAAGGCATTAACCATAAGATCGGAATTCCGTGAAACCAAATTTGGTCAAAGGTTGTTCAACCCTTGGATTTTTATTTTTTAAGGTGCGAATAATGTTGCGATTATTTATTTGTGTGATCTAAAGTGTCTGGAAAATCACTTTCCATTTTGTTGAGATCCTTAGTATTAGGTCTGTATTAAGAGATCCTTGTAAAATCACCAGATTTATCCATGGGTTAATGCTTCCGCTAAATATAAACACTAATATACATTGACCTGTATCAATCGACATCTTGTTAATGATGCCATGAGCCATGTACTCAATTATTAGTACAGCTCATTTCTAACAAGTTTTCGTGCCCTCAGTTACTATAAGGATTTCTTCACCAAGCATTATTTGATTAAATTTGGTAAAACTATTCTAATCCTGAAACCCATAATTTTCTTAGAGGAGAAGTTAACATGTTTGACTACTACTCTTCAGAGTCTTATTTTTCTTGATACCAGATCTTCATGAAAATGTCCCTGAGAAAAAGCTACATGAAATAATTGATAAAAGGTTTTAGGTATTTGTCTGATATCAAATTAGTGTTTCGTGTGGTCGTTTTTAATGAAACTTTAATTTTGAACTTCCGTTTCTTGCTACATTACACTGCAATATGACTATAGTCTGAGTACGTGGATGATTCGGTACTAGAATCAGCAATAAGAGCTTTTCGAAAACAGAAAGTTGTTTCTTTTACCAAGTTTTCACTCAATATAAAACTTTCTAAATTGGTTATTCCAAACAAAAAGGTTCATGACGATAAATTTTCTTTGCTTCACATCTAAATGTAAATGTTTTACTAGAGATCAAAGCAAGATTTATAAGAGCTCTTCATTCTGTTTCTTTCGATCAATAGGTACACTCTTCCTTAATGAATCATACAGTAATTTACTCGTGAAATAGCTCCAAATGATACATTATATGGGCATTGCGTTCCCATGCTTGTTAGTGCTAGTTGCTACCATATCTTAGTTGGAAGAGTTCAATTCTTTGTTACGGGTAAATTTGGTTTGGTATATCAATACTTTAAGTGGATACTTATCTTAGGTGCAGAGAAGTTTGTTCTCGAGGTATGTTGTTATATATGAAACATTTTTTGTGGCTGCATCTATTACTATGGCTAGAACTCACCTTTGATCTTATTAATTGAAGCAATATGAATCAATGTTGAACAGATTTTATTAACACATAAAAGCTTAAGATGACTGAGTGAAGATGCAAAAGCTATTTTCCCGTTATTGGAAATAGCGATGATTATGTTTGTTAACGTCTAAATAATCATTTCTCCCTCTTATAGGAAAGTTTTTCTGTTAGCGGTAATACACATTTGCTTATCTGCTCTTAATCTTGGTTTCTCTCAATGTGTCATCTTTATAATAGAGCTTAGGCCAGTTGCTACAATTTCTTCTACATCACACAATGACAAGTTTTTTTAAAACACAAACCAAATGATCATTGGTAAATGGTTTACTCTGCCTCTGATCTAGTTCTTTGTTCTTTAAAAATAAGAGGCTTTAACCCCCTTCAGTTACTAGTTTTTACTCATTAACTAGTTTAAGAGATTATCAAATAAAGTAAACGATATTTACATGGAACAGAAAATATATTCAAAATATCATTTATTTTAAACGTATTTGAAGTTGCTTTCATTTGTTCTTGAACAAAATTTGTCTAGCTAGTAACAAACCTTCTATGGTTACACATCTATTGCGGAACACCCAATCTGGGAAGAGAGAACTCCTTAATTAATCTTCTTTTGAATCAAAGCTTGATTGTTAATTTTACTAGCATGCAAATTAACAAGCAGCTGCATTCTTAAAGAATTACGTATTATGGAAGGGAGCAGATTTATCCTTCTTGTAATTAATTATTGCAACCGAAGATTTAACTATCCCATAAGTTCATTTAAGTTTTTTTTAATTTACCAATACCACTAGCACATAGAATAAAAACCTGTTATTGGAAACAGTATACTGTGGCACCGATATTATGAGAATATATAATACTTTTGGTGTTATGAATATTGGACAAAATAAATTATGTTTTACATATATCACTTTCGATTGGGAAGGACGTTAACCGTGATTATTAAGTTTGAAAATCATGTCTCAGCAGATAAAACATAGTTCAAAACTCTGATAAAAAATAGGTTCGGTAGAGAAAATTGAATGATGCACAATAAAAAAACACTGAACACAATAAGAATACATGTTTCTCTTCAAATCAAATTAACGTAAAGAATGTAGTAATCTAATTAATTTTCAGTAGAAGTGCATAGATCTGTTATTTCGGTGAGCACCTATAACTAGGTTACTCTTAATTAATCAGGTAAATATGTTTTGGGTATAACCTTAAGTATCGGATATTCATTGTTTGATGAACCTCTTATATTATTGTACGTAAAGCCCCATATAAGTTTATTTGAAAAGATCGAAGAGAATGCCTCAGTTAATGGCAAAATAAGACACATATTTGTATGCTTAGGTTATACGATCCTGGGGAGTCAATATTAACTTAAACAAGGTTCCAAGAAAAGTCTTAAGCTATATCTAGTCTTTATGTGAAAGAGAAAAGCTAATATTTTCTTCTTGGTTTATCGAGGGAATGTAGCAAAAATTTGTCACAAAGATGTTGATATCGTTCCAGCTATCTAGAAATGGAGTATTGTTGGAATTAAGAATCTTCATTAAAGAAGGATAAAGATATACCATTGAGGAAAAGATTCCCGTGGATCTAATATTAACACCTAGATCATTGAGATGTTTTTATTTGATAAATTTTAAGTTTTGCTGAGAGAATGATATCATGATTTCTGCGCCAGGATAGTCAAAAGTTGATACCTATAAGAGGCCTCTTTTCTGCTCTGATGGCCATATATACATCACAGCAAATAGAAAATTATAATAATGCAGCTGGAGCTATATGTGCCAAGTAAACATGGACTAATAAATGGGGAATCATAAAAAGAATATCTAAAATACTTAGCCCAGAATATTTTATAAATTCAGAATGTGACACCGAATATCACGATTTTAAGTATTGAAATTAATTCTAATGCGTAAGCTCAATACTACAGCCTCTTCGTTAAGATTCGTATTACATTTTGATCCTATCCAACAAGTTTATTACACACAAATTAGAAGGCTATAGCATAACCAGGGACTTAGAAAAATTCTTGTCAGCACGAGAGTCCAAAGATTTTAATCGTATAAATGGGCTTGAGTCCTCGCAGCAACGGCAAGAGAATAAATAGCATCTTTTGATTGTATAGCTCATTTACTTTTAAGACATTAGAAACCGAGTAGACACAGAGTTATAAACCTCAAAGATTTCTTGGTAATGATTTATTTTTCGTTTTTTCTGCAATCTTAGCATCATTCCAGTTGAAACACTAGACCCTGTGATCATTCTTGTTATAGGAATTTGATTGAGTTATTATTCTAGTTTTCAGTTAACTCTATCTTTTCTACATACATATTTACAGATCTTGAGTTAAGAGATTATTACATGCCACTCAAGCCCAAGTTAGACTGCATAAAATAACTTGATGATCCCATAAATTTGATTTAACTTCAGGTTGGCTCAAGATTCTTCTGTATAAGATAGCTAACACCCTATGAGACCAGTAACTAGGAGAACCTTCTTCCACAAGCCTTTGTAGGTACATCTTCTCTACTAAGGGACTTCATTATTATTTATTTTTACTAGTGCCGAATTCTATATGTTGCTAGATTTTCAGTAGTTTCATCAATCATATTTTTCCTGTTGATAATCGTTAATTTTGGAAACAGTTTTTTGGTTCATAATTGATAATCAATTGATTGGCAATGCTAAACTAGGCCGCATGGCTCTGAGCCAAATAACGTAAAAAATGTAACCTACAAGAACGTTAAAAATGGCCCATGTATCCTGGCTATGTCCTATTCTAGGATTATTCTCTGGCCGAGCTGTAATTTTTTGAAACTCTTTACAAGATGGCAAGATTATTTATATTTTGAAATAAATTATTAACAAGGCTATGTGGTTTAATGTTGACTGAAAATTTATTAATATTCAGAATCATCTTCATAGCTGTTCATATGAACCAATATCTACATTCCTAAGTTACGAATCAGAAGCAAACCATGTATAGAGTAGTGATTGATGAATAAGAGTATTTTTGAAGCCAGATTGTAACCCAGAGTATGGTTTATTTTTTTGTACACCCCTCCTGAATGGTATTGGACCCACAACTCATATGGATTTAACCCTCGTATCTGCAGTCTGTTCAAAAAAACTTCCAATGACTAAATGTTGATGCTAATTATATAACTAAAAGAATTCTTAAGATAAAATGGCTCTTTACCTTTAAACCGTAAATGAAAGAATAATCAAAACATGGTGAGAATAAAGTTGTTACTACATTTCTGCGCAAAGGCGGTAAGATTAATAAGCAATCTTATATTACTAAAATTACAAACATGAATGTAATGCAAGTTGGTGTAACATGACTATTATTTTTTTCCATACCCGCTCATCTAAAAAATTCAGGTGCAATATCGTGTAATTAACTGCCAAGTAGCAGTCATTAAAAAGAAAAGGTTTAAGAAGAGACCATTAGATAAGGATGATGAAACCAATTCAAACCACATCCTAGATATTAAATTACCAACCTGATATTAAGCAGAAAATATTGACAAATCTCCTACATTATCACAAGCTTCAAACAACCAAATCCTTTCAGAGCTCCTAGAGCAATAATTCAGAACGGATAGCTCTACTGCTGGTTCAAGTTTGTAATCAAGTGCAGGAAGACAGGAAAACCTATAGCATTCTCGGATAATAATATTCAGAATTCCTCTCCAAGTATTTCAGCATATTTTTTTTTGTCCTAAGCTTACTATCAATTATTGGCTATATATTCTGGGATGTTTTCAGCAATAGCTAGAACGTTACTTCTTTTTCTAATTAGGTTTTTTCCTATTACCGTCTTAGATTCAATGAAATGTTTCTTGATCATGTGAGATCTTTTAAAAATTACGGCTCAAAATCTGATTCTAAATCTAGAAGACACCTTAAAACATTATCTTGAACGACAATAGATTTGTGAGTAAAGCCTTCATTATTACAACCATTAAGCACCACACTAAGTGGCTTTCCACTTATTTATGGTACTATGTGGCTTAAAGGAAGCCCTTACTGTTTCTATGTTTTATTCATAATTGGACCAGTTAATGAGTCATGTTGCTCTTAAGTGCAAGAATTAGCACTCATCATGTCCAATAATCTTGTAGGCAAGCAGCACTAATGTTTCCATTGGAAGCGCACTAGCAAAACCTAGCATTTTCTACAGACAATGATAATGAATCATGGTGCAACGTGTCCTTGGCGTATTTCATCAGTTCTTTTCAACGAAAAACCAAATTTAACTTTAATATTAGTTGGCATCGTCTTTATAGCTTCCTCAAATATATCGAGTCAGAAAAGTACGAAACGTTTGGTATGAGACCTTGTTGTAGTTTAAATAAAAAAGTAGAATGCACAGTGAATGGGTTCCACCATTCCTGTTTCTTTAATTGAATGTATTGTCTAGGTCCTTACCGCCCATTCATCGCTTTCCATAAAAAACTGCCCGGAATAAGTTATGGGCTCTTTTCAAATAGAATAATGACGTCATAATGAAAGATAAGAGTTGAATGGGGAAAATGGGCTTTGTACTAAATAGAGAAATACTATATTCAAATAGTGTTCCTCACGGATATTTCATACAGTCAAAGGAACATTCAGCAGGAAGTAGGTAGAGAGAAAATACTGTAAAAAGAATCAAGACGAGAAATTATGTATGTCTTGAGTAAGAGGATAAGTTATGAACAAGAAGGAAATGGGCATCATTCGATTTGACAAGTGAGAAATGTTTGGTGTTGAACATGAGAGGTTACCTACGTAGATTCTAAGATTCACTCTAAAAGGTGAGAACTTGAAGATAAATAAATTAAGATTCGGTATTATGTTGTCTACCAGGGTTAAAAGAGATTAATTCTGCGTAAAGAAAATTAGTCAGCAACTCAAAAAAGATCAGTAAAGATAATTGTTATTATACATTCCAAACAGAATAATAAGAACAATATCATTTACAACAACGACCAAAACTTGAAAATACTAAATACAAAGCAACATTGAGCTTGAAGATATAATATAATTTATTGTGGGTAAAGGCTGTAGAGGAAGATGGGACTCAAGGTGTAAGTCTAGAGAAATCATCCGGAGTGAGGGGGATCTTGTTCAACTACTATTATGTACCGTAATAGTTAAATATATTTAATCAGTGTTGAACTGAGCATAAACAAAAACTTTTTAAAATCTTTAGTTTGACTTCATTAATCTTTTTTACAAGTACAAACTCTCAAGAATATGTAATTGATGAGTTTCAGGCCAAGACTCCACAAGACATTTTCTTTCGAGAATTCAATAAGATATCGAGATTGATTAAGCCTAATTTCTGTCTTGTTCTATTCTCGAAGTCTTGCTCATTATCTACATTAACATATACCCAAAATTAGGGCTCGAATCAAAAGGTACAAAAATAGACATTCCCGGAACGTATGTGATATTACTCTTACTATCTTTGTCAAACCAAATCGGTACGAGAAAAGACGTAACTAAAAAAACCCAGTGGTTCAAGTAATAGAATGTCAAGTGATCTTTGTGCAAGTGGGTGCCTTGATAGCTTCGTGGGGAATGGGGTTTGTGACTTAAGCTGCTTTACCTGTGACTGCTCCTACGATCTTCAAGATTGCCTTGCCGACACCGATCCTGCAGATTCTCTCTGCCCGGCTGATTTCATTAATGACGGCGTATGTAACCCCAGTTGTTTTTCTGAAGAATACGAAAATGATGGAACTGATTGTTCTTCTCTCTTAGAAGAACTCAGCGACACCGGATTGACTGCAGAGTGTGTCGAAGCTGGATGTAACCCCAGTCTACTTGCTGATGGAATATGCGATGAATCTTGCTTCGTCCAGTCCTGTGGTTTTGATGGAGTTGACTGCTTAGCGGATGCTAACGCAGAGGTTAAGGAAGCTTTTTTTCCACTGTGTGATTGTAACCTAGATTTTATTGGCGACGGATACTGTGACTTCACTTGCTACAGTGTCGAGTGTGGATTCGATGGCGGGGATTGCACATCTCAGGAGCATGGGCTGGTAAGTGATACATGTTTCACAGATACTGAGTGCCCTTTGTCTTTGATCAAGGACGGAAATTGTGATGAAGCCTGCTATAGTGAAGCATGCGCCTACGATGGTGGAGATTGTGGTTGGAGAGAGGATGATGATGCTCGACTCCCATTGGAGCAGCCCGAAGGATGTTCGGAAGAGTGTAATCCAGCATGGATTGGAGATGGAGTCTGTGATTTAGACTGTTTAACAACTGGTTGTTCGTTGGATGGTGGAGACTGCTTAGGGGCAGTAGCTTCTTGTGGAGAAGTTGCACCAAATTGTGCGCTAAGTCTAGTAGGCAATGGCGTATGTGATGAAGGGTGTCTTGTGGAAGCTTGTGGTTTTGATGGTGGGGATTGTGGAGAGGTTGACCTTGGTGATGATGAGGACGAGGTTGAGGATAACCTAATTCTATTCTTGGCAACAGGATTGCTGCTCATAGCCTTGTTTGTTATCCTTCTATTTGGAAAGGGTAAAAAATCTGAGAAAAGGGGTGAAAATCAAACTGATGACGAGAGTGGTGGACTAAGTAAGCATTATTTAGTTGCACCAGAAGTGAAGACTGGAATCAACTAACCTTTGAGATATGTCGATCAGGCTAGTTTAAAAGAATAAGTTTATTTATTCATAGAATTATCAAACCTTCTAGTTTTTATAAAAAAAAATTATCTATTACCTTGTGGAGTCAATAGGTCTTACAGAATATATAAAGAAGAAAACGAGTTTTACTCTTCAACAGAAGGTACGACTTTGACTTCTGTAGGTTCTCCATCTGCAACCTTTACTTCTGCCATGGAGGCTGTTCTTTTCCTTATTGCTGCAACAACTTGACTTTGTCTCCTTTTCTGGTCAACTTCCTCTTTCTTCTTAGTTATTGCTTCCTCAATTATCGCTCTTTCAGGATTGCTTTCACCACCTACACTTCCTGTTATGCTTCTTCTTCCACTTTTCATCACTCTGGTAGATAAACTCGAAATACTCAGTCCCTTCATTCGCCCTGAGGAGCCTACCCCACCCTTTGATTTACGCCTTTTCTTTCTATCTAAACTTTTCACTTTCTTAATCATGGCATTAGCAGAAACACTTTGTATTTGTTTACGGCTAAGAGATCTGAACAAGGACTTCCTCTCTTTCTTCTTGGGTCGCTTCCGAGTTTGGTTCATATTTGTAAAGCAAGTATCTTTTACTAAATTATAATCTTTTTGGTACTTGTGACTGGAATCAGCAGAGATATTTTCATTTTTACAAGCTCTGTGGACATCTTGCACTACGGCTAAAGGTAATTTCTTGTGAATACTGCGACTCCATATCTTTGTAAATATTTCAGCAATATCTTTCTTATCCTTTTCCGAAATAGAGGACATCACAAGTGCAATGACAAGGTAACCATTTGGCCAGAAATTCGCTTCGAACAACATATCCTCTTCATTAAGCTTGTACCCTTCAGTAAAGGCCAATCCTACTTTTTCTAACATTTCGAAGAGAAAACCTTGATTTACTAAACCGTCACACTTTTTCTGGGCATGTTTCACAATAATCGTCGCCCCTTGGACATGTCCCTTCTTAAGCTCTGTTTGGCTCAAACGCTCAAGACAGGTTACTGCAAGCTTTTTAATCTCTTTAGTTGAAGCATATTCCATGTAAATCTCGGCAAGATCGTCAAGCTTGTGCAAGTATCCTTTTCCAGGCCTTCGTTGAAACGTGAACTCCTTTATCGTAGATGCTAGTTCTCGTGTTACCCGTTTCCTATCAATAGCAGGTGAGCTCGAAATAGCAGTAAGGGATTCAGTCAATTTTCGCGTCATCGCAGCCAAAAAAACTGTTGTTACAAACTCTTTGAACAGCTCCCGAAGCTGGTGTTCTTGCTGATCAGCTTCCTTAGAGAGCACAAACTTGGCGTTTTTTGGTGTATTAATGGCCCTCATAGTCTTGTTCCCTGTTTTTCTTCGTGATCTTTTCGTGCGTATTGTTGGTCTAGGGGCTGTTGCAAATATACTTTTTTTTCTAGTTGGGAGAGCAGCAAGAGACTTAATAGAAAAAGTTCTAGTCCTTACATTGGTGTCCGGGGATTCAGTTTTTCCTTTAAAGAATATAGATTTCAGCCATCCAAAGAAACCAACTTTTGGTTTAGTTTCAGTCAGGTGAGATTTTGCATCAGGGGGGTCAGTTACATCTTGCATAGACAATAGCAGATCGTTTTTTTGTCCTGAAGGATGCTTAACGGGAACTTTACTTTCATTTAAATCCTCTGCGAGTCTCTCCATCTCAGATTTTGGTTTAGTCTTCGGGTTGACTGTGTGGATGTGATCAACCAAAATTTTCAATGCCTTACCTGCGTTTCGTTTATCTTTTACAGAACCACTTGTTGCTATTTCATCAAGTTGGTTAGTAATTCTGTCCAATAGCAATCTCGAGGTAGCAGATTTATTGCTTATGACCGCTCTGTAGAAACTTTGAACAACATCCTTATTCAGTGCTGGGGCAATTATATGAAGAAGACGTTCCAAAACATGCTCAGAACCAAACTGTGAGGCCAGCTCTAAAGCCAGTAGAATATCTTTTCCACGATGCCGTTTCGCCACTATACGGCTTTTTCGCACGGTAGATCCCATGTTCCCAAGTAAACCACCCATATCTCCCAATACTTTTTTTGAACTACTGGTAACAGACTTAGCAGCACCATAAACTGATTGGGACTGATGGGAAAAAACAGAGAAGCCTGATTTTACGCTGAAGTTGGAGGTCACACTTTTGGCATCATCATCATCGTCACCTGTCACAGACATCGACTCCCCAGTAACTCTTGATATCATAGTATTTGACCGTGAAAGCTTTGAACCACCATTAAAAGAAGCCTGTGATTTAGACTTGGCATTTCTACGTTTCGATTTCTCTTTCGTGAAAAACTCTTTAAGACCCAAAGAAAACAGAATAGTCGTCAAACTATCTGCATTATAATCGTTTTGTGATAGGGAATTGACAAACCAGATAAACAGATCTACAGGTGACAAAATAACCTTAGCAAGGGAAGTTGCTCCAAACCCTGAGGTTGCTCTATAAAGGTTGGAATTGTGTAATGATGAGTACTCGGTATTCTTACTTTGTGAGCTCTCGTCATTTAACGTTTCAAATTTATTAAAGCCCTCTTCATCTTCCTTCGCCCGTTTAGAGGCCTGTTCTTCCTCATCCAAAACTTTCGCAGTCAGTGCAAGGTAATTAATTGTTTGGTTCTTGGAAAGAATTCCATCTTTCAAGGGAGTCCATTTTTGTTCCTCTAATGCGGCTGACTGAATAGTATTATTCAGCCCAGAGGCAGATTTCAGTTCACTGGATTCCCCATCCTTTATGGAGTTCCTCTTCTCATTACTATTTTCATATTTATGGATCACTTGCTGAACCTCTTCTATATTCTGTGGCTCAAACAAATCAAGATCACCTACAGGTTTATCAACGCTACCAAACCCAGAATACATATCAGACTGCAGTCTCAAGATATTGTAAATTCCATATATTAGCCTGTTCCGATAAGTACAAATGTCCTCCTTTCCGGCATCTATTAGCTGGTAAACTGCTTCTTTCATAACCTTTCGAAAAGTGCTGGCTCCATTTGATTTTTTAGCGCTGGAGCCTCTAAGCGTGTTCTCCATGCCGTTGCCTTTTAGCGTTCTTCGAGAAAACTTTCGTGGTAAGGTCTTTCGGGCTGAAGGTCTCAATGAGTTTCTTTTTTCGTCTGCCTTCGCAATTATCATTCGAACAAAATGAATGGGGGCCAGCTGGTTTTCCATAGCTGCATGGGCAATAATTACCCGATACATTTGATTCTTCTTATTCACAATTTCTTTCCGCTTCCACTTTTTCGCCTTGACGTAAAAAGCTTTCCTCAAATAGGCTAGCTCCTTGACTTGTCCATATCTAGCAGCTACTTTGAAAGCAAGGAAATCATCCAAAGAAGGGTCAACGTTAGTTTTCAGGACAAGTTTCAGCAGCGAAAGACTTTCAGAAGAATCATGCTTTAACGTTTTTTGCACTTCTTGAGCATCTTCGGCATCTCCAACTAGATCCTAAGGATAACAAAGGAGGAAAAACATACTTGTAGTTCTTTCTCCTCTTTAATTCTGGATTCCTGCGCATGTCTTAGAAGAGCAGATAATGCGGTCTCAGGCTCAAAATGTGCTATGAGGTATTTCTTCTTTGGAGGCCTATCTAATTTTGCCACATCTTGATCTATATCATCTAAGCCTTCTATGTCATCTTCATCCTCATCAGACAACCAACGGGCATGAAGCATATCACCATCAAAGACATGAGCATCATTTATGAGATTTTTACCATCTTTTGGTAAGTTATCAAGCATAAATTTTATTATATCCGAGTTTCCCTGTCTTAATACCGTCATGATTAGTAAGTAGTCAAACTGCCCATTCCTGAAGTTTCTCTTTTTTCGTCGTGCAAAATCGGTAAAATATTCATTTGTTACACATAAATTTGAATAATGTTTTTTTCCCATTTCCAGAACTCGTTTGGCTAGTTCTAATTCTTCGGAAACAAGACACTTCCCCAAAATAACTTCCAAATCTTTTTCTTTTACATGTTTTCGAAATGATTTCTTTTCTAGAATTTCTTCTAACACATCAAGATCTAATTTTACACGGCAATAATTCAATAATTCATATAAATCCTCTTTCGAAACATCTAAGTCTTAACAAAAAAACCTTAAATACAGGATTCTTCAAGAGCTGAAAGATCATAGGATTTTTGGCGTTTTAAGCTCGTGTCCTTCTCCAGTTCATAGTATCCTTTTCGACCTCTGTGATCAATGGCTAAAACCTAAACAATAAATACCATCGTTGATAAGGAAGACAAGAAAGTGGAACCTCAAAGGACCAAAAAAAAAGAATAAGCCGAAGCTGGTCAGCAATGTTTATACCTTCTTATTAAAAGTTATTTTTTTAGACGTCTCCTCAGCCATGATTTCTTTCTCCAACTATTATTGGTTCAGATCGTATGAGAACAAAACTAAAAATATTCGATCTTTTGTTGCTTCGTTGTCTTCACTGATTTTGCAAAATTAGACCGAGCTTATTATTAAACGGATTACACTTAAAAACTAGAACTAACTCACGATATTTTTATTGTCGTCGAGTCAAGTCAGGCCTCAGTAATGTTTACCAGAAAGTAGCTTACGAAATATCTTCGCTTTGACTCGCTTTCTCTCACGATAACATCTCTTATCAACATCCATACCAGTAAGGACTAAGTTAAAATATCGGCTATCGTTAACATTGTGTTGGATAATAGAAGATGAATGAAAGTTTGGATGCGAAGTTGAAAAAACTCCATGGTATCTATTCAGATAATGCCTTTGATGGTTATAGAATAAGTAGAGAATATAGAAAAAAACTAAAGGACGAGAAACGGTTCCAAGAGCTTGAAAACTTGACTTACGGCGAAATTGATATCTTTGCTTTTGCTGAGCTACTACTGGTGGTTCGTGATTGCGGACTTCAGAATTTCAGAAGTTTTTGTGATATTGGTTGTGGAACTGGAAAAGCTTGTTTTGTTGCTCCTCTTGTTTTCGAGTCAATAGAAAAGAGCGTTGGGATAGAAATTGTTCCTCCTCTTGCTAACACGGGTATAGAAGCCTTGAGAACTATTCAACAAAAAAAAGTCTTGGAAAAGATTATATTTCCGAGAAAAATTGAGTTCTTTTCTGGGAACAGTTTTTCAAAAGATATGATTGATATTTGGAGTAAGAGTGATTTGATCTTTCTTCCCACTACCTGTTTTACACCTCAATTAATGGATGTCTTAAACGGCATTCTTATTTCATTACCAAAAGGAAGTGTTGTAATCTGTACAACGAGAAAAATTCAACTACCAAATTTAGTTCTTAGTTTAGAGAAGTACTATAAATATGGCAAAGGAAAACTGAAGTTTCTTGTTTATATTGCGCAGTAGCCAGACAATAATTATCATGGATATTGTTTTTTATACCATCGCTTTAGTATTTTTTTACTAGGGGTTAATCTGCTGCTTTGAGGCCGCGTTAAACTATCGAAAAGAAAAGATAAAAACGTAACATTTTTAGATGCATTATTTGGAAACTTGTTATTTTCCTTATATTCGTGGTGAAAACTCCACAGAGTGTAATATCACTTTTTTGGAGAAGTATCCAATTGCGTCTCATAGGATTAAACTCTGTGTTTGTATACCTGGATATCTTGTGTTACTTATATCAGTCTTCACTCTTTACAAGTATGTTCTAAAAAATGCAAAGTCACTTTCTTTTAGAATACTCTTTTCTTCTAGCTCTAGGTTTTCTAGGGAAGGAAACTTATTGCGTGCAAATTTATATACTCTTTTTTGTGGAGCACTTGGATGTGTTTTTATTATGTTATTCAATGTTAATGGACTTTTTTTTGAAAAAGGATTTGAAAGTGAAGAAGCAAGACTTCAAGCGTTTACTTTGTTCTGTGGTTCAGCTTTTGTTGCGTTGTCTCAAATAAACTTTTTCCCAGTTTTAAAGCATCTTCTCGGAATTTCTTCCTTTAGTGCAAGAGATGAGAGCCTTCTTAATGTATCTACAAAAATTGGTGTTCCGTATAGTGTTCTACAAATACCCATAATGGGTTATCTACTCACACTCGAAGATACCGATATATATAATTTCTTGGCTGCTTATTTTGTGTTGTTTTTTGTGAATATTTTCAACCTTGCTTTTCCACCTTACGCAATTTCTAATGTCTTAATCTCAAGACTTGAGCAGTTACAAAAGAATTCTGGTCCTGGAGAAACAACAAATAATGCAACACGAATAAAACTAAAGATAAGATATTTTAGACAAAACAGCATTGGGATGGTTATAGGAGGAACTGTCGCTATTTTGACCACATTTAACAGAAGGTGGGTGCAGAATGAAACTGTTTTTATAGTATTAATAGTCTTTCTGTGTACATCGTATCAGGTTTATATTCCAACACTTGCTATTTATAGTAAATATGTCTTACCTGGTCGGAAGCTGCGTGGGATTGGAAGAAGAGATTCTACGCAAGGAGATTCAAGGGGAACTGCAGGTTTTATCTCCATTAGAGAGAGCTCTAGAGTGACACCACAAATTGATAAAGCAAAACAATAGAATAGATAAGTGGTATTCAGGCTCTCAATCTATCTCGAGCAGAGAGTAATCCGGAAGTGAGACTTTCCCTGTTAAACATTGTTCTGATGTTTGCTGTTTTACTTTTTCAAATAAATTCTCAAAGACATGCTTTTTTTGTTCAGTATAGTTTTCTTCTGTAGAATTGCTTCAATCGATGACTTTTCTTAATTACTGATATTAGGCATGTGATCAAACAGACTGCTTTCATATTTTTAGTTGCACTTATCTTGTTGCGTTGCCCTTAGGGGAATCACGGGTAACAGTTTAGATAGAGGACTAGTTTAAATCTTATCGTAAGAAAAGTTACCAGTTACCAGTTACATTTGATCAGCAACCTAGTTTTTCTACCCCGTTATGCGCTACAGGAGTGAATGTTGTGCTGTACGGCACAGGAATGCTAGTCTTGATGTTATACCACTTAGTCCTTACCTTGTTTGTGATCTGTCTTCCTTATCAAGTATCGTTCAATAGTTTATAACACTTTGGTAACCTTTACCCTTGCACACTTTCCCTTTTTGATTTTGCTTATTCAGGTTGGCTCCATTTCAGTTTTTCCGTACATTCGAATACTTATTAGCAAGTGTTCCTATCATTTAGCACTACGGTTTTCTTCATACCACCTCTTAAACCCCCTTAATATTTTCTTGTCTCACTCCATCTGATGATGGCAATAGTTGATAGGTTTCCACTCTTAACTGCTTATTTCCTATTTTGTAGGTATAACGATTTTGTTTGTTTCATAATATTCCGAAATCGATAAGACTCATCCGAGATTAGGATAAATGTTGAAGTGAAGGGTATTATTATGCCAATGATTCGACTTTGGCTCAGTGATAATTGTTGACGGTTTTATTCATAATGTTTTCATTCTAACTTCACTTTAGTATTTTCAAACTATCTTAAGTGACTGTTGACCATTAATGTAGCACATTTAGTGCAGGGTACTGAAAAAAACCAATATGCTTGCACCGTTTATAGTAAGCATTTGCCCTTAAATTAATATATATATTTTTCATACTCACCACAGCATTTTTCATAAATATTTAACAAATTGAACTAACTCTTCAATTTTTGGATAGAATTTTTCACCACTTTTATTAGCTCCCAAGATTTTCAGTCTGAATCGTTCAAAACTCTTACCACGTGGGGGAATAATAGTTAAATGTAAGTACAAACAAACTATTTAAGGGAAACCAGCAAGAAAAATAACTTTGACTAGTACACTTGACAAACTATTTTCTTTTAGCACATCAAGAGCAAATCCATAACTAAACCTTCCACCAAAACGAGGACCCTTTACGATGATAGCAGCCTTCAATTGAAGAATCAGTTTTCCCGAAACCTTTCGACAATGTGTGTGATCAGCTTTGCCAAAACTCTCAAAATACCTTTCTTGCATGTTTTGCCAACGAAACTCAATCATGGTCATCTTAAGAATGCATTCAGAACCAACTTTAATTTCCGTTAGCTTGTTTTGTCTTTGAACGTGTTACTCTTGCAGAATGTAAATATCTGGTTCCAATTGCGCCAGCGCAAATGTTTTGAAAGCATTGCAGAAAAATGTAATTACTGAAAAAATCATCAATTACAATGTAGGTATTGTGTTAAAGGTTGAGCTAACAGTATCCCACAAAGGTGGTAATCCGGTTTTTTAGTGTTACATCAGAAAGCTGTAAATCATAAAAA
Organism: Labyrinthula sp. Ha; assembly: GCA_015227615.1. Classification (NCBI taxonomy): domain Eukaryota; class Bigyra; order Labyrinthulida; family Labyrinthulaceae; genus Labyrinthula; species Labyrinthula sp. Ha. Next base: position 234,071 of record JAALGZ010000041.1, on the reverse strand, counting down.
AGCATGAACTTTTTTTGAGCTTGAAGAAACAGTTCTATAGAAACAATGCAATAACTGCATTCGTGGTTTTCAAAATTAATCGAAATAACAACTCCCAATCAAAGTTAAGCTCCCTTACTAACCAGCACGCTAACTACTAAGGAAGACTTGCTAGCACACGCAAGTTTTTCTTTTCTCACTTTTCAAAGATTAAAAAAAATAAAAGGCTAAATATTTTAACCTCTATGATCTATTTAAACGGTTAAGTCTACAGACAACAGGATGAAATTGAATCCAGTCGCTAAGAGAAAAAGTCACTTAACTAAGCATAGTCATGATTCAAAGGAAAAACATCAGGTCTCCAAATTGCACTTTGAATACCACTATTTCTTCTAGTTCTACCTGCTACAAGTTGAAAAATAGGTCCACTTCTACACTCGTCGCATTGCAAACACGCGTTCAATCTATACGGTCCATCTTTCCATTGACGTTCATGACATGCGGGCTTACCATTTATTTTATTCCCACAGAAACCTCTTTTATTTTTCTCTTTCTGCACTTCCGTTTCAACCCCACTTTTGCCATTATTAATACTTAACCAATTCAAATGTCTGCTCTCAAACAAATTCCTATTAGATTTTGAAAGTTTCATTTTATCTTCGTTTATCTTGACAAAAGGTTTACATGGGTTAAAAGTTCCTTTAGGCGAGTTATTTGCTGAAAAAGCTCTTGGAAGACAAGTTCCAAGGCATCCACCATTAGCATGAGTCTTTCTCGTGTTCTTCGCGTTCCAAAACCATATTCTTGAGCAATCTTCGGAAAATCCAAGCTCGTAGAGACAGCTTAAAATACTTTTATCTTGAATTTTTGAGGTACATTTCTTAACAGGACTTGTTAAGTCCGGGTATTTCAGATAGACGTGAAGATCTTGTAGATTAGAGCAAACTCCGCAGTGCAACCGGTGAGTTCTATAGAGAGCAACATCAGCACGGGGATCGTTTTTTATGTCTTCGTACGTGGCGTTAGAATATGAGCGCAAATTATACTGTGTCCTATCTTCGTTTCCGTCAGGAAGAATGGGATATTCAACGAAGCAGTCGGATTTTACGTCAATCTTTGTGTTGTACCACAATTTCGGGTACGGATCAACAAGGGGATCGTGAAACCGCACACCTTGTCTAGTTTCTTTGCGGTTCAAAAAGGTTTTTCCAAGGAGGTTGTTTAAAACAGAGTCATCAACAAGTTGGTCTTGAGCGTAGCTGTCACTCAACAAGTGTGAGGTAGTCAGAGCAAGGAATAATTTCTGCAGTTTCATTTAATTTTTGCTGTTTAATGTATTTGATTCTGGGTACCTGATTGGTGATGACGTACAATTTAGCCAATCATATAACGTAAATATCTTAGTGCATGGGAACCGGGGGGGAAAGTGACTTTTTAAGACAAAACAAATGGCTTCCGGGCCTGTGAGAATTTGGGCAATTATGGCCCAAAGGTTGTATTGTCGTAAATCCTCCCTGTCAGATTTATATAAGTAGGGTTCTTTAACGGTACGGAATTTACGATAGTTAACGTTAATTTTCCGCTAACTTTGCTTACCGTTATTACCATAAAATTAACGGTAATTCTGCTACGCACGTTAAGTAACGGTACGTACTGGTAAATCTTGGGAAATTCAACAAATACCAAATTTTCTCTTCCTGGTCAAAGTCAAAACCAAACAAGTCCAGAAAAACTCCTTGTGTGAACAAAAAAGGTGGTGCAAAGAGAAGTAAAAGTAGTTTTCGAACATGAAAAAATAACAATGTGCTCGTCGAACCATCAAAACTAGCTGTCTTCTACTTGTTGGAAATTTTGCTTAGCTGAACTGCCTGGGAGACGTGTTTGGTTGAGAGGAGAAACACTAAGATTGGGCTAAAGAAAAGAAGACTTGTCAATTGTACTAAGATGATGTCAAATAAATTTCCTTAATTACTATTTTATATTCTTCTATGTTAAACTTTCTGGAAAAGAGTTTGAGCCAAGATACAAGCATTTCTATATGAAGACTATGCAAAATTTTTGCTATGGCCAAGGCATTACCTCTATTTTCTCAGTTACATTTTCTCTCAGAGAGTTGAACTAGTTCCTTAAAATTACTTAGAAAAGATATTGGAACCTTTAACTACTCTCTAGTGGTCCGTTTAAGCTTGGATTGAGATAACCTCAAGGGTAAGGTTAGTAGTCATAAGAAGATTTTCATATAAAATAATTTTCACATGATGTTGATTTTATGTTGCCTTTACTTCTAACTTAGCCTTTGCTTCAATTTTATTCCTTTACGGTAAGAAAATAGGCATAATATATTATGGAGATATGATTTGGGACAGAATATTAAATTGTAAAAAATTTTGGGAACCCAAAAAGTTATCAGAATTTTTTCTTACCGTTAATTTTCCGCAAATAAACGTTAATTAACAGAATCCTTAACCGTATTAACGGTAAGCAAACTTTGAATATTTTGTTTACCGTTAATTAACGTATTACCGTTAAAGAACCCTATATACAAGTAGATAATTCTTACACAAAAGTAGTTTCTTCGTAGATATAATTACAAGAAAGAGTACTCGATCTATATCTCACCCTATGCAGTTTTATTATTCCCATATATATATAGATTAAATGGTGAATTACCAATATTCTTTTAGGTAATAAGGATACGTAAAATATCCGACTTTATCCTTTTCAGTAACACACAACTCCTCTTATTACAGACTAGGAAGAAGGTGGCAACTATATTTATGAAATATTGCAGGGGTTACCGTGGAATAGAGCTATTTTGGCTTTTAGGAACAGGACCCCCTAAGAGGAACCAAGCGTTGTGCTACTTTAGGGGTTTTCTTCTCAACCTTTTTCTTTAAGCCAGGGCTTGGTATTGAGTAGACCTGCTAGAGTAAGCATTATTAAAACATTTGCTGAAACATCTCGAATTTAAACGTTTCTAAAGCAACTGTTGCTTAAGGAGCTGTCTAATGACTTTTCTCCATTCCCGTAGGATTGATGAAGATCCGTACTCTGTGTTGCAAGTGTTTTGACTTTTATCTAAAAAGCATTCCAAGAAAAAACGTTTAAACGATCTGATCGATCGCTGGAGACGTTAGTGGATGAAGTATGAAGTACTGAAGGTAAATTAGGCAACAATCTTCAACTCTATGAGCTTGACTATGTTTCTTAGGTACTGGTAGCATACTTCGTGGCGAAACTTTAATAATAGCCTACACATACATTCGAACATTTTAGTTTGCTCTTGACTATAATAAACTTTGTTTCAGTGTTCATGTGAACATTTGACGTAAACTAGAAAACCGTTTGAAACTTTTCTCAAATAGGGAGATCTCATCGTTCTTTTGTTTACCACTGATGAATATGGTTTTCAACTAAATTGGTGTTCAACGACATGCCTTAGCCTGTTTAGAACATTATTCTTCTACTATTTTAAAGTTTCTATAACTAAAATAAAACCACAGCAATTCATTCGTGTTAATAGACAAGAATAAAAGAGAAACAAAATAAGGTCATTCATTTCAATAAATTTTTAAGTTTTCATAATGTACGCCGAAACCTGGAGAGTGCACTTTTCTTAAGAAAGACGTCATATATTCGAGATAAACATAAACAGCTGTTCAGAATTTCAAGAAATGAGAGCAAAGCTGCTCTGGCTTTGATAAGCAGAGTTGCTGTTCATAAATGGTCGTTCGACGTTCCAGAGCTTCTACATATTGGTGCCATAGATGTTATCGTTTAACGACCGCAGATGGAGCTCTCCACTAACATAGGTAGGTATTCTACGTAAGAACCAGGACTTTCTGATGAAAGGGGAAATTGTAAAACTGTCTTTCTTCAGTGTATTTTGTTAGTCTCTGGTATACTAACTGTTTTTGGTATCAATGAAATATTGTTGCAGCATATTGAAATCGCTTGACCTAACCTCAATGAACCCTTTCCAATACAACGGTAGCGCAAGTACGTTTACGTAGAATACTTTCATGGGAGAATAATTAAGAACTAAAAAATATTAGTTACCAGAACATCTCTAGGTAAACTATCTGGAAACCAGATACTCAGGATTTCTTAGATGCTTCTCCTGATTTATAATTAGGAGAGAGGAGTAATATACCTTTAATGTCCTGCATGGCTATAGAATTTCCATCAACCTTATGTCAAGGTGAGACAAAAAATTGAGTTGCCATGTATATATTTGAAACCGTTAAGGAAAGTACACTTATGCTGTGCTTGATCTGTTTGAAGTACCTAAAAACTTTTTGTCGCAGAGGTAGTTATGATCTTCTCTATGACATCTAGACGAAGAAACCTTGAGAGATGTAAATGGTGTCACTTCCAATCTAAGTAAGACAATTTATTCTAACTAATCCTTTTATCGATCTACAAACTATTTTGATCTAGCCCCTGTTTTAGTCCACCTTTGAGGGTATCGGTAATTGGTTCCTGGAAATCAACGAAATTCCCCATAGCTCCTCTCCAAACTAATATTGGGAATGGTCTACTTTCGATTCATTTGCTTCTACAACTATGACACGCCTTCCAGATAGTTGTAAATGATACCATCTCTGATCTCACTGCAGCCTCGTATTAAGATATGACGCAAGATGGCATTTAAACCGAATAACGGAATAAATTCAAAAGACTTACTATCACCTCTATGCAGTGAATGAAATGTAGAAAGTTTATATTTTAATATTTTTTATTTGAAACTTTCCGAGAGTGCAACTGATGCTAATTGAGAGCAATACTAAGTTAGTGTTGAAGATTACATATACTATCCAGTAATACAGGTAGAGAAAGTCTTTGAATCAAAGAAAAAGCTCAGAGTGAGTCATATAGTTTGCTTAATGATATCAATTTTGGTATTGTGGTTTCAAAATGCTATTGTTTACTATCTTTACCTAGAATACCTACTAACTTAAATATGTAACTCCTAAACTATTCTTTAAAAGATTTCTGATTTGTTACATGCTATTACCTAACTTTCATAAACAGAGTAAAGAGGATATAGATATTAACTGAAAGGTAACACAAAAACAGAAGTCATGTTCATCAGAATACAAAATTATATAGGTTCCTAAATCAAAAATAACAAACTTTACGCTGCATGATTATATTTTCAGTAAATTTCGGTTTTGTAAAATTTGAAAAATAAATCATTAAGCTATCTTAAAATTAATGATTTCAAGGCACAACCAGGTATTGCACAGAAACATAAAGCTCTTGGATCCAAATCAAGGGTATAAAAAATACTGGCCATAGAGCGCATACATTTCTCAGCAAAAAGTCCTATACGCGATTAGCCCCAAAGTTACTTTTTATTTTTTCTCTTGAAGTAATGGACCATTACAGTTTCATAGCTCTTAGGTTTGATATGAGAGGCTAGAAGTCTTTTGATAGGACAACGGAGGTGTTATTGACTATCAACAATTCCCCTTAAAGTTGTTGCGGAGCTGTGGATGTATTCTGCTTTTTAGTTATGGGTCTATAATTCCCTTCATGTTATTTATGCACAACAATCTGTTTTGACTGTATTAAGAACCATTCTATATATGCTTGAGCTAAAAATGTATCCCTTTTGAATTTTCCATCGTTTCTAAAGATCTCTAAGTTAAACTTGCCCACCATATAGAGATAGAAGATTAAATTTCCTTGCTATGGCAAACACCTAATATCAAATAACATCTTGATAAAGATCAAATAAGATATTTGGTTATGTGTACCTGTTAACCAGTGATAGTTTGACAACGGATTGTGTCTCGACTCTGAAGACAAAGGGGCTTATTTGGAGGCTGTTATTGGCTATATTCTCTGCTAATTCTCTGATTCTTATTTGGGCCACGTTAAGCTAATTAAAACCCTCTCTCTAAATTACCAGGGAAGTGCCAATTCCTAGGTTTTTCATCCAAATATACCGTGCAAATTTATACCAGGGTGAATAAATATTTCTGTTCAGAGAAAATGATTGAAAAACTCAAATGGTTAGATCTTTGCGTAATCAAATTCAAAGCTCTCACAATCGCGTGGCACATTTGTTCACGAGTTTTACAACCTACCGAGCTATGCGAGTAAAATTGCAATTGAATGTTACGTGACTTTTCGCTTAAACAATGATGCCAAACTCCGCTGATCGAGCTTCAAATGCATATTAAATTACTAAAAGTTGTCTAAAATATATTTGATAGAGAGTTATATGCAGAATTATATGGCTATCCACTTTTAAAATTCAGGCACAAATACGACAAGCGGTTATTCGACAATATAAGTTTAATTTACTTTGGTTGAAATTGTGTGAAAATTTCTAGTATTCGTTAAAGAAAAATTAATAATTGCTTCTGAAACTATACCCTAATACTTCCAAGAATATCTTCTCTTTGCCGATTGGATCATTTTCCAACGTTGATTTCAGGGAATAAATTATATCTTAACCACTGTTTCATAAGCTCGAGAACCGGTCAAGATTTTTCACGTTGGTTACTATCATTGCTAATATATCTGAACATCTATCTAGTTTCGATAGATCCTAATTTTCTTTCAAAGTCTTCTCCACCGGGATATTATTATACAAGTATTGTTTTAGATTCATAGATTAGCATGCTATCTTTCCTAGCCCAATCAAGTATTGCTTTAGATCAACTTCGCCCTGAATTAAATTCCAGGGTAGGAGTTGACTTAACTTCGTATATTGTGAACAACATGATAGGCCGTCTTTGCATCTCCATCATATAACCAAAAAACAATTATAAATAGGTCTAGAAAGCCTTCAAGAAAAACGTACAAAGTAATTTATTATTTAAATAATATATTAGGTTTAATATCTGACTACAAGGTCGTTAAGACTAGTAGATTAAAATACCGAATAACAAAATTTAAGTATTAGTCCAATACGGATGCGTTTATAAGAAAGGCTAGGGGGAAAGTACCATTAATCCCAAAACTTTAAGCAATGTTACAGAACTGTAGAAGAATAATCCAAAGATGAAAAGGGTTGCTCATTCTTTAAATGAGTTGCGAGTGGTACTTGCCTGTGAATCCTAGCTAACGATAAATGATAGTACCCATAACTTAAAAGCTCCTCTTCCTACGTTAAAGATTATAAAGTTAGGTGGTTAGAATTTACCCCTGATGTAAATTCTAAATCCTCAGAGTACCAGGGAATTAATAATGGAATTTCATTGAAAATGGGAGTCTAGTACACTCATCATTTAACTGCAGCTCCGATCAAAGCTTACATAATATTTCACATCAGTCAGGACCAACAGCGAATATATTATAGTTGTCTTCTTGTATATGATCTAATTACTGGTACTACAAATAGGCAAAAAATATCATATCATTCATTTTTTTAAATTAAAGAGGAATGCTAATAATCTAATTCGTAGGACAGTTTTTTAGTAGAAAAGAGTTAAACTGAAGAAATACCGGCTGACACATCATATAAAGGCAAACCTAAGAACTGTGGTAATGTTAAAGTCAATTTATAAAATATATTTACAATAGGTATACGAATTGTAAAATGAAGAGGAAAATTAAAAATCAATAACTCCAGAGAAGCCAAAAGTATTTGCTTAATAGGAATTAAAGTTTGTATGACGTATGTTCCTATTCGTAATGCTATATTTTTATTGTAGTTTATCCATATTAGGCTCTGAAGTCAAACGAGAGGTAAATGTTCAAGAAAAGATAAGTTACCATGGAAAAGTTAGCAAATATAATCACTGGCAATATTTCCGTGCAATAATTTCTTTCCTAAATCTTCAACAACCAACAAGTCGGAAGTTAGATTTTATTCTCGTAATATAAAGTGTTTTAGGATACATATCACAACCCGTTGAAACGGGGAAAATTATGGGCTCAATTTTTTGAGTAAAAACAAGTGCTTAATTTCGCGAGATTGTAACATAAAGAATTATGCATTATTATAAATATATCCATTTCTACTTGAAAAAACTTACAAATAGCCGTGATGGTGGTAATAGTAACGCGAGAATAACTGCTACAATTGAGGTTTGTCACGATTCGTTGGTTAAATTCAAATAAAGTAACACACATGAAAGCTTATTAAATGCCATCAGCAAAAGAATAGTGATGCTACTGATAATCCAGTTGTGAATTACTATACTGAAAAGGGTATAGTATGAAATAGGCTACCAAGACATCGCTTACTAAAGGTGCTCGCACTATCTCACTCAACTCGTACGACAAAATTCCTACTTCGTGTTGTCTTGAGGAGACATTTAACATTGCTCTCTTCAAAGTAGAGTTTATGGTTAGACAAAACATCTCTACATGAGGTCGACTTGTATTCAGTGATATAATCAAAAGAAAAGACGTGACGAATATATCTATTTCCTGCGTGTCAATCTAAAAACAAGATATGACAAAATTGATTTCTTATCTCTAGTCGATATAATACTGTAACTTTCTTTTCTTGTATACGTTCAGAAAATGTATATCTAGAAAGGAAAACCTAGGGTAAAATAGCTTGCAACGTATGGGAATATATACTGAAGTTTCAATGAAACTAAATTATATGATGGTGCAATTTTTATTTCGCCTCACACAATGGCTTGGCAATAATTTTCTGTCGAAACTTCTTCCAGCATCAAAATATATGTATATATATTTCTGTAAACAGACCAAAATAAGAGAAAACCGATTAAAAATAGACTTTTTGACCAATGAAAACCAAATTGATAAGAAGATTTTCTGCAAAGTATAATATTGTCATTTAATAACAATTTTAAGTTTTGATAAGGGTAATCACAAAGTTATGAACTCAAAATACAAAAACCACATTTTCGTAATCTTTAAATGTTAGTCTCTCTTCGGATTCTGACTCGATATGTGATTAATCAGATAGTGTTAGTGAATCTTTAACTTAAGCGGGAAATTTTTCTTTGGTAATGAAAATATGAAATAAGAATGTTGCAACTCTACAAAAAGACTTAAAGTGAATAAAAAAGATCATAGACATACAAAGAAGAAAATTTCATGAAGCAACAAAGCTTTAACTCGACTCAGAATACCCGGATTTTGCTTGAAGCAGCTGAAGCACAAGGCTTTTTTAATAGTACCGCTGATACAGTAGGAAATAGCCCATATGGATCTGGTACAACAATTAACAAGAGAAATCTAGGATAATTAAGATTATAAACGAGCAATTAGACACAATGAATGGAGAAGAAACCCCCTTTTACCACTGTATATACCTATGGATGCACAGCAGTGATTGATGAAAACATTATTGTCTTGTTAAATTATCAAATAGTTTAGCTATAAGTCAGTTTGTTTCATGCAAATTAAATAATTTAATGAATGAAGTGTTTTATATGAATCAAAGTCATATTACCAATTTGTGTTTAATCAATTCATCGTGTTGATAATCTTTACGAAACGGAGAACATTGAATTATATAAGGAGTGTAGAGCTGGTAATCTGATAAACTATAACACAAGAATACAGATTTACTTTATCAAGTCTCTGATTTCAGTGACGTGATTATTGTTGAACTTATAGAATACATAGTGAAATAGGTTGCTATGTAGAAGGTCTGAAGACAGTACTAACAAAGTCTAATAGCAAATTCAAGAGCTAGAAATTTGATATGAAACAATAGCAAAACAATTAGTAAACTATAGTTAAAGTCTAATAGAAACTGAAATAAAAAGTATAAAGAATTTGAAAATATCATCTACAGTACGGGAAATACGAGAAAAATGAAATATCTGTTCCATTTTGGCTAATGAGTTGGAGTTTTATTATGGAAGTAAAGCAAACCATAGTAAATAAAGTTTATTATTAAAATTTAATATTTTTGCTTGTGCTTACATGATTGAAGTAGTCGTATTTTATAATCCTCTATCTTATACTTTGCTGAGCTTATGTAGCTTTATCCTTGTTTGTGTACCATGTTTGACTCAAGATTTTGCATCGGTCTTGAAAACACCACCACGAATTTAAAGGTTGAAGTACTAAGAAATGCACTTATTGAAGTGGAATAAAAGCGATTTATCACTAAATTTAGGAAACTTGATTAATAATGGGTGATGATTTGTGGATAAATAAGACTGGATTCCCATATGTGGAAAACCCCAGTATATGCCCCCACCAGATCCCACCCTATGAATTTTCTTCGATTTTTTTGAGGAAAATTAAAGGGGTTTGAAATTAAAATCACTAATTGAAAATAATCTCCGAGATCCTAACCCGATACTCAATGAACACATCCCCCACGTGGGATACATTAATGCACTGTACTATCTCTTTAATTTAAATTTCGAAAAACACTATCTGTGGTGAGAAGCTCCGTTTCAACGTGAGCATTTTATGATAACGAACCATTTGGAAATAGTAAAGTGATAATAAACAGGGACATTGTCTAGGTAGATCGAGCAACGTACTTGGTGCGAAAAGAGATAAGATGCTTGTTCAATAAGAGTGATTATACTAAATATTGAGCGTCCTAGGTCTGGTAATTTTACATGGGTCGACAGGAATGTCCTTTCTTCTCATAGAATTATTCCAATAGTGAGTGAAGTTGTATGGAAATAAGTATAACTTTTCAAGAAGCAAAGTTAATATACAAGAATACTATTTACTAGACATGTAAAAAAATATTCTTGAAATAAGAAAACAAAATGATCAATTTCGAACTTCTAGTTGCATATTGAAGCTAGCCCATATGTAAACAAATAATCAAGTAAAGAAATTAACTCTAGGGACCCACAGCTGGGAAATCACATTTAATTTGCCAAAAAAACGGACACATATACCCCAAATGCGACATCTATTGCTAAATCTCTCTTTATATATCATATCTATTGTTTCTCCCGGAATCGCGAATAATTTTAGCAACTATAGTCACAAGTCTTATTTACCCAGTTTCTTGTTGAGAGCCCGCAAATATTTGCTAAATTCTAATGAAAGAATGTTTCCCCATTGGAAAAAACGAAAAACTTTCAACGGGCTACACCGAAGCCAATCTAGAAGCCTATAGAAGCTCTTCTACATACATCTTTAACACTATTCACGAATATTATAGATGATGTTCAAATCATGCTGTATGAAGAACACCTATTCTTGAAAATTGACTGTGTGACTCTCGTCACGCCCTCAGCTAAAGGGACGGCCTCTAACCTGAATCATTCTAATTTGTTTCTTTTTTTTCGTGTTTGGTTTCTTTTTTGCGACATATTGTATCCAGCCGTACATGTTGCAGAAATTTTGATCACTTGTACGTGCCACATGATCGTAAAGCGAGACGTCTCAATTGAGGTAGAAAGAGCTTTCAAATCTCCATTTTTAAACGTAGTTTCATTCTTATGCTTACCATTACATATCCTGTTTAGAACTAAATTTATCTTAGGTTTTATCAGTAATGAACAATAACAAAGAATTGCTTCAAGAACTAAATATGGAGTTCGCTCATAATTGAGCCAGTTAGATTGGCAAAGGAAAAGTATGTTTGGAGATACGGTGTATTGTAATTCTCATTTTATCTTTGAAAGTATGTCTAAAACTCAGTGTAAGAACATAATGTGGAGAGTAATCCGAAGTATATCCATGTTATGGGTGAATGTTGGAACATCCCTAAGCTGCATGAATTAGAGTAGCTATTAAAGTGGAACCCACGTTGCTTTAAATTGCTCTTTTGAGTTAGTAAGAGTACTAGACTTAAGTACAACCAAAGAACCGTTCCACTAAGACATCAAAATAATTAAGGTGTGAAGAGCAGTTTGAAATTAATAAAGGTATGTTTTATCTGTAAAAGTAAATAACCTTCTCAACAACAGTGTTATTACTCCATTATCTTTCTGTTTTAATGCCCTTTACAGTTTTAGAGATGTTCCTTGCTACAGCTATTCCACTGCTTAAAATAAGCGATAAAATGATTAGCGACATTTCTTTAAGATATTTACCATGGTTTCTCAGGTAAAAACAAAAGATGGATCTTGTCTATATGTAAGAGATGTGGTTCCCATGACTCCTATATGGTAGGGGATAACAACACTAAGATATAACAGGTGTTCAACCAAGTTCTTTGGAGATTTGATAATATAGAAATGTCGTTTTACTTGAAGTTTACTGACAGAACAATCCTTGCAGGAAGAAAGTGGATTTGTTTCTCTGTGTGACTTTAATTAAAACATATTTTACTACTATTCCTGTATGGTTATTTTCCTTATGTATGAATCAATTCCAAGAAAAGTTGTTACCAAGGAATAAAACCACAGTGAAGAACACAATTACGTTCTTGGTTTATCCATCCACAGGCGATTGCTATTCAGCTAAATAATAATGCATCTGTAGGAATTTGTTGTTGAATTAATAGTTTTTCAAATGTTAAGACTACTTTTCTGCAAATATTCAAATGATATACTTTGTAGCTGTTGGAAAAAATAAAAGGAAAAAGGTTTTTCGGGCCATATTAAGTTCCCAATTCTAGTGAACTAACTAGTAACTTCAATGGGTTACTGATTTATATTGTCAAATCGCCAGCAGTAGGGAATTATATCTCCATAGAAGGCTGTGATCATGAACTTGTTTGTGTTGAGCTCATGTAAATCAAACTGCCATGCATCATATGGGCTTACATGTACACTTTCATCCCAAGATTTTTGCTTACTATAAAATGTCTTGTTGACCGACGAAATGTCAATGTTGCGAAGAAATAATATTACAGGTTGTGGTTCAGCTATAATATTAGGCACTTCTTTAAAAAGAAAATTGTTTGTAAAACTGTTTTGTATCTCCTTGTTCTTGGAAAGTAGAAATAACTTTCATTCATCTACTAGATTCACTAGCTTCGTGAACAACATTTTTGCGCTTGTGTAGAGATAATTTCTATTAAGCTGGGCGGTTTTGTTGTATGCTCAAAAAGTCATTACCTCATATACGAGGTTGGTTTGGAGTATTTTCTCGTTCTGTTTCCTAATGCAGTTTCCTTCAAACCACTTAATTATAGTTGTCTCACAGTTATGGGCTCTGTCAGAGTGCTTGAGCTCTTTCTTTTCGCCGAACTACGCAATATTATGTTTCAAAATAGTACAGACCAAAAGCAAAGTGCTTTCATTGTCAAATATATTGCTAGTAAGCAAGTAATCTGTATCCATAAGTCGTATTTTCACTTTAGCAAGAAATGTTTGCTTGTCCAGGATGTTTCTGCTTTTATAGATTTGTGAAGCAGAGTTTAATGGTTTTTCTTCCGCTTTAGACATTTGAAAAATGTCATCACAAAAGACAACATAACAATATTTTCTTCCTTATCCTTCTAGTTCCAGAAGATTAAACTGGACATGCTTAAGAAAGGGTCAAGATAAACTATGAGTAATGAAATAGCGAACAAGATTTCTTTTCCTCCTATACTCTCCGAAATTCTTTTTTTCATATTATATTATATGCTGATGATCCACACTAATGGGCCTTACCTCCAGAAAACCAACATTAATCATGAATCACAACCCGAAAACTTTACAATCACAAAAGCTTCAGTACCTGAAAGAAATCCGTCACTCTCGTTGATCTTTCGTAATCTCTTTGGCATGTTTCGCGGTTCCATCGCATATACCTCAATCTTATGCAATGTCGCCTTGTGTGCTTTGATTTCCAATTGATGTTGATTTTACAAGTTTTTGCGAAAATTTCAATTTTCTTTCAACATAATGTCATTCTGACATACCAGCTAACTAGTACCTAGATTCGTATCGATTAAGCTATTAGATTTTAGAGAAAGACCAGGCACAGTTGCAACACAAAGCACGATATTCCACTAGACTAAGATTGACTGGGGAGCCCAAAGCCAGAGTTATGTAATACTTGAAGTGTCTAACATAATTGTATCTAATGTATCATTTTAGAACCTATGCGAGCTTAGAGGTTAAAACTGTTTCCCAATTAAGTCCTAACGTAATCTATATCATTAAGGTTCGTACAAAACGCAGTGTTAACTTTAACTTGCTTGGGGACTTTCTATTCACCAGTTGCTTAAACTGCCCAAAATATACATCACTATCAACAAGGATTTCCTGCTTAAATTCTAAAGTCTCGCACTTGCAAAGCCATAGCACTTAGAATACACTAATTAGAGTACATAAAAGTTTCTTGTTTCTGCTGTGGAACTGCATATGTACTAATTAACTACTGGTGCATTATTAGAATGTTGATACTGCTCTTAGCCACAAATTGGTAAGAATTTCCCACGATATTACCGAGAATAAGTATTCAGCAGCCGAGTCTATTCTTGCCCGTTTAAGCTATCCAAAGAAAACAAAAGAACAAAATCTGTGACACTACTTGCTCCGAAAAACTGCATCATCACAAGCTCCTCTACGGTGTTAAACTTAAGAAATAATGCACAAATTACCTATACTAACAGCACACTATGGAAAACAGCTAACTCATTCACGGATGCTTAACCCACTCCTCAATTTGCAAGAACGCGCCATTCCTCTTGTTGGGTCTTCGATTGCACAGTCGCGTGAAACCTATGAAACAAACTGGAAGAGATCAATATCTCTTCGACTTAAGCCTATAAGGGACTCTCAAATGTCATTCTCCAAAAAGAAAGGATTCTCTGGTTCAAGTTATGAGGAGAACCCGTTTGTTCTAGCGAAAAACGGGGACACAGACTTTTTTGAGAAGTTTTACCCCGAAGTGGGATCAAGCTGTAATGACCCTAAATACTATTCTCTAAGACAAAAAATATCAAGAACTACTAATGAACTGAGACAGCCTCAACTTCAAGAGTATTTTGAGATAGGAGAAGTGCTGGGATCTGGAGTAGAAGGAGTTGTTAGAAAAGGAGTTCCAAAGATGAACATTAACTATGACCTTGATCCTACACAAGTTCGAGAAGTGGAGAATAATCACGGGTTTAATGGTAAAAAGATCGTTCGGATGGAAAGCATTGAAGTAAACCAGGCTAGAAAAAGAGTTGCGAATCTGAACAAAAGGTTCAATCAGGTTGCAGCTGTTAAGACGGTAGAGAAAGGACACTCTGGACGAGAAACCGAAGTGTTTCATGCTGTTAAAGAAAATGGCAAGCATCCGAATATCTGTGAGTATATTCACACCTTTGATAGCCCAATCCGATCACATATCTTGACAGAATATCTTTCTGGAGGAGATTTGTTTACAGTTATGAACGAAAGAGATTTTGAACCTTTGTTGCAGCAACACGCAGCAGAAATTATACTTAGAATTTTGACCGCTACGAGTTTTCTTCATTCTATCAATTTTTGCCATTTAGATATTAAGTTAGAAAATATTATGAGAAGAAATGCATTGAACGTGGCAGATGTTGTTCTAATTGATTTTGGTCACGCCGGAAAACTAAATAAAAAGGGAAAACTCCTTAGACCTGTTGGGTCTCCTTCTTATGCAGCACCAGAGATTATATTGAATAAGGAGTTTTCGGCAAAGAGTGACGTTTGGTCACTTGGTGTAGTCCTACACATTGCACTACTAGGTTTTTTGCCATTTCCACATCTTCAGCAAAAGAAATGGAACTCCTTTTCGCTCGCTGACTATGGAGTGGATGGTGGTGAATGCGATCCTTTCAGCTATCTTTATGACGGGGACTGGGAAGAAGTTGATCCGGCTGCAAGAGATTTATGCAAGAAAATGCTTACTGTGGATGTAAATGAAAGAATCAGTGTAGAAGAAGCACTCCAACACGAGTGGTTTGAAAACTATGGGCTTGCTGTAGATAACATCGATGGTAAGAATGTAGTTGTTAGAAGAGAAAAAAGAAGAAAAAGAGTGTCAATATTTGCATAGTTGTGTTTAGTTGAGGAATGTTTTTCATGAAAATACAAAGATATTAATAGAACTTATGTTTTGTGTTCGAATATACCTAGCTTGAAGTAGTTTATTAGTTGTATAGCTGGAAATATATTAACGCAATTTCGTGACAAAGTTTTGGTTCTAGTTTTGACTAGCGTCGAACTATATATTGGTCATCTTGGTTTTTTGGCTCTTCTCTCTAAATATACTTAAGTTGATGAATAACAGACCAGGTTTACTATTTGAGATTATGAACTAGAGTTGTACAAGAACACCAGTCTCGACTACGCAAAAAGGGGAAGAGCTTAGTTCTGTATAGAAAGAAAACTTATAACTCGAAATCCCACTTAGTGGTACCGAAATTTCTTAGAAGAACAGGTACCTCGTGCTGTTCTTGTATCAGCTAAAGATAATGGACAATGAATGGAAACTACCAAGAAAAAACTTATTGGGAGCTTTAGAAGAAAACCTTGCCAAGTTGCAAGAGACTAAGTTTTCTTTTTAATTACAATAACTATATTCAATAAAACAAGAGGATACAGAATTAAGTCTTGCTTGGTCTTTGGCCATTATTTATATAAGACTATATATGCTTAGTTTTACAGAAATACGTCCACCGTTAATTAGCTATTTCATATACGCTAAGAGATTATGCACTAGGTAATAATCGGACAAAATAGGGTTTCGAATATTAACTGAATAGTTTCATGTGTAGCACACGAAACAGGTTCTTCATTGATTCCTACATTATGTAAGAGTTGAAGTCAAAATGTTGACCTTGAACTCTTGTCGAGAGAAATAGCCCTCGTGAATTATGAACAGAAAAGGGATAGGCAACAGTAATTAAGAATTTACATAGAGACTGATAACTGGATTAAGCCCTTAGTAGGTGCTTATATTTTGATGAATCCATGTGGCTACATCTTTTAAGATGTCTAAGAATGCCTCTGGACATATACTTAACAAATGTCGATCGAGTGGCAACAACATGTCTATGGAACAAGAATCTGAAAAAGGGAAGACGTATGAAGACTACATCTAATAGATGGGTACAGCGTTCTGAAAGTTCTCTTGTCATGTGGTATATGACCACTATCTACCACATTTTTCAGTCCTTAATCACTGAATCTTGAAAAGGCAGTACTTTACTGTGACGACCAGCTTTCTCGAATACCGTTTTCTAGATGAGGGGTAACGACACAGAATCAGGTGTTTTTTTTTTGGGGGGGGGCTACTCGGAGGTTGGAAACCCTTCGGTCTTACAAGGAGGACATAACTGACCCAAAGCCCTTTCTTGCGTCGTGTGGGACTTGAACCCACTAAGCCAACCCCCCGGCACGTTTTCCTGTCATGGCACTGAAAACTTGAATCACTCATACTCCACGGAGCCATTCATTCAAAGCTAAGTGCCTTACGTATAAGGCCCTGGCGACTTGGGGAATCCATGGGGCATTAGCTGCCGCACCAGCGCGGTGCGGCAGAATCAGGTGTTTAGATTCATTTATAGACTACAATTGCAATGCCTTTGTAAAGTAAGTAAACCCTTAATTTAGTTCGATAAATACAGTTGTCTAAGGTCTGAAAATCCTTCTATGCAGCTGTGACAAATTCTTACAGTAATATAAAACTGTTTGTGCCGTCCTTCAGAACAAACAATAACCTCCCAAATAGCATTTGCTAAACTATTTTTAAATATTCTCCGTTTTATATATCCGGGCTCAATACTGTGTTAGCTTGGTCCATATTATATAAGCTCTGCCAACAAAGTTTTATTCTTAATTTTAAATATTTCTGTTGTTACAGCTTCCCTTGTTAATAGGTATGTATTGCATTTAATGGTACGGTGCGAAACTATCCACCATTGACAAGAGTACTTTAAAATAAACCTATACTTTTTAAGCCCTTACAATATTAACCTTTATATAGCACTAGTTGCTGTTGTGGGGCTAGAAATTTAACAGGGATACAGAGCGAGTTCTCCATTGGGATTTATTCAGACTTTTATGGAAAATTTCCAGTGATTCGCTGAATCTGAGTATGGGTGTAGAATGAGAAAATTCTTCACTGAGTAATTGGAGATCATTAAACTCATATTCACTAAAAAACTCATGGGTAATGCAATTCTCAAGAGTCTGTCATGAAAATTAAAGCTCTTATCGGGTTCTTAATTTAGGATCCTCAGAAAAGCTTTAGTTAATTCCTCATGGAAAATAATTTCATATGGTCCTGCTACCCAGAACTTTCTTCTCCTCTTGTGTGGCTTGGAAAAGGTGCTCAATTCTGAGGAATATTTGTATTTCAATAGTGAAAAAGTGCATAACGCCAACGGGTCTTAATCTAATTGATTGCATGTTCCTGCTGTTTGGTTTCTCTCCATGTCTTTCGTATATGTAATTGAGAGTTGTAAAAAAAAGATTGGAGTTAAAAACAAAAAAGAAAAAGAAGTTTTTGTTGAACGAGTTCTAAATTGTTAAACCTACTTCCTACTTTATCCTAGTCTCTAATCTTAATACAAGAAGCCAAGCCTAACTTTAATCATGTAAAATGAATGCTTTACATGCTTACTCAACTAAATCGAAAATTTTGGAAATAATATGAAAACTGATTACGCTAGTACCATTGAAGTAAAACTTAATTATTCCAAACGATTTCAGTGGTGGCATATGAACACCCCAAAAAAATCCTCCTCACTGGACTATATACCCCACTTCTTCCTTCAGTTCTGGGTTCAATAACAACGTGCACTCACTCAACTTCTTCAAAATCTTTCCTGGGTCATCAAATAACGACTCTCGTCCTGGAATTTTTTCTTCGCATAGGTATAAGTCAGTTTAGTAAAAGTGAGCTTGTATGCATCAATAATATATATCTTGCCATTGCAATCAGTCTTGTCTATTTTCCTTTTTTGAGTTCTCAAAAATTGAATAAAATCTTCGTGATTTTGATCTTTGGCTCTTCTATAAACTGTTGCAAGAGTTTTTAGATTTGGCAGTGAGCAGCATCGTTATCATCATGCCCATTATCCTAATAATAAGTTTTTCATTGTGAAAGTGACCGAGAAATTATGAGGAATTTAGTCAGGTGTCTGATGTTCATCAAAATTAAGTAGATCTATTTTGAGTTGGTTTGAGCATGGATATTTTATATTCTTCAAAGGAAAAACTTTTCTTATTCTATACCCCTGGATAAAGCCAACAGTAGTGGTAAACGGCATTTTGAGTTACGCGTAACTGATGTCGGTAAAAATAAGCCAACATTAACACTAACAATACAGCTATCTTTATTGCGTGAAGGCTTTCAAAGTCTTCAAAACCTGCAATCAAGATAATCCCGCTATTGATTCATTCTTTGAAGGGATACACCTCGAATTGGACAAATTTAGAAACGAAATAATCTTTTAGTAACAATAGCTCAACATTAAGGTTGATGAAGCAGTGAGATGATTTTCTCTCATATTAAGAGAGAATGTATATGGAAAAATCAGGTGAGCAATGAGATGTCCAAGATGGAATTGATTTCAAAACTTAATGGGAGTTGGTCACATTAGACTTTGCAAATCCAACTCTTAGCAAATTATACTACAAGATTTGCTTCTTTCTGGATCCTTGCTTTAATTTTATCTTTCCCTATGAACTTCTGCTAATAGTTAAAAGTATCAAAAATAATAGCATCAAGGGAAATCTACCTTTCAGAATTAGCATTGGGCCTTCAGAAACTATAAAATAAAACCCTGAGACTGCAAGCATCTTCTCAATTTTAAATGTGTTTTCAACTTCTTCATGTGAAAGATCTGACTATAAATCACCAGGAACTAAGACTTTATACAAAGCGGACGTTACACCAGAAGTGATTATGTGTTTAAAGATGACAGCTTCTAACTTTTGGCAGTTAGAATTGGCTTTCCCTGCTTACCCTTTATTTATTTTCGACGTTTTGTGTTTTCTTCTTCATTATACATGCTCCATGAGTTTTGTTTGATATAGCTAAACTTAGAATTCTCAATATTAAGTGATCATACGATAATATATCGTTGAAGTGCTAATTAACAATTATGTAACGTTGGGAGCAAAGTTCAGAAAATTGTGGTAAACGTAATTGCTCTAACGTTAGCTAATCGTTAGCTGATACTAATACGTCAACGATAGCTATATCTGTATAGAACCAAATAAAACTACAGTCGTCTTTACATTGATCTAAAAATATTGTGTCAGATCTTCTTGCAAGTATTACAACGACCATTTCCATATATCGTTTTTTTCTTGGTTTCTTTTATGCTGTACACATTTCGCAAGTATACTTCATAAGAAAGAGCATATTTTCTGGATGGGTGTAAATAATCTTAACTAAACCATTTCAAAGCATTGGTACAGCTTTCAACAAAATCATAGGAAACCAGCTCAAGAGAAGTATAACTGCCCTGATTATGGTTTTGAAATAACTGTATGATACACAGAATCGTGACATCTTCTTGGAAAAAGTCGAAAGGCTTTTTTAATACTTAAGGTACTGACCTTAATTTGAATTGAGGCCCAAATGTACAAAAAACTTAGATTATGATCAAAAGTTGGCCTGTAGACTTAATTCACCGAGCTCAGTTACCATGAAGAGATGCTACAAGAGAATGCTTACTTTAGTTCACCGATACCAGTTAATTGAGATATCTGACTTCAATAAAGGAGATACTATATATTCTACCAAGAAATAGTTCTAAATAATCACTTTTATGTTAGGTCGAAAAAAATATATTACCTGTTTTCTGTAATACCACAGGAGAAAATTATAGACATTTTAGCATAACAGTGACACACACACTCCAAAGAAGCTTGTAGGTTTGCTCATTTTGTAGCCCAGAGAGTTAATTTCCAATTCTAGACAATTATGGTACCTTGTTTTCAGCAAAAACTTTTTCTTATATCTTTCTTAATCAGCTTTGCTAATCTGGTTGTTATGTTAAACCTATAACAGTATTTTGTCTTAAAGATCAATCCCTTTGAATCTACAGTCATTCGGATGGATAAGTTATTTTGAACATTGAGCAGTACGAACAATCTTGGTAGATTCATGTATCCTAAGAGTTTTTTACAAAATATAGTGGAAAACTACCTTATGTTAGGGGTATATATCATGCTAATTGTAAAGAAAATATTACTCGAAGTCCTTTCTGAGCAAGTTCCGAAAGGTTAGAGGTCTTTATGATAAAGTTTTTGTCTTTTAATTGACCAGAAAAATCTAGGTAACGATAAATTTCGTTTTTTCTCTTGTAAATTTGTTATAATAATGCTTAAAACTTAGATAACGTTTTAAGGTTCTTAATAGAAACAATCTCGGTGTACATTTTTCTCATCTTTTACTAGTGCATGTATCCTACTTCTCTACCTGCATTTTCTCTATTCTTAGTTGCAAAAATATTTCTTTTCTGATAAAATTAAATTTTCTTAGAATCCTTTCTCCAACTAATTCTAAGTCTCCTATCGAGATTTCTTCCTAATTTGCATGAGATTCTGATTGCTGAAATGATCTCTCTATAAGCGAGAGTCAAGCTTGGTTAGTAAAAGATATATTTCTTTTCGGCCAGGGGAAACATCCTGATAGGTGTTTCATTTTCCCGCAATAAAATTTAAATAATTTTAGAAGGAAACATCTGCAACTAAGAGCGATAACCACTCACTCATGTTATAGTGCAAGCAAAATTATCAATGGCTGCAAATACCAACGTTAAGGGAAAATAGGCTCTATAACGATAACAACCAATACCATTATTTCACCAATAATGACTAGATTAATAAAATAAAATCCCAGTTTAAAGTTCAGAGGAATAGATATTAAAGGGCCTTTATACAGTGGCGGTGGTAAGTTCTCAAAAATTATTGAAAGCCATGGATGTAAAGATGTATTCTTACTTACACTAAAGTTTAGACAGTATTCATTGGAATAGGAAAAACATATTTCCTCATAAAACTTCTTAAATAGTTTTTGTAGAACCTCCTGTAGTGACTAGACTTAGTAGAATGGAATATTACTAAAAACTTTGTGCTCTGGACTCTGATGTCTGGACTAAGGGGTTACATCAGATGAGAATACTCCCAAAATTAAGCAAAACTGCACATACCCATAAGTAAATATGTCTAAGCCAAATGTACTTATAGTCATTCCGTGTTATGAAGAAGCGTTGAACATCCAACCTCTGCTAAAGCGACTCTCAAAATCTCTGTCTAAGTTTAAATGGCGTATTATTCTTGTCGATGACTTCTCAGCCTCCAAAGGAGGAAGTGAAGACAGTAGGTTAGCTCTTGACGATTATCTTCAACACGAACCTTCACAAGAGAGCCAAATCTTTCTGTACACAAGAACAAAAGAAGAAGGAAAAGGATTATCCTCTGCAGTTTTATTTGGCTTACGTCAATATAAAAAGCTTTTTATGGATAAGAAGACAATGGACTGCTTTGTGGTTATGGATGCTGATTTGCAACATGAACCAGAATCTGTACCCAGTTTGATAAACGAGATAGTGAACAAAGGAAAAAGTTTTTCTGTAGGTAGCCGAAATGTTGGTGGTGGCGAGTATGATGGGATGTCGTTCATTCGGCGTATAATTTCTTTCGGTGCAACTATGCTGACCCTCCCCTTCACCAAAGTTACAGATCCTATGTCAGGCTTTTTTGCCTTCTCAAATACAACCATGGAAAAAGCTGAATCTCAAACACTTAATCCTTTAGGTTATAAAATTGGGTTGGAGTTATTGGTTAAAAGTGGTGTGGAGTGTGATCCCTCCAAGGTTTCAGAGGTACCAATTGTTTTCAAGGAAAGAGTTGCTGGTGAAAGCAAACTTACAGCTATGCAATTCGTACTCTACTTGTTACATGTTCTCTCTCTTGCGTGGTTCAAATCTCCATCTGCAGTTTTGGGCTGCTTTGCCTTGCTGGTTGTCACCGGACTAAGTGTTCTCTACTTCTTGATCAACTTCTTTTAAAGCAAAATAACAAAATCCATCAACGCTTCTTTGTTCTTGTATTAGTTTTGCTAGATTATTGTCATGTATTTCCACTTTCTGCCCACTGCAGAAAACTGTGAATGACCCAAATTCTAAATCACAAAAAAGGCTTGAGAGGTTCTTAGTATCCATTGGAACAATTGGCTGCTGAAAAGTTATTCTGCTATTTTCTTTGGATAAGGATAGGATTCTAATAGGCAACGATTTTCCAGAGTCTTTGCTCTTAAGCTTTTTCCTTGCTACTTCAATGGAACGCATCACCGATAAATAGCTATCGCTGTTACTTTGAACTATTGAAGACCATAGCTTATCCTGATCTTCTGCTGTAAGGCTTCGAATGGGTGAAACTGTTAGATCCCGCAAGTACAAGGATTGTTTCAATGCAGAAAAAAACGCCAATTCCGTTTCTTGAACTGAGAACGGTGGTTCAGGTAAACGTCCAGATCTAACCTTTCCGAAATGAACATCGAATTTAAGTTCAACTTCGTTGACTTCAACAAAAAGATCCCAAATAACGCCGAAGGGCACGGTAGTTTTCACAATATGGCCTTTGCAAGTGAACCAAATCTGTTGAGCCTTCCCGATTACTAAGACATTGTCCTTGAAGTAATCTACAGCATCCTTAAAGCAAACACCAATATATGAACTTCGAGAAACCAACGTTCTGTAGCTTAAAAGCATTTCTTCGCTTGAGTTTTTTTCTTCCTCATTTATTCCAACATGAACTCTTAATAAACGGTTAAAGTCATTGTTCATTAGTGTTGCCATACGGGACAATTTAAATATGCACTTCGTATTGCATCAACCCAAATACCCCAAAGTCATCAAAGTCAACTGCCTAAAGATATAAGGCAATTGAAGTGTTATTTAAAACCGTCGATACGCATTTAATACGTAATTGCCAGCAGAAAAGAATTGGCACTCGCTTTAGAATAACTGAAAGACTAGTTTGACACCACTTTCGTTGTGTTTTTCATCAAATTATTTAGTCTGTTAGTCGAAGAAGAACTTAACTCAAGAACTTTTCGTTGAACACTGTAACTATAAGTTTCTTTGAAATTAGTTTTATCTCTTGATGTAAATGAAAAGAAATAAAGATGGCTTGCCAATTGCACATAGGTTTCAACAGAACAGGTGTTTTTTTTTTCTTGCATTATATCTTTTAGCTCTGAGGACATTTATTCTTCTGAATCTGAACTCCTGGCGAAGAAGCTTCAACTTCTAGTAGCAGCGAGAAAAAGAGTAAAAAATATTAATTTATTTCAAATTGATCATGAGAATAAAGGTTCTGTTTTTAGCTTTGATTCTTTCTGGGGTAACTTGTTGAAAGAAATGAAACAAACTAGCCACTGCGTTGGTTCCCAAAAGCAAACTTGTAATATATTGAACCAGAGAATAAAAAAGGAAATTAAGTACAAAGCTAAAATTTTTTCAGTTAGCAGAAAACGTCGAAGAATCTTAAAAAAATTCGCTGAAAACACTAAAATTAAAGGGATGGATTCGATGCTTGCTGTTCTCGAATACATACGAAATTTACCTGTGCAACAACTGCTCTCTAGTGCAATTGAAAAATTTCCAAAACAAAATGGAAATAACAAACTTTCAAAAGTGCGGAACCAAGAAACTTTGAAAAAAAGTGATAAAATAGTTCCAGTTGGTTTGAATGCCGGTTTAAATGGCAGTGTGCATTTAAATGGTGTTTCTAATGATCAGAAAGAAATCTCTTTATCAATGAATAAAGTAAATAAGGTAGAAGGTATCGCAACTAATACTGAGGTCAAGCCTGGGGTTAGCTCAGAACTGAGTGTCCATCAAAATGTTAACCAAGAATCTCTTAGCGAAGCAATCAAGCGCATACCTTTAGGCACATATAGAAGCTTTGCTGTTGCTGCGTACTTTATGAAACATCGATATAATTTTGCAATTGATTTTTCCAGCCCAAAAGCAGCTCTTGGTTTTTTGTCCAAGTGTCTTTCACTTCACCGGAAACTAATTTTACTTAGTGAGAAAGCTGCAGTTGGGCTTAAACCAATCTTATTTTTAGTGTCAGAGGCAGATAAGTACACCTGGCTTTCACACCTGTCCAGAGTTTCTTCAAATTTTGAACCGCGACTTGTACAAGAACTGTGTGACCGCGCCCTGACAAGTGCGAAGGACCAACTTCTAATTGTAACCAAAGAAGTTTGGTTGAATACTAAAAATAGCAATTTGCTTCCACTGTTTTCATTGGTTGTTGTGGATCTTTGGACCGACGTAAGAACTTCGCAACTGATGCAGTACTTCAACTTATTTGAATCATCATTCGTTGATGCCAACCTACTTTTGTGTATGCTGCTTTCAAAAAGAGTATTGGGATCGAAAGGAGTTAACGTTGAAAACGTTGTAGGAGCTTCAGTTCCTCATTTTCAGGAACTACTGGAGAATGCTTTTATTTCACCATCTGTTGAAGACGGTTCACTTAACTCAAAGAGCAAGCTTCAAAAGGAAATTGTTGTTACTGAAAATTCCTTGGGTGATGCTAGAATCTCAGTGAAAGCGCCACTGAGCTCAAAGCTACCAGAGCATCCCAGCAAATTGACTGTTTCATTTGCTAAGAAACGATATATGAAGCCTAATGCTTTTGATAATCTTAGTCGGTGGAAAAAAGATGTTACAGAGGGACTGAAAGTACGTACTGTAACCAAGACTGTAACGGCGAAAGATGCTGTCAATGTGTCTGCTCCGTTATATCAATCCATGGCTTCTAGGATCGAGCATTCGAATGTGCAACATAACTTTCGTCTCTCTGTTACTGAACAATCTTTCCGGCCTACCACAAGAAGATTATCAAAACTTTCGAACCTAAGTTATTCAATATTTAAATACTCCGGATTTGAGCTTGCAAAAGTACCTCTGGAGCTCTTGGAGGTTAAAGAAAAAAACTATTTAAAAAGATCAGCAGTTAATTCAGCAGAAATTTTACAGCTAAATCCCAGTAAATATGAGGCATATAAGGTTATGCCGCCTGAGCAAATGGCTTTTTCTGTTGAAAGCAAAACAATATTTGTATACTTGGAGGCAAACGGATATCCTTTCTTGACAAACTCAAATTCTTGTTTGAGCATAATACGAACTGCAAGAGATGTCATTAACTTCATGTATGCAGTCTCTCAGAGAAGCGCTTTAATAGATATGGATCTGCTTCTGCACTTGTCGGAGAAAGATGAATATCGGCTAAAACTAAGCCTAGAGTCTTTTTCTGGAGGAATTCAGATTGTTTTTACGACTGCAGCTTTGCCTGCTAACTTTCTGGTGCAGCTGAAAAGCCTGTTTTCCAGCAGAGCGATTGTTGTGTTCAAAAAATTAATCTATGATAAACCGAAAATTTTAGGACTACCGCCTATGCAACCTAATTCACTAATAGATTGGACTATTGCGTCTAAGTCTCATAAACAAAAGTTAATAGGTGTGTTGACAGAAAACTCTATGGTTAACCGCATAAGTACAGAAAGAAATTTTAGTACTACATTGCCTGGAATTCCGTCATTATTTTTTGCGATAAGGTCAATACCACCGGCAGGTGGAAAACTACGTCGATGGTTTCAAACTGAAAAGACTTTCAGTTCCTCTAGTGGTTTACATCTCAAATCCAATTCAAATGTGAAGATCGTGCACAAGGCTCTAGAGCAAACCATGAAAAAGAAGTTAGCTCCAGGTAACCTGCGGGCTTTGCATTATTCAATTAAGAAACATTTCACAGTAGATGCAATAGAACTGGACGAGGAGTTTCTAGAATTTCCACTGCCGAAAGAGGAAGGCAGGTGTTTCAGTTTCAAATCGAAGGCTCCTAAATCCTGCATACAACGATTGAAAAGTTTAAGTCAAAAATCACTGGACAATGCTCGAGCTAGAATGGAAAATCGATTTGGTACGACTGCAGTTCCACCAGGTCAAACTCTTCGGATTGTTGAGGAGGGTCATTTCGCTTTAAACCAGTCTCAGATTTTATTAGAAGCAAATGTCCACAAGAAGCTGATACCTAATCTTACTCCGGGAAGTGTTTTTCAACGAATTTGCGAAAAAAGCATTAAACTCAGAAAAACAAAAACAGAAACCCTTAAAACCTCAAATCGTTAGTTGGTTTCTCTCTACAATTTAACCTATCTATCAGTCAAAATCAAGAACTTAAAATCTATCCTCCTCTTCTGTAACCAGGAAACGCCTCTGGGAAAATGGCTGCGAGCCCCTTGAATGGATCAATCTCAAGATGCTGCATATCCTTTTTAGGTGGGATTTCTTCATACTTTAAGAAATTAAACTTTGCACCAGAGCCCAATTCAATAAACATCTTTTTTAAATCGAGTCTTGCCTTTAACTTTCGAAGAATATCCATGCCTATCAAGAACTCAGTTGAACCACTGGAAAGAACAGAGAAATGAAATGGTGTTGAAACCTTCCTTTCCCCTTCAAAGAGTTCTAAAGTTGTGTGATGAACGCGTCCTAAGATCAAGGTGATTCCCATGCCTGTTGCTGTGCCAGAAAACCTCTGGTCAATTAACTTAGCCAAACCAACTTTTTGACAACATTCTAATGTCATTACACTCTTTTCAGCTCCTGAATCAATTGCAGCCTTCACTTCAACTCCATTGACCCTGGTATTCAAATAAATCAAAGGACTATCGATGTAAGCGTGAGGAAGTTCTTTATAAGCTTTTTTCATATCAGATTCAATCTTCTTAGCCCTCTTTTTAAAACTTTTCGGTTTAGAACCACCTCCCACCTCTTTTTTAAACAATTTTAACTTGGGCAAAGCAAAACTTTTCTTCTTCTTCAGCTTTTTTGGTTTTTCAATGTCCATATCTTCAACTTTACCTTCTTCTTTGTCAAGAGTTTCTTCTTCTTTGCTTTTACCCTCCTCTTCATTTTTCACATCGTCTTCTGGTTCATCAGAGTATACGGATAGTTTTCTTCTCCTTGCTTTTAACTCTTCTACCATGTTCTTAAGCCCTTCATTTTTTTTATCCGCTTTCTCGAGAAGAGTTTCCAAAGGTGGAGGCATCGTCCACTGTCGCAAACCTTTGCTTCTTAAATACGCATTATACTGTTTAATAGCCTTGGGGGTTTTATTCACATCAACTGTTATTTCATCACCTTCGTAAAGTTTCACATGCGACGGGATTTGAATCAATAGTATATTCCCTTCTAGAGGAACGCCCTTCAAACTCAAACGAAGAAACCAAGGGGAAATTCCTGTTATATTTGAATATATATTTTTCAGATCATCAATATTTGATCTAATAGTTGTTTCTATTTCCAAACTTTCTGTTTCAGACCTCAAAACTATTCTCATACTTATATTTCGGTTTACCTGAAGTCACTTTCTGCTTTGCTCTTCGTGACGTGTATACAACATTTCGTACGTGTGGGCCACATGGCCTACAAAGAAACTTTCATAATTTGGAACTTATCAATTTTTGGGCAGGAAGAAAGAAAAAAGAGTTATATCTCAGTGCCCCTAAAGTGATGCTTGACTAATGACTTAAAGGAGAGCCTAGAGTATAGGAAATAAAGTATAATAAGTCTAATTATGCGTTCTGTGTACGTGAATAGTCCTACTTGGGTAACAGGAAGCCTGTAGTAGAGAAAACGCAATAACGTTTAAAGTTGTTGTTCAAAGAGGTACATGTGAAAGAGTAAATCACTTTGAATGAAAGGTAGATGTTAACGAGCTTAGAAGTTGCTGGTATAGCACAGAATAATCTACTGAATTGGCAGGTGTGGTGACCTAGTTTGCGCGAGAACTTGCTTTCATCTTCTCCGAGGCTCATGGTACTGGAGACAGGAAAATGAAAGTAATGGTCAATAGAACTTTAAAAAAATAGATCACTTTACTCAAATTTTCACACCTTACTACGACTTTACATTTGAAACCCCATAAAAGTCCTCTAAAGGAACTGAATAAGCGGACCAGGAACAGGAAAAAGATACTAGTATTAGGAGACAATTTCAATGCACAAGTGAGCAGAGCGGCGCTAGAAAACGTGCAAGCTGAGTGATGAAACATGATAAGACTATCTAGACTGATTTAGGTTCAACAACACATCACCATAATTGGTAGAATACCTAAAATGCGTTTGGAGGCTTTTTGGAGATGCTGAGCCTTTATCTTAAGAGGTAACCCCTTCTGCAATCTTTCCGCGGAACCGGAAACTATCATACCATCCAGTTCCCATTAGCATACATCAATCTCCTCTGAAATGTGTCCCTAGAATACCCATTTAACGATGTTCCTAAACATCCTCCCTGTTCTTTACAAAGTTTCTTTATCTAGGTCTCATCAGGCTGTGCAAACTACCAGAACCACCAATTATCATTTGAATGAACTACCGGAGTCCATCATTCATCTCAAAATATTACCTGAACTTTTTTTACCTATTTTGGCATTAATGATGCAGCGTTTGACCTAAATTAAGACTATAGTCATTTCCAATGGAAATCTACATGAATTGCTCAGTAAATTGACTAGAAACTGCCCATATACTCCAATGATTTCCTCCATGCGGGTGTTGACATTCTTAGATCATTTGGTTGATCCTGATTGATCAAGCTAAGATATTGTTCAGTTTCTTGCAGCATGATGTGTTTTCTGACTAAAACTCTGGCTAACAGCTACATGAGTGAGAGCCGGGGCAAGGCAAACAGCACCAAGACGAGCCACGCATTTCATCCATTCAGCCAAGAAGCTGTCTGAGAAAAATCAAAAACCATCAGCAGTACAGTAGAACATCAAATTCAAATATAAATGACACCATTACGTAAAACAAAACCCAGGAAAGCTTTGCTCCGTAAAAAGTTAGGTTACCTGACCAAACTAAGTGATTTAATCCAACTACCAAAATAACACAAAAGTTCGTGAAAATTGACTGAAAACATAATTAATATCAAATAAGCTTTATGGAAAGTCATTAAGAATTATTGTTACTAGAAAAAAAAAGCAAAACGATATCGTTAACTTTGAAGAAACACCTAATAAAAAGTTTGTAGAGGACTGTATAAACATTTCTTCCGTTGATAGGGTTAGTTGAACCGAAGCATAACGCATAAGATTGAGCTAAGCTAGCAAGTTAGCATCAAATACTAGAAATTTTACTTCGCAAATAAAAATGGGCAATACAATACCAGCTACATAGAGCTTCTTTGAGTGAGAGACTGTTACATCGGAGATAATCTTGTATTCGGTTGAATCATAGTTAAAGAAAACCGTGGTCAAAACTAGAAATTAGAGTGTTTCGAAGGACAAAGCTACAAGCTAACATGAAATAATACTAAGGAGTTAAACGAAGGCCTGGACGTGCAAAGTATATTTTACTTAGCTAGTTTAATTAGCTGTAACCTCAGATAAAATTTTCTGTAGGAAACAAGATTCAAGTTGGATTGCACTTTAGTACAAACATTATACATGGTGAACAGGACTAGTTAATACATTAAATCATACTAACATGAATTTAACAACGGATTGTCAGTGCTTCATTAAACGGAAGTAATGAATAATTTCACATCCAGGAATAGGGTGCAGCAAGATTTCTAACCGCAATTTTAGCTGAGATCTGAGTAAGCACCAAGAAGATTAAAGCTGATATGAGATTTTGCAACACCTTCTATAAATAAATTAAGAGTTTTAAAAATCTAATTGAAAAGTGGCTTATAGGCACATACTAAGATATCCTTAGTGACCAATGCTTGGTGCTATACTATTCTCACACCGCTGCCATGGGAGAGCTCAAATAGAGATGAATGATTGACTTCAAAAACTAAACTTATTCTGAATGTATTCATTTTTTTTGCAAAACTGTTCGCTATACATTGTGTTACCCGCAAATTGCATCACATGGTCCTTGGAGCAAGTTCCAGAATTTTTGGTGAGAAATAGTCACGAGCTTTTTCGAATAATTCGATATTATTCAGAAGCTCTGAAATATGGTTTCGGTCAGGACTAGGAGGGGTTACCTAATTTCTTAACGAGAAGTTTTGATAACTATACTCATTTGGGGTGGTATCTAGGGGACCTGGAGCTCGCAACATTTGCTGGTCCTCCTACATCTTTTTGGTACGGTATGTCATAAACTCATTTAAGAGATAATGTTCCCATATGACATAGCTGATATTTTATTTAGTAATATAGACTTCTGCACATTGTCTAAGCCTATAGGTGTAGGTACTTACGATTAAGCGAAAAGTGGTTGAATGTAGGGTATGCATAATAGAGCGACGCTCATAAGCCATCATTCTTATGAGTTAGTAATCGGTACAATGTTTGGACTACAGAATAACAGGACTTTGGATGTTTTAATTGAAAACTTGAGATTAATATTGTTAGTACTCTTGATCATGTAAGCGGATTATATGAACATAGAACCTAAGAATGAGCGCTGAAGAAAAACCCGATAAGTTTTACTAAGCACTGAAACTGCAAGTAACATAAAAGGAAACGAAGGTAATATTAATCAGGGAAAAGAACAAATATCCAGGTCGTATTCAATACTCTATCACGTACTTGCCTTTTCTAAGCCGTCATTGCCAGGACTGTGATGATTGCACTGAGATGATAGAAATATTGTCACAATGATACTAACGATTCATGAATAAGAATGCGAGGTGATTTCACTAAAAGAGCCACCACTAATTAAAATATATACTCCAAACTAGATTGTGACAGAGGTAGTACTGGGATTTGATTATTTGGTAATTCATAAATAAGAAATTTACTTATATTCTTCTTATTGATCTATTTTTGATAATTTCCTACCCATTTTGAATAATTATTGATAATAATCAACTGATTATCAAAACAAGGCTGTGTCACATCACTTTGGCCAAGATGAGCAACAAAGGGCTAAACTTACTTTTATGGTATAAAACACTATGGCCGACGATAGCTTAGAAAATTAGTATAGCGTCAGAAATGAATTAAAAACAGTCGATAGGAACTAGAATAAGGCTAGTTTGATTATTGGTATTCCTAATCAAAACGGAGGCATAGTTACGGAAGAGGATCCTGAATGGTACTTGCAGGCAAGAGAAACTAGAACAAACAAGCCGGACCCCAAGCAAGGAAGACTGGACTCTTAGTAAAGAAAGAAACATTGAAGAAACTGAAACAAGCTAATAACTTACTCTCGTAGAATAATGAACAGAGCAGTACAGTAAAAACGTCACAGATATGTGAAAGATTAAATGTGTGCTTGGTTAGGACACTGTTTCTGATTGTCTCCGCTACGGAACTCGGGAACTTTGGAAACTTCAAGAACTATTCGAGTATACTAACCTATTTATATGGTTTATGGGACCGATATAGAACCCCCAGCAGCATATTCCTTAACTCAGCATTTCAATTAAGATATATAAAGTTAACAAGATACTTTGAGCATTTCTTCTCGTTACATAGCTCAAACCCAAACTCTAATTTATTCGTTGCTAACTGGTGCGTTGCTCCAATGTGGACCTCACTAAGAGCAGATAATGCTCTTAGGAAGCATTTACCGTCACTATTGCATCTTATTATTGAGAGCTTGCAAGAAGTGCTAAACAATACCAGTTTTATTTCATGTTTCAGCTTTTTCACTTTCTGTTTCTCAACAAGAGAGTCTATAAGGAACTGTTGTGCAAGAATGACAATAGTTAAGCTCTTTCTAGGCACTTAAGATGTTGAATTCTTAAGTTGCAATTGGCTTCAGAGATGAAAGTCGAGGTTTTGAGTTTTGAGGGGGTACTACTGTAAGATATATCTTGCCTCTGATGAAATAATTCTATAATTTCTTATTGGTTTCTTAAGATGAATACGTTTTTCATCGACTTCTGAGAACAAGAACAAATGATCGTAAAGTTTTGTGTTATTTTTTAGTTAGAAACAGGTATCTAAAATGGCGCGAAATGGGATATAAACATCCTTGGTTCTTATTTAAGAAACCACAACTATAATATTATTCATTACTATTTTCATACGACAAAACTTCAAATAATACTAATGTTTACATTTACCCATAAACTATAATCTAAGGTATATTTAATTACCTATACAAGATTTGGTGTTTTTTAAGTACACCATATATATATATATATATATATAAGACTTAAGAATAAGTGCCTGTGGGTATTTTAACCCTTAGAGTGGTCATATCAAGCGCATTCTATTCGTCAAACTATCCAATAAATGTGAACTGCTTACTTTGGACATGATTTTAAACGGATCCCTGAGTCTGTTTCTATACGTAAACGGATTTTGGAAACGTACGAACTTCCACTGAGGAAATTACCGACTTCTATAAACAAGTGAATATGCTTCCTCAATTCATCTTAGAAATGGTATGTTCTAGGGCATTTTACTTTGTATAATATATTTTTCAGTTAGTTATATTAATTTGCACAGTGTATTTTATACTAGATCTCAATTCAACCCATCCCTTTTTTCCTATACGAAGTACGGACCGTACTAAACGGTACTTTATCCAACCCAGATAAACTGCTTCCCAAAATACTTAAATTCACCCGTTAAATAATTCTTAATCGACCTGAAAGAAAGAAAGTCTTGCACAAAGCGGGGAAGTCCCTTCGGAGAGGTTATATATAATTTCTTACCTTTTAGCGCTGACGTTCACTAATAATAAACCGCAAACGAAAAAATATTAACAATGAGTGAATCCTTGCCATTTACAAGAACACTTGCACAAGTAGTTGTCGCAGCAGCGTTGCACCGCGTCATCGGCACGAAAAGAAAGAAGGATTTTCTTGCTATTCTGTTATTTGTCAACACATTGTCTAATAGGAGTTTCATCCGAAACTTTATAGCTCCATTTGTTGTCAAAGTCAATGAAAATGCTGTCTCTAGGGTATACTTTCTTGGTAAATGTCACTCATAGATCAGCAGCCTGCTTCTTTTACTAAATCCAGTAAGGAAAGAATATTCTAAGATGCTACAGGCAGATTTGGATTCAACAAAGGTTTCTGTTAAGGCTAACTGGAGCGGCTTTGGAAAAGTTATAACAGAAATCCCAAAGGAAGGCTGGTCAGAGGAGAAAATACGTGAAAAAATTGATGGTCTCTCAGCAAAGACGGAAAAAGCTGTGATTGGGGAAATGTATTCTGGTTCTATATACTCCTACAGCTATATGTATCCTGAACCTTCCGTGGTTAAAGAAAAGGAGCAAGACAGCGATTCCAAGGATACAGAGGAGTTCTTGGAGTTAACCAGAAGTCTTTCGCGTGTATACACACACGCTTTTCAAAGGTCCTACCTTTGGAATTCTCTCCACGAGGGAGAATTTGGAGTTGGTTACTGGTTAAGTTATCAAGTTATTCGTATGGTTGCTAGTCAGTATGGAGCAAAGGCAGATGAAGTTATGGGCTTTATCACCACGGGAGGAACCGATTCTCTAATGTCGGCCTTAAGATTGTATTCTATCTGGGGAAAAGAAAACAAGAACCTTGACATTGGTGAAGGTGTTGTGCTTGCCTGTGAAAACGTTCATGCGGCTGTCGACAAAGGCTGCTTAGCATACGGGTTAAAGTTAATTAAAATTCCACCAAATGAAAGAGGAACCATGGATATCAAGAGGTTAAAAAAGTATGCGCAGTATTGGAAAA
The DNA here is from genome assembly GCA_015227615.1 of Labyrinthula sp. Ha. Lineage (NCBI taxonomy): Eukaryota > Bigyra > Labyrinthulida > Labyrinthulaceae > Labyrinthula > Labyrinthula sp. Ha. The sequence continues at coordinate 199,657 of JAALGZ010000041.1, read as the reverse complement.
ATGATCTTGTTGCTATTGTCGCATCAACTCCTAGTTATACTTTGGGACTTGTCGATGATGTTAAATCAGTTGCGGCTATTGCTGAAGAAGTCGGTGTAGGCTGTCATGTAGATAGTTGCCTAGGAGGATTCGTAATAACGTATTTGGACAATCAAGTAGACACTGACTTCCTAAGAATTCCCGGGGTGACTAGTTTATCCTGTGACACGCACAAGAACGGATGGGCCCCAAAAGGAAGTAGTGTTTTAGTTACTAAAAACATACCAGATAAGGTTCATGCACCACAGGTAAATCTGGCCTTTTACGGCTCTTATGCGATACCCGGATGGGATGGAGGGGTTTATGGAACCCCTGCTAACCCAGGATCCCAACATGTTTCGCATGTACTTCAGGCTTATGTCGCTATGTTGAGAATAGGGCAAAATGGCTACAGTAGAATTGCAAAGAAAATCAACGAAACCGTAAAGCAGTGTACTCAAGTCTTGAAAAAGGATCCCAGACTGACCGTATTAGATGGAAGTTTAATTTCAGATGATGGAAAGAATGAGAGGCCTTTAGTTAATGTGTTTTCATTTAAAATAAAATCTGAACTTGGCTGGGGAAACGGAGCTACTTACGCTTTGGCACATGAAATGGCGAAGCGAAAGTTTGTAGTTAGCGCTTTGAAAGGTGATAGAGTTCACTACTGTGTAACTGGAAGAAGTGCAGGAAATCCAAAGTTCTTGGAGTTGTTTCAAAGTGTCTTGAATGATTCCCTGGCAGCCACAGAAAAGTTGGCTGAACAGGTAAAGCTTGGAAAAATGCAATTTAGCGGTGATGCTGGATTATACGGAACTTTGGATGCTGCTTTGTCGCCAAGCAAGGAAAAATCTGGAAGTTATGGAAAGTACATATCTAACTTACTTCTGGGTAAGAGAGTTGCAGATGATTTGGTGAAAACACACTTCTATGCCCTACAAGATCCTTTCTGTGAAAATACTGTTTGACATGGACAAACATAGGTTAGACTTGCTGTATTTATTTAAATGGGTGACTAGAATTTGGTTATCCTTTCTGTCATAATAATAATATTAGTATGTATTCTTATCTGCTACTGGAGCAAAATGATGTTGGAGAAGGAAATAAGTATTTTTCGTGCGATCTAGAAGGTTGAAATTTATTCTTATGGGTTCGCCTCTTGCTGTGTTTGCTCCGCTGGTATTCCAAAATCTTATGATGAAAGTACCTAATAAATTGGTTCCTCTTCTTTTTCTGCCTTCTGACTCCTGTTCTTATGTATTTTCTTTTCCTTATTGTACTCTATCTCCATTGCATGAATTCTCCTCTTATCCATCTTCTGAACGCAAGTCTTCAGTTCAGGAGTTATTTTCCCAACTTGTTGAGCAAGTTGACTCAATCATTTTCCCCCTATTATTTGGATGTTCTTGTCCATCCACTGTACTTCAAGTATATGAGCAACAATATTTTCATGACTTCTACTGACGCCGAAATCCGTTCTCTATAAAAACTTCTCGATCTTTTCCTTTACTTGTTCGCATCTTCCTAGTCTTATCGTCAACTGCGTGAAGACACAGTACAAGAAGCTTAGACTTTGAGCAGCTCGTTACTCAAAATTAGATTTTCGTTTACCTTAAGATTTCAATTTTCTCCTAAGAATATCTTCCTTGTGTCCTCATAAACACCCACACAACTTATCAAAGTAATCGCTTGTTAAAGTAGTCAGCTTTCTGCTTCCCTGCGGGTCAACTTCAACCAAATGTTGCGCCTACTCCGGTCTATTAACGCAAGTGGCCTTCGTCTGTGAAGTTTTGTATTTCTTCGATAGATTGTTAACGCTTAATAGTCTTACACTCATTTTTCTACTTACTAGCCATTTCCTCGTTCTGGCGTTCTGACACTCTAGTGCTCTCCACACCATCGCTCCATATTGGCAGCTGTTGGAAATATCCCTTGGTGGCCGTACTAGACGTGTAGGAAAGCTCTTCTCCTAACGCGACCCATGTCTCGGTCACACTTGATTCACGGGCAAACAACTGGACGAAAAAACCTCTGTTAAATAGCTTTGCAATTCGTTATTTCAACTCATTGGGTTTCTGGTTCTCAGGCAACCGTGGGCTGATGACAACATCGTTTCCCATGACTGGAGTGATCTGAGAGCTTAGCACGTTCCCTCGCTTGAAGATCAACAGCTCCTTGACTCCGCTATGTTGTAGACCTCCACTCTTCGTTTACAATTTCCCGTTTTTTTATTTCTTTACCCAATACAACGTATGCTTCAACTTGAACCCGTTTTCTCTTGCCCATGCAGCCGTAGCTTCCCTTGTGTCTTTGGTAACCCAGGACAAGAAGTAACCATTCTTAGCCATTCTGCCAAGTGGGATGGCCTGTATCTCCCGTAGCTTCATGGCATTATACCTCAGCGCCACTCCACGCACGGGATTCTTTTGCGCTACTCTGCACGGCGGATCAGCTAGCAGCACATCAGGTAATCTTCCTCTCAGGTGTAGCAGCATGACCGCAAACTTGTCCCAATCAATTTCCCGGATGTCGCATCGTTGCATTCTTCGGGACCAGAAGCTCTCTTGTTATTTTGGCACCCTCATACCGGATCTCGTAGCACAGCCTGGTTCCATCACGTTTCGCTGACCATCCCGGGAAGTTTCCATGCTGGTAGATTTCCCCAGCCACACTTCCTAACCTCAATTTTACGGCTGCTACAAGCTTAGCTACTTTCTGTAGTATTACTTCTCTCAAGTTCTGGTCCCTTCTGTCATTCTTGATCATCTGCACCAGGATCTTGATTTCATTGCCTAGATTCTCAATTGCTGGAATCCTCTGGGCCTGGTCTCTCCTTCCACGTTCGACATCTACTAGAAATCGCAAGGATACTTCTCGCTCCAATGGCGTCGCGTTCCGTCTGTAGAAGGGAATATCTATGTCCCACTTTAGTTTCGCATATTTGAAAAGATTGAAAAATCTCCTAACTAATCTCTCATGGCGTGTCACGATCCTCGACTTCTCTTAATAGAATCGTGTTCCGTACCTATCTATGTTGTCTTTTCTCACTTACTGAACATCCATTTGGAGACCCGGGTAATCTTTCATGCTCTGTTTTCCTACCAAGTTCTGCGTTGCTAAATAAAGTGCCTGTTTACTTTTTCCTGGTAGATTTTTTCCATTCATTATCGGCATGTAGATACCCAGTCCAAATTTCAGGATGCACTTCTCTAAAACGTGATACTCCTTTTCGCTCCATCTCAGGCCTGCCGCGCGAGCCACTGCTATAGTCTTACTAAGCTGCTTCAAATATTCAACCGCCAGATCCTTTTCACTGGAGGCTCCTAGAGAATATATAAACTGCTTCCTGAGCTCGGAAAGATCCTCTACCATAGTTTCAAGTGGCTCCCACGTCGCTTCTTCCACTGGGAATCCTTTCCATTCCACAAGGACTTGTAGCTGTCCCTGTGAACTTCTTAGCTTTACAAACTTTTCTACCTCCAGTTTTCCTGTATCCGACGTGAACTGCTTCACAATGGCTGCATCTGGAACCCATCCTTCCGGCTCGTAGAACAGGAGTCTTGACGCGTGCACGATGCTGGCCTTTCGGTAGAGATCTTGAACTTCATACACATTCTGGGACACTGACTTCGTAACTAGATATGGCCCGTTCCATCTCAGTTTTTCCTTGAACCTCTCCTTCGTGGTACTCGCCCTAGTGACGAGCACCCAATCTCCTTCGTGAAACTTTACCACTCTAGTCCCTGGTCGATTGAAGTAAATCTCATTTTCCTTCTCCCTCACTAGCTTTGTATGGTCGTATACCTCGCTCCAAAGACGCTCAACCTCTGAGCTCATGTTCTGTACTGCTGTTCTCATCCTCTCTTCATCCATCGGTGGGCGTACCACGTTCTTGCCCGTGGCTTCGTCATGAACTACTATGCCATGACCTTCGCTATCGAAAAGGTGGTCCTCATGTTTAAAAAATACAAATACTTCATTAGCTGCACGGCCCTTATTTATTCTTCCAAGGGTGTTATTCAGTACGTGCTCGATTTCTGGAAGTAACTCAGGCCATTGATTTTCGTGCAATCGATATTTTGAAAGCAGGCTTCGGATTATCTTCAGGATCGGCCGGTTCGTCGTTTCCACTCCGCCATTTGTCTATGGGGCGTACGAGATTGCACATCGTTGAATGAGTCGGAACAGTTTTTGCATCCTTGCCATGAAAATATTGCAGAAGTGTGATCCTCTGTCAGTGAACAGTGTGAATCCATCGATAAATCCGAAATGGCTCCTCCACCTCGTCATAGTTCTGATCGCTCCCAAGACTTTCGCTTTTTCTTCACATCTCAACATGCACTTTCGGCTAAGCGAGTCAAGTAGAACCACGATGTAGCCTGCAGGGTTCACATATAAATAGTCCATAAGGAGGACCTCCAGACACTTTTTTCCTAGGATCGTAACATCCCTTGACCTCCTTATCAACTTCGGTAGTCTGGAGCAGTGGAGGCATCTTGTTCTAAATCTTAGTTATATATCTTTCAGGATCCCTGCTACGTTGTCGAAAGTGTAATTTCTTCGCAGGTCTTCCAATTCGCTTGACATACTTCCGTGAATCTCAGCAGCATAGAAATGCAGTAAAAATGTCTGCGAAATCTCCTCCGGAATCCAAATCTTGTCTTCTCTTCTCAAAACCTTCCCATCCTGGTCCATCGCTATTTTCTCGGCTTCTGTGATGTTCATCGACTTCTTCTGCGACTACCTAGCATCTTCCTCTGCCAACTGCTTCCAGGATCCTTCGTACAGCGGTGAAAATATGCTTATTCTTCCGTCTTCAAACTTCTGCCACCATCTGATTCTCTCATGTATTTTCTCTTTCAGGATCTTCCTATTGCTTCGCTTCTTTGATCTTACTGCTCTTATCTGATGTGACTCGACGTGATCCATCAAACCTTCGTTTGGCGCTTTGAGTGTATGCTCATTTCCCCATCGGGATAACAGATCGGAAAAAACGTTCCTTTCCCCTTAATGTGGTGCACTAGAATATTACATCTCTGCAGTCGTAGCCTCCATCGATGGAGGTGATCGGTGTAGGTCCTGTTCTCTGCCTGCTGTGGATCCAGGATGTAGACCAGGTTTTTGTGGTCTGCGTAGAAGTTTGTTGGTTTCGGATGTCCAAGGATCATATAGTCTAGCTTTTCCCCGACTACCAGAACGGGATACAGCTCCTTGCTGCTAATGTGCCATTTCACCTGGCTGTCTCCAAATTTCCCCGAGAAAAACATGATGGGGCAATGTATCTGTTCCCTAACCTCCGGTTTTTCTAACTCCTCGTATTTACATTAGGTCACCACACACCCCCAATAGAGCTGTGATGCATCCGTGAAGACATTCAGCGCTTTTCCGGATCATACATTTGCAGGAACTTCCTAGCAGCTCGCCCAAGGGTTTCCAAAAATCCTTCCCAAGCATTGTGAAGATCTTCGGTCCATTCGATCTCCAGATTTAGCTTTTTAAGCTCCTTCATGCTACCCCCCATGTTCGCCTGTTCTCCTGTTCTCCTAGTGTTTGTCTGTATTTAACTAGCTCTGATATGGTTGGAGAGAGCCATGTCGCCAGGTACAGGACCTCCGCCATTTGATGATGGTATCTTGGCTTCGCACTTCTCAGGATCTTAGCGTAGTACTCCTCTAAATAAGACCAGATGCGACTCGTGATTCTCCTGCCACAATATTCTATTTCTTCCACCGCGAATACGCATTTCTTTAAGCTCATCCTTATCTGTTTCTCCTGGATCTGTACAATGAACCGCGCTATCAAGTCCAAATACTCCTCCTCCGTTTTTGCAAAAATACAAGTGTCATCTATCCATTGAACTACTCCTGTTCCCGCGTTCATGTACATCTCCGTCGGCTTGGATAGGTGTTCCGCAATTAGCTGGAGGAGCAGCATCGGTGAGTTTGTCCAGCCCTGAGGCATCGGGTACTGGTGATAAACCGTGCCCCAGGGTGTCATCAATCCAAAGAACTTCCTTCACTCTCACTTGGTCATAGCCTGACTTGATATCCAGCGTTCCAAAGATCTTTGCTCCGGCGGTTCTACTTAGCTGATGCTCTAGAACAGGTAGCTGCTCTGCGGATGCTACGGTCCATTTGTTGAGGGGCTTCGTGTTCGCCACCATCCTATACATGACGGGCCCCTTTTTTGGTACGATGAAAACTCTAGCGGCAAAATCTGCATTTTTGGAGTCTGTTTGAACTATTAAATTTTCTGTCAGCATCGTGTCGATCTTGGTACGAAACCAACGTTCCTGCTTGCGGCCTACCGCTCGGGCCTTCACCGTTATGCTTCCCGGAGCGCTCTTCATCAACCTGCAGGTTATCGGCGACAGTCTACTGAAACCCAGTCTACTCTCTGGTAACGCGAAGACAGACCAGTTATCCTTGAGCAGCACTACTAGATTATTATAAAAGTTTCCTGTAAATTCTGCTCACTTTCTCATCTCTTGCATCTTGGACTCAATTTGTACCAGTATCTTCGACTTTTCCCCTACGAATGTTTCCCCTTCCTCCAAGTCTTCGTATTCTGTGGTCTCTTTTACTACCGTATCTCCATCCACAGCTGCTTCGAAGTGCTCTATCTCGTCACCATCGTCGGGATTGCTAAATAAAATAGGTTCTGCCCTGGGAAGTACAAGTCTCCTACACTTCTCCTCGTGTTCCTGTGCCTGCTTCTCGAACTCCGCTCTCGTCTCTTTTGGCGCGAAATTCCGCTGCGCGATCGTCTTCATACTGACACTATTAATGAGGTACTTAGGTTCCACTGCTACATCCCTGGCCTGAACTCTACGAACCACTGGGATTTCTGCTCGCTCCCCTCTTTTCTTTAGCTTTAGCCTGACTTTATTAGGCAACTTCTGTAGCACTTGCTCTGGTAGCGACTAGAATGCATCCAGTTCCAGCCGTCCAATGAGCAGATCTTTCCACTGGGTTGACGCCAGATAAATCGTGACATCTCCAAAGTAGACGGGCGGTCCGTCGTCTGCATAAACCCTTATTTCTATAATACCTTGATGATCCGCCTCAGTAACTGTATCGGTGTCTGCGAGGAAGAACCCCATAGGCTTGATCTTCATTACTCCGGAGCAGAGGTGTCCATGTAGCTCCAGACTCCCAATAGTAAACGTGGCTCCACTGTCTAGACATCCTGGGACCTGTTCCCAAAGGTTCTTAATTGGGTTGTAGGCTTGCAGGTGGTATCCTCTAAACTGGAACTTGGCTCTGCTGACCTTCGGGATATCTTTCTTTAATTCTGCTGCGCTTTCTGGGGGCACCAGTTTCTCATCATCGTTGCTTCGTGGGGTTTTCTGTGCATCAGTGACTCTACTTGCATTGTGCCTATTGAACTTTGAATTTGGCTGGTGGTTCTGCAACGTTGTCGCCTTCTTCTGCTCAGTGGCTCGCTCTGTGCCTTTCGTTATGTATTCCTTGTCTTTTTACCCTTCGTCTTTCTTGTCACAGTACCGAGCTATGTGGCCAAAACGATTGCAATGGTGACATTGGATTCGTAGACAATGAAAGGTTATATGTTGCGTAGAAGAGCACAGCCTCCAGGAGTTGTTAGCGGTCCTGTTTTCCCTCAAGTTCGTTCTGGTATATCCGCGGGGGCGTAGCTGGTGTTTTTTTCTGGTTGTCTTGGCACGTTGCTGCGGTTGTTCTTCCCGTGGTTTACTTCCTACGTTGTCTTAACTGCAGATTTTCTATAGCTTCATACTTCGACATGCTCTTGTAGAACTGCTGCAAGGCTTTTACGTCTGGATTTCCTTCTTTATAGTCAGTCCAGCTCATTTTGAAGTATGCAGGTAATTTCTGAACTAAGATTTTTAGCACTTGCTTCTGGACGCTGTAGAAGATATTTGGATGACGCCTACTAGGTCTCTTGCCTTTTGCACCTACCTTTCTAGCGCTTCTCTGTCGGTTAGTACATCCTTAGGCCAAGAAAGTTTTACTCTAAGTTTCGATAGTGCTTGGCTGTTATGACTCTCATCCAATATACTCTTGTAGTGTTTTAGGTAGGTGATGATTGCTTTATCCTCATGAATATCAACACCTTGGGCTTGGAGACGTTCGGTCACGTTATTGGACATCCACCCCATGAAGCAAATATCGATGTTTGAGAATTGAGCTCTACTTCTTAATTTCTCGATCCTCATAAGAAATTCAGACATCTCTTCTCTCCACAGGGATTTCAGTTTTTTTATTTTTGGCGGACGGAAACCTGGAGCAGAATTTCGTGGTAGTGGGGAATTATTTCCTTTCTGCCCTTTGGTGGAGCTTCGTAGCTCGTTGACAAGAGCTAGTAGCAGCTCATTCGTGGAGAATCGTTCAGGAGCCGTCAGAGGCATATTTTCCGTGCCTCCATTTTCTGGTTTTACTTCGATATTCTTACGTGGACCGGGCCGCTGCGACCCTGGTAACTGTGGTTCCGTACGTGACAGGTCCGAAAGCGTTTCTTGGCTTGCACCGGGTGATCAATTGTTTCAGATGGGGTATTCTGGCCCCCTCCTATTTGTACATCCTCCTCCTGTAGAACAAAGGGTCCTTAGTTTACTTGACAATGGTGTGAAGTCGGGTTGCGGTGTAGTTCAGCTAGGTGTAGTTTGCGGCGTTTGTGGCATAGTCGGGGACGTACCGGGTATTGATAATTCCCTTACCGAGGCTCTCAATCTAGCGATCTCGTCATTCGCTGTTCTCAGGTCCTCCTGTGTATGGGTAAGCTGCGTGGCCGGTATGTCCTCCATTTCTGCATCTGTCGGCTCCGGTACTGCACCCTCTCTGTTTCCGTCCCTTTCTCCAGGTAAGGGCTATCGTGGTCTTGGTGCACAATCCGGGCACAGTTCCCAGGTATCTTCATTCTCCATTGCTTTTTGTTCATTATTCATTGTTTTGTTTATTTCAATCTATAGTTTCTGTGCTTTGCTCGAGCAATGACCTTCGTCCGTGAAGTTTCACATTTCTTCGATAGATTGTTAACACATAATAGTCTCGCACCCGTTTTTCTAGTTACTAGCCGTTTCCTCGTTCTGGCGTTCCGACACTCTAGTGCTCTCCACACCACAAGTCAGACCAATATCATACTTCAAAAAACAATAGAAAAGAGTAGAAGTCGATATAGGAACTGATGGATGAGGTTAACTGGGATGACTTAGAGGGTTATTTTATGATGTCTGGCTTGAATAGACAGGTTTGAGCTAAATTTCTTCATTCGAGTGTGTACTCCCCACTACTAGACCGTTCATCCAATAAGATACCCAGATGATGCGATTCTTCGAAAAAATAGCTTAGAATAAAATTCTGTCTACGTTAGTGGTATTACTACTAATTTTCACTGTAGAAATAAATCCTAGATGGACGCAAAAGAGAAAATGGAAGCTAACCAACTTTCACCAGAAACACAAAAGTTGCTGACGTAGCAAAAACATAAAAGAGAGTTTAATTGCTGGAACCTGGAAAATATAATAGGAATGATAGAAACTCTAAATTATCTTTTTAAAGATCTAGACATGAATCTGGATTGCGCTGATGAGTAGAACAGAACAACTACCGGCTGATCTAGATCTAAGAATACTTCGAATCTTCTCGATTACCAAATCAAATTGACATGATAGGTAAAGTAGAATTATTTACCAACAACTGAGAGCCAAAAAGAAATACCTACCTTGTCAAAGTAATGGTTTCAAACAGAAGTGCAACACAGAAAAAAAGCAGCATTAAACACGACAATAGTACACTAGGTGCATACGTTGGGAGATGTCATGGCAAGAAAATTGGGCCACGTAGTAATAGCAACTTAATCGACACCGAACAGCGAAACCAGTGACTTTTTATTTTCGATCGGAACCCTCTCTTCTTAATGCTGTCTCTACTTTGTTCGATCAGTAATTTTCTTTAGCCAGCTACTCACCCAATAAATTTTAAACAGAGTTCATTAAGAAATTATTTAAGCATGTTAGATAGATATATGCAAGGTTAGAGATGAGAATAATGACAAATTTAACCAAGAACACAACCATCATCATCACAACTAGAAAATTTTGGGCCGGCTCAGAAAATATTGGCAGTTTTGCTCTACACAAAAGATAAGGTTATAACTAACATATTTGTTTATTCCAGGGAAATTAAAACTATTAGAACAAATGAATCACCAAGAGTACTCCCTAAGTTTAAGCAGCCCTATGAGTATCATTACTCAACACAGTGAAAGGTCCTCTAAGCGTTACGATTGCTCCTGTAAGAACGCTATCTCTTGATGCCTATAAACTCTAATTAAGTTGGTACACACCTAAACTTCATGTAAGCTGTCTCTGTGAATTGAATTTGGAGAATAAGGAATCCTACAACATAGTTACGCAAGCCATCTATGAATCCCTCTCATTCTTAACAACCAGAGTTTTTAAGACTGAAGTTTCGAGATAGCAAGTGCCTTTGAACTCGCTACTACGTAGACTGAGATCCTATTCCAGTCGACTTTCATAACTTGATTCTTACACAACATAGTTATGGTAGTAAAGGCATAAAATATATTTAAACTCTTGGGAAATTTCACATAATAGTAGATGATCTAATATATTTCTTATGTCATGTATTCCAGAGACAGTCTTTTTTACCGTTCTGTTTGTACTAAAAAAAGAAATTTTAAAATTCTCTATTGATTAAAAATGATGCTGGCACATTTTATAATCGTAAAAACAGAATGAAAAGAAGAGAAGGGTGTAATTTTTCCTTAAAGAAAACCCGAGAGGGAGAATTGCAAACCATTTCAGAATCTGCGAGATACTCCTTGAGACATCAACTCTTTTCAACTAGCCTATAACGTTTAGATATTACATAAAGTAGTGGTGAAAGGAGTACACCCCAATATATACCCAGTGGTCTCTTGGCTGCCACTTGCCTCTGTTTTCATTATAAATCTGATAGTTCAACAAATCTACAACTAAAAATAACTCAAAATACATACATCTAATAAAAAACTCTCGGAATATTATTATCAACAAAACCTGCAAGGTAATAAAGAAACCCCTCACAACAATCTTCTCAAGAAAACATTCCCATCGCAAGGTTCATACATCACACCATTGGTTCAAATTTACACCCTCGCACAAACATCTAATCCAACAAGATTCTCCCACGGGCTAAACTGTAAACAGTTCTATCCATTAAAAACTACTATTCAAAACTGTCCCATGTTTTATCTATAAAATCTTGCGAGAAGATATGAATATCTTAGTCAAACATCACACCGTATATATCAGGAGGTAAATTTGTGTTCCACGAGCCATGGTCATTTTGGGAACCCCTTTTAACTCAAAAGGAAACTCTTTTCTATAGAATCTTAGTCTGAAACATGATTATGGGCTATTTCATATGTTTTGTCTCGATTTTTATTGTTACTTATTCTTTCCCAGTGCCATATGTACTCCTTACTAGTACAAAACTTTCATAAAACCACTTGGGCCTCATACTATGAATTCATCGGAAATATTACTTAAGACAGCTTAAATAATAATGAAAGGTTATTCAAGTTCCAGGAATTGTTGCCTTTGTTAGAATAAAATATTGTGTATTTGAACAATGCTATGGCAATGTCTTTCAGTTCATTACATTGGGCAATATTGCTGAGAATATTGCTGCTGTGCTGTAAGTGAAGCAACGTTTCATTGTAGATTCCATAAGGGCCGGCATGTTTCATCTACCTATGGAAATTTTAAGCTATTAAGAAAGAATTATCACTGGCTTCTCTTATGTATAATGTACATGATGTATATAGCACACATAATTTCAATCAAGGATAACTGCTTTTCCGAGAAAATGTTGAAAATAAGTTTATACATTGAAGTAAAATTCTCTTCATGTCGATGAGAGGTTTAATCATTTGGTATTTTTTAGATAAAAATCATTAATAGATGATATGGAAAATGTTGGATTAGAAATATGAGCTGAATTTGTAAAGTATAATAATACATTTTTTTGAAAATTATTGATTTATCAACTGTAATTTTAGTTCTTAGCCAATATAGAAAAGACACGCATTACTGATTTAGAGGTACAAAGAATTAATTCACTACAAAAGTACTTTGCACTGAGTTTTAGAAAAAAGTTAATGTTATAACTTAGTACGTTGCAAGTATAGTTATTAAATTGCCTACAAGAAAATAGAAGTCCTATATATTTCATATTTATGAAGAAAATTATCAACTAAACTCACGTTTGGCGGAAATGAATTGCTGTGGCATGTTCATATACCGCTAATCTTCAAAAAAACTTACTAGGTTTCTGATATATAAATTACTGCTAAATCATTTTACTTAATATTTCCCGTGCCCTTTTATCTTATTAATGTCATTGAGGAGATGTTATAGAAGAGGTTCAATTTGCTCATAAGACTAGGCTAACAAAACTTGATTGTATACAAAATTCTTCTCTAGCTTAAGTCCAGAGTTAAAAATAACCTCCCAAGGAAATATAGAAAGAGTACCTTTTATCTAAGCCGATCTCCCAGTTTCTGTGCCACAGTGAGCTTTTATAAAAATAGTTAGCAAATGTGTCTTAGGGATAAGATCTTATGAGATCTCTAACTATGTTATTGGAGATTATTTTGGAGAATCCAATAATATTAGAGAAGCCTTACCGGATCCAATCTATCTCATCTAATTGTTTCAACTAGTTCTACTATCATGTACCAGTCATGAATCTTCTTATGAAGACGGTTGTATTTTATAAAGTAGATTTGTAAAATAAGCGATACGTGCTAACTTTTTAAGCATTTTATTAGTCTATCAATGGGTCTTAACTAGATGGTAAGGGATATATGGATAAAATAGAACATATCTGGTTGAGCAAGTAACTTAAAAAGGAATTGTTTTCCTTCATGATAATCGCAAGCACAGAAAATTACACTAATAATTTCAAGTTTTCATTGACCTAAGTATCTTAGTAGCTGAAAGCTAACGTGTCATATTCTATATTGTATAGATTCTGGGGTTTTATGGGTACTCAAACTCTACCTGGGTCACAATTAACATCCTATAGTCTCGAAGCTCCGTATTTGAAACTGCGGGTTATACATATGCTTTCTAGAAGCATTAGGTAAACTTAAACTAGAATAAATAATACGAATACTTGGCTAGAACACCTGAAAGGTCGCCATAGGCGAAGATCCTAACGATTATCTTCTATTTGCTAATAATATCTTAAAGGTGTGAATCCATGATACACCAATGGAAGTAAAGTTAGCATAATTGTGCTCGAAGGAATATGTTCTTCTTTGTGAAGCGTTGTACATCTTTACCTAAAGTATTGAAATATTTGTCATTGTACAAACAAATTTACTGAATTTAGTTCCTGGAGTGTCAACAATATTATTTTAAATATTACATCAGATTTCTTGTGGAGATTAGGCAGTGTATCCTATGAAAAAAGGAGAAAAACAAGTAGAGAATATGTAATCTAACTTTGTGAGACGTTGAAATACAAAATCATTTATCTTCCTAACTTAAACTCTAAAACTTTCACGTTGATATTTCAAGATTTGCTTTAAATAGGTATATACCGATATTAGACATTTAGATTTGTTTTCTCAGAGTACGTGTATATTCTTATGGTTCTTAGTCTATACATAGAAGCGGCTACATTGTCTGTACTCGGTTAGTGGCTTATTTCAAATTTAAACGGCTGTTTCCGTGACATAGAATGTATTATATAACGAAAACAATAAACGTTTCTAAGAGTTTTGAATATTCTCATATTTATGATAAAACTGGTGAAATAAATAGTAATATCTTTATTGGGAGTGGGATTATCAAATTTATATATAAACTAAGGAAAACACGCTCTTACAGCTCTAATTCATACTACCTTAAGCGCTCTACATTGATTTGTGGGTGGAACATGCATTTTAGTCCTGGACAACTGATTTAAGAAGCTGGCTTCAAATCTCTTAAGTTTATATAATCTGTTATGCATCATCTCCGTATAGCTGCGACACTAAGAGATACAATGTCCAAAATTGCAGTCTAGTGAATTTAATTATAAGCCAGTAATAACATACATTTAGCTGTTCTATCGACAAACCTATTACATAGGATGAGGGGCATATTCATAAATACCTGGCGCTAACAAATCAAGCAACTACTAATGTGAACGTTAAAAATAATTTAACTTTGTAGGTTATACCCATCAAGGTAACGCAATATTAATCACCACACAAATATAACAAGGTTTTATCACGGTGCAATCTGCTCCCAAATTTATTGGTTGGTTGCTATGATCTACGAAAGTTGGAACTCATGCAAGTAAAATGAAGAGATCTGCTAAATTCCCTTATGTCATATACGGTTAGGTTCTTGAATTGTCAAAAATAAGCCATGAATTTGCATTCAGTGAACTGAACAGATATATAGACTTTAGGAGTCTTTTCATTTAATAGGAGAGGGTTCATATTCTTGAACGTTTTCTATTAAGCACTATTGCTTTGGTATATGTAAATCATAATAGTATCCATCAGCTGTTCGATTTCGAATACAAGTTCTGTACCGAAGTAGCTAAAACACCAACTCGGTAGAATGTCAAGTTAGAAATAAGATGCTAATAATGGTAAATAAGAATGTTTTGAATGAAGCGATCTGAAATTTATTTCTTAGAACTCAGAATGCTGAAACTTGAGCGATAGATTGTCATCCTATGAACACTCCAACTGAATTCCGCAACTTGCTGATGTCATGAATTGGACTTTTTCTTAACTAGTTATACTTCTCGTCCACGTTAGAGTGAAATACCACTTAATGGATTAGTACTGTCTATAGTATTATTTGATTTATTGTTTTCTGCTTTGAGTTGAAACTTTATGTGGAGTATTAAACAATTCAATACTCTGTCTGCATTTTGGTTTCCAAATCTATTAACATGAAACATTGATTACCTCGTAAGCACTATTATAAGGAAAAAGGCTGCATGTTACTTTTGTTTACGTAGTTCCTAGCTTTGAGTAGATAGTTTACAAGTTTTAAAACTGGTAGAATTTTACCTCAATTTGACGATCTTAACTCAATCATAGCAAGAGTAGGATCAAAAGCTGTCAACTGAAAAGCTTTTGCAATAGTTAAAGGCATCAAGATTATGCTTATCTTGTATTAAGTTTCTAGCATTTCAATGGAGGGTCCATAAACCTAGTATGTGAGTAAGAGAATATACCAAACGAAGGAAAGTAAATCTAGGAAGTAGCGAAAGCTTTTTCTATACGGAAATTTGATTACAAAATTCTAAACTAGGGTTATATTGACTACAGAAGATTGAGCAACGAACTGTGTCTAAGCCATTATAAATAGTGAGTCACTATATTCTCGATGCTGAGCAACTTGATACAACAGTTATGTCAGATAGTTTTCTTGCCAATAACTATCTGATCTTGGCCTTACTCAATGAAATTGCAGTGTAATATATACTCACATTGCCCTGATTAAAGGTATAATGCCCATTTCATCGCACTGTTCCTGAATGTGCTTCTAACGTCCCCTGAAAATAAATTCTAGAAAAATTCAACTTGATCTTCTAAGGGAACACCCCATCAAAACATGGTTAACCACATAGTTGAATGTCAGAACCAGTAAATATGCTTAGAAGATATTGATAATGCATAATATTTATATTGTAATAGAATTCAATACTTTTAACCAAATATAGCGCAGAAAGAATTACAAGAGAGTAGCACCTGTATCATAAAAAGGATTCCCTTCTAACTGCAATAATAGGTCTTTTTCTGGTGTGATTGATATCAACTCTTTCCCGGGTTTCGTAGTGGAGGGGTAGACATAATTCTGAAACAGTAAGTTGGAAATAAAACTCCACCGTTTTTTCAGCTAGATGGAAAATGTTTTCTGTCAGAATTACATATCTACTCTGGGCAGAGGAAACCTAATCTCAGTTGCAAACGGACATTTTTCTCAATCTTGTGA
This sequence comes from Labyrinthula sp. Ha, assembly GCA_015227615.1. NCBI lineage: Eukaryota > Bigyra > Labyrinthulida > Labyrinthulaceae > Labyrinthula > Labyrinthula sp. Ha. Next base: position 183,648 of record JAALGZ010000041.1, on the reverse strand, counting down.
ACCAGTGGGTTTTCAGTAAAGAAATAAGAAAATGAATGCGAAAATGGCGAGATGAAAATTGAGAAAACAACATACTACAAAAAACACCTGTGACAAAAGTTGTGACTGCGCATCAATCGTTACCCTTCTGTCGGTCTCAGGGCAAATATCCTCTCTTACGTACTACTTAACCTTAAGTGTGTAAGTTACCTAGTAGTAGCTGCCATAGGCGGAGGTAATACTCCAATCTTGTGGAAGAATCTCTTCAGACCAGCTCATCATCACCATTTTAGAGTTTTTTGAGCGGAAGAAATGCCAAACATCTACTGTTGTGTCTTCTAGGTTAGCAAGAATGATAGATAGTTACAGGTTTTGTTATGCTGGTTCGGATCATGCGGAGAAATGAGGCTCTGAGTGCTTAGTTTTGAGCCCAAATGTTCGTGTAAGCAAGGAGTTTGTTCTATATGAAGTTCCTACGAGTAACCTTATTACTTCTAGCTTAGAGCTTATTAAAGTTTAGTGCTCATAGCCGTTAGGTAGCTTGACGAAGACGAAGAAACATCTACATCTTTGTGTTATTGTTCTGTTTCTTTTAAGAAATTATACTAATATGGAGATAATCACTTCTCCTGTTATGGTTTCAAGGTATGAAATTTTATACAGAAGGTCCGTTGCTCTTAATAGAGAAAATTGTTAAATTTGTTCTAAGAAAAAACCTTTGAGGGTGAACCCAGAAAAATCTTAGATTTTTAAAAATAGATCAAAGTTATCGAAGCTACAAGGCTTAAATAACTACAACTTAGTTGGAGGCTCTTTCGAAGCTTAACTTAATGTTGATATAATTACTCTCAATTACCATGCTTAACCTACTTAATCTTACAATCTGCAAGGTTACTCTATTAGTTGAATTCAGAACAATACTTTTTAGTTTGATATTATTCTTTCTGTTTTAAGCCAATTGTATAAAAAATCCAAGAGATACAAAAAACTTTGAATATCCTACACCCAGTCTTCTCAGTTTCTTTAAACTTCTTGGTTTAGTAGAGTTATTAATACCTTAATATACTGTACCATATAGTTGTGAAAGAGAATCCTATGGTTTGGGCAATTCCTTATAAACTACTTTTTATTTTTATATCTTCCTGGGCATTTCAAGGGTGTATTATTTTTAACGAGGACTATAATAGGACGTATAAACGGACTTCTGCTAATATCTCAAAGTATTAATGTTACTATAGAGTTAATATAACATAGAATTTCTATATAAGGTTATGGAAGTAACTAAGTAATTGGTTAATGCTGTATATCTAAATAAAGCTAACTAGTATTTTCATTAAACCGTAACTCTACCAGTAGCAAATATTTCGATATTTATTTAAACACTATTGCTTATAGTTCAGAAATTTCCAGTAAGTACCGTTTGTTATAAATGATACCGAGATCTATATGTATTCTATTTCCGTTATAATAACTGGTAAAATTTACACCTGTTCTTCATTTCAGGTACAAATTCATCTCTAATGAGAGTCTCAATAACCAATGTAACTGTATTAACGAGGACAATTCAATGTTGCATCACCCTCTGTAAGAAAGAGGAAAATATCCGTGACGATTGAGGCGCCGGACCATAATTCATATTTAAATTAAACAAAATACATAGAACAAAATGAAAGCAGTTTTTTATGGAGCTGTGGTTGCAGCAACTAGCCGTGTGGTGTCGGAAGCTAGTTCAAGTCATATGAGTCCTAACGGACAGGTCCTCATGGCCAAGAAAGAAAACTTCTGGAAACAAAAAGTTGAATCTGGTGAATTTCCGCGTACTGAGCTTGTATCGTCCTTTGTTCCACAAACCTGTAATAACACAGCTGATGTAGATGGAGTAGTGTTTGTCAATGGAGAAGCATTTCCTTGCAAGGATGTGGATTTTATGTCATTCATACCGCTGACAGACCTGTTTATCGAGATCAACGGTGGCACCACGGTGTCCTCCGACATCTGGGGATGGGAAGACACTGTAACTGGTCAAGAGTATACCCTACTGATGGTAGACAACGGTATCTGGTTCATTGACACTACTGACCCAGCAAACCCTGTACAGGTTGCTTACGGACCAAATCCAGCGTCTAAATACTCCTGGGGTGATGTGAAAGTATATAAAGACGTGGCTTACGTTGTGAAGGACAGATCTTCCGAGAACGAATTTGATGAAACGTATGGAATCCAAGTTTGGGATCTTACTCGTCTGAGAAGCATACCAGCAGAGGACTTTCCACTTGAGATGGAACCAGACACTGTTCATGCAGGACATGGAAAGTCTCACAATATTGCTGTAAACACGGAAACTGGTTACGCGTACTCCATAGGAAGTAATGAATGTGCTGGTGGTCCGTATGTCTTAAACCTGGAGCCTAATCCACTTGAGCCAGTGTTTGAAACTTGTGTTGATGGGGACGGTTACACTCATGACGCTCAGATTGTTACTTATGATGGACCGGACGAGAGGTTTACTGGAAGAGAGATTCTTTTTGCATTTAACGAAGATACATTGACTATTTTTGATGTTACTGATAAGCAGAATGTGGAGAGAATTTCAAGGACAGGCTATCCAAATGCTCAATATACTCACCAGGGTTGGTTAACTGGAGATATGAGATGGGTTTTTATGAATGACGAGCTTGATGAAGATGAGGGAGTTGTCAATACCACTACTACATATATCATTGACGTAGCAGACCTCAGAAAACCTATTTTTGCATCGACCTATACACACAGAGATGTTTCTATTGATCACAACTTGTATGACTGGGGTGCAATCCACGCAAAAGGATGGGGTGGATCCCCACCATATGCAGAGGGAAACTATTCTTTCCCTCCAATCAGTAACAGGTTTATGTACCTATCTAATTATATTGCCGGTATTAGAATTTTGGATCTACAAGGTACACCAGAAGTTTCCGAAGCTGGGTTTTTTGACATTGCACCAGATCTTGAAGGAAATATTTTTGAAGGAACATGGAGTAACTACATGCACCCAAGTGGTAATTTAGCTGTATCTTCCATTGACAGAGGATTTTTTGTGCTTAGACCTAGAAATGAGATCTTATACACTGATTTAGTGCAGACTGAATCTCCCACTATCGTTCCAACAGCACCTACTCCACCAACTGTCACACCTGCCCCAACTGTGTTACCAACTGCTGCACCAATCGTATGCGAAGATACTGTACCTACTGGTCTAGTGTTTTCCGCTACTGGAGAGCCTGCAGAGTGTGTAGATCTTGGATCTTATTGTACACTTGAAATTGTGTTCACGGTTTGTCCAGTTACTTGTGAACTCTGCGTTCCTCCAACTGCAACACCAACAGGAACTCCAACCGAGACTCCTACTGCATTTCCAACTACGCTTACACCAACAAATGCACCTACAGATGCTTCAGCGGGCAGTGAGGACGACTTGACTGTAAACGAGGCGCTGACTTTGGTTATATTTATTCTATTGGGTATTATTTTGATATTGACAGTGAAGATTCTGTATTCATCTTGCGGTGGATCAGGAGCTGTGAAAGCAGAGGAGAGAGAGTCTGAATTGGCTGATGCGGTTGTAAAAGGTCATTATGTTAAAGTGTAGGAAGTATTGATAAGTTAAAAAAGTAAGTTGATTGCCTTGTATTCAATACATTTGGTACATAATCTCTTGGCTGAGTCAATATTGGCACTCTTAGTTCATGTAGTGCAGACTCCGATATTAAGACCAAAACATGTTAACCTACTAAGGAAGGAAAGTAGCATACGAACCAAAGTTGCCATTGGATGAGAATCTTCTTCGTAAGTTATAGAGTTGATATGCTGATGAAGCCAAATCTCGTCAGACAAGCTACTTAATTCGCAAATCATACTCTCAAAAATGCAACCAAAACCTCCTAGCACTTGAGAAACATGAGCAAGTATTAATTATTGACTCCTCTGTTGTGCTTTAAGCACATGTAAAGATCCAAGTAGAAGACCCAGTCCATGAAAACCACCTCCTACTATAAATACTTTCTGCCATGGCATTAAGTCCTCTAAACTTTCTTCCTCTATCGAGCATTGTTTGAATAACTCCTAATAAACTCTATCTAGACTTTGTATTTATACAAAACTAACTGCATCTCGTGCACTGATTGCGACACCAAAAGCATGATTTAATAAAAAAAAACGCAAAAAACGACAAAAGGTACTGAAGTCGGTACGAAAATATTCAACCTCACTAAGCATGTAAGAGTTTGACAGCTCAAGAAAAAAACTAGATAACGACAAACCCTGCTCCAGGAGCAAGTCTGCTGCAGCTCAGTTTAACACCAAAGAAGGCAGGTATCCCACATTTTGATTATATGTTACTGAAGATGTAGAGGAGTTCTGAATGAACTGCATGGCATCCTGTACGAGCACAGATCTCTCAGCGTAACTTTCTAGCTAATTTATTGGCCAGAAAAAAATAAATATCTTCACCATCTGCAACTAGCTCATCCAGTTTTCCTTCAACTAGAGCGGTTCCCACTAAATTAAGGAAATCTTGCACCGAGTTCAATGGTAAGCTGACAGCAAGATTAAAGTTATGGAATCACAGCACTAAGCAAATACTGCGGGCACCCACATTCCCCGGCGTTCCACTAAACCGCACTAAGTGCTCTTCCCTAGTGCAAGTTACACTATCTTCAAGCTCAAAGGCCATTGGTCCAAACAAAGCAAGCTCTTCAATTTCCTCAAGATCATTGATTTGCCAAATTGTTTCATTCACACCGAATACTGCAGCTAAGAGAGTCGATACATTTGGCAAGTCTTGAAAAATATTACAAAGATTAACGCGAGAAGGTTCTGTTTAGAATTATGGTTATTGCACTCCGAAGCATCGTACTCCACTTTTTTCATTGGATAACTGCATTTCCGAAACACATATTTCCTAAAATTGAAAATCAGACACAAGTATAATTCAAAATAAATCATAAGATTTTGAAAGATTTATGAACGACAATGACCAAGACATGTACCAACGAACCATGTTCATGGTGCGAATGAGGAAACAAACAAGAACAAAGAAAACAACAGAAACAGATATATTTAAGATTCAAAAAACGTATTTCTAAACTAAACTCTTTGGTGAATTATACTTGGAAAATTAGGCAAAGTTTTGAGGATAAAGACATTAAGCAAAGAACGATATTCATAGATGTGAATGGGCTGTGAATAGGAATACAAAAAGACAAAAGAAATAGGTACAATATGTAAGTTCATTCTTTTGACACAGCATCCTAGTGTGAAAAGAAAACGTTCCGACATATTTTTGAAATTGAAACAGTTAGAAAATACAAACCAATAAAAATCAAGAATGGAACTCAACTAAAAACAGGAAAACAGTCTATAGGTTTTACAAGTTATTTATCAATAAACAAAGCGGGGGGCTCCAGTGAAAACCTTTTGACAGCTTCTCCACCTACAGTTTTCTTAATAGAAGGGGTGGCATAAAGTAATGTTAATGAATGGTTGGTGGATTGAACCAGAACATATGGAAACTTCAAATGGTGTAAGTGGATTTTGATATGGAGGATAGAGTTCAGACTTTTATTCTTTTTTTTAAGTGGATACTCTCAGCAAGAAAAAAATATTGTATTTGCATCAAGCATCCTCACAATAGTCACCTATGTCTTCTTCTACCACTCTTATCTTTTTTTTCCTGGGTTCACAGTTACTTCAACACAGAAAGTAGCCGAGGGCCTTTTGCAGGTGATTTGGATGGTGCTCTTACCATACCGAATGTGGAACCTTCACAATAATGTATAGTCCCTTCGAATTTGGGCTATGTATTCTCCCTAATCCTTTAAGAGCTGAAATATATAACGGATGACGATGAAAATCCCATCTAGAAAAAATATTCGACTGGAAGATGTACTTGCATCGCTCCTTAGAGCAAACGCGTGCATATTGCCTGCAAGGAAAGTTCAAGCTGGGTCATAAGTAAAAATAATTATTTTAGATGTGAAACCCTTTCTAGGAAGCGAACTTCAAGATGGAAGCCAACCATCCGGTGATATTTTTTTTTCAGAACGATCTAGATTGAGTTTATCTCATCTAAGGCTATGTAGCATCCAAACACTTTTCCTAATTTCTGTCCCATTAGAGCTATTACTTCTTTAGACATGTATAATCCCTTCCTGATCACATCCTCTATTTTTGAATTGGTTTCATGCTGATATCTTTTAACCGTTTAATAATAAAATTCTAGAAGTTGATCCAGAGTTTTTGTCATCAGCGTTTGCTTTAATACCCCGTCCTTTCACCATTGAACGGAATTACTCATTTCTTTGACTCAATTTATGAGAAAGCGTTAAGATTATACTGGTGTGAGTCTAGCATAGGTACTTTTATTTTCTATTAAACTTTTAGGTAGTTCTGCTGAAGTTCCTACTGGTGGTTATGTAGCAAGTTTTGAGGCTGGGGTTCAAGAGCTTTTTTTTTGAATCAAAGTAATGAAAAACAGCTTTTTCCAGCTGATCTTGAAGTGAAGCAGTTTTCACCCGAAACATCCTTTGAGGCTGAGCCCGGTGTGGTTGCGAGATGATTCATACAACGGACGGGGCTAGTTTTAATTCTGCTACAGCTTTAGACAGAACTGGACTTCCATCGCTCCTAACTACAGAAGAATCAGTTTGGCCAAGATCCTTGAGAGCACGAATGACTTAAAAAATCTCTTTTCCTATAAAAGCGAAGCCGAAGTTAATATTTTTTGTGAAAAATATTCCAGACCAGCTAGGAATATCACCAGGAACAGATATCTTGAAAGGTCATGTAACTTATCTATCTGAATTGAGTCTTTGTAGATTCTTGTTAATCCTCTTTGTAGATGTTCTTGAAATATTAGGGCTTGTACCCTAGGTGTGCCTATTCTGTTTTTTAAGCAGAATTCAAATGTACCTTCTCTACCTCACAACTTGTTCCATATTTCACCAACCTACTCATATTGTTATCTCAAGAAACCTTTCATGAAGTACTAAAACAATAACACTGACTAAGATGTCACCCAAACAAGTTATTTCAGTTCACTTAAGTTCGTCATTAGCCAAGTCCTCTTGGCATTTCCTTAACTTAGAATTGATTTTAACTTTATATCCATTATATTTTGTACTTTTAACCTGAAGAATTTACTTATGCAATTTATGATCTAGCTTAATAATATCATCAAATATACAATTAGCACTTTCTCTACATTGAAATTTATATTTTTTAACATTATAGTTGTTTCACCAAACTTTTATCAAGTTTGATTTCGCTTTAAAGTAGTTCAACTCTGTTTTTTCATCATTTAAATATTGCTTCAACAAATTCTGCAAAGATTTGAAGTATTTCAGTAGAGGTAATACCTAAAGTTTGGCTCCATTGCATTTTTTAAGCGGGATCTTTTCATTCTTGTCGATCATTTGAAGTGGCTTCACGTAGTCCTTGATGATCTCATTTCTATATATATATTCTTAGTTTTATCTTAGTACAAACTTAAGATATATTTCACGATTGCTCATTCAACCAATCAAGGAAAGTGGACTACGAGACCTCAAAGTATAAAATCACATCTCTAGTGTTTAGGAGGCTACTTGAACAACCCCTGGTAGAAAAGATATATAGATTGAATAAATAAGGACTACTACACTATTTTCAAGGATCGCCATCATATTTTGTATTTTTTTTGTAGTAAATTTAATTGTGAAATTTCTCCATATAGTAAGCTTGCAATCTCTGTGATGATCATTTCTGTATTCTCCTAAACAGAAGTTCACACTTTTCTATATCATTCCCGGATTGAGTACAAGACTTGAAATGAGTTTCACAAAGAGCTTTTACAAATTCAGCACGTATAACTGAATTATTTTTAATCCATTTTTTCGAAGGAGAAACTTGGCTGAGTTCAAGTAGCAAAAAATCATGAACTAAATCTGTGTGTGTTGGGAACAAGAAAGAGCATTTTGTCGAATACATGTCAAAACCTTTTTGTGGAAACAGTGTTCCTTATGTTACGGAATGTGTAAGCATTGAGGAATCATAGCTTGGTTTGATTGATCCTACAGAAGTAAGTTTTATCTCGTCTTCAACCTCGTGGACGGAGTTTAACGCTCTGGATAAACTTGTAGCTACACCTCCTGAGGAAGCATTTTGTTTAACAGTCTGGATAAGGTATAGTATCTATTATTCATAGTGAAAATATTATTAGAATAGGGACCATGGCAGCATGAAGTTTTTGGTATGGCTCCAAATTGTATTTAAAAAATACCTACATGATAGGAAAAATTTGACATCTTATTGATATTTCTCTGGCGGTCCCCAGGTAAGGCCAGTGTAAACTACTGAGAAGATAGAAAAGAACACCCTCTCTGGCAATGTGATCCCACCGAGACAGTACATTTCACTCAGGGTGAAAAAAGAATAGTATATATCTAGGCTAGTTTATTTTGGAAATTCTTGCTTCATATTCAAAACTTGATAGACCATATGTGCTCTTGATGTATGGTTATAGCAAAGTTTCCCGCTGTATTATCACTCATAGGCACGAAATTTCTTCCCCACAGTAGAATTCTCTAAGAATTTGAGAGAAGATTGTTTTAACTATGTTTCTGAAAGAGTAATTATCTTAGTAAATGGAATGTGCTGGAAACTGGTGTTCTTGCTCTAGCTGCTATTTACAAATATTATGAGATGTGACATTCCTTTATCTGTGGAAATTCTAGTGTATTCGTTTATTGACTGAAGGTGAAACTACCGTCTTAGAAACCTAAATGAAAGAACCAAATTTAAGACTCAAAATCGACAAAATATGTAGCAGGTTCTAAACTTTCATATTTTAATGTGTCAATTAAGCTAGAAAAAATGATTGAAATTCTTAAATACTATAAATTAAATACCTTATTCTCATTTTTTTCGTGAGGGGTATTCAAGAGGTTGTTGGCTAAACCAGCTCTTAATGGACATTTTTCTGAGCTCTAGTTAATTTTATACCCAAATAACTCCATCAGCAGATACATTTCACATCTTTCATTGGGCCAAAAAGAGAGCTATAAACTGTCTTCTTATTCCTTACACAAATGTAGTCTAAAGAAGTATTGTTCACGGAATTCCTAAAATGTGTGGTCTACCTGCTGTAGTGCTATGGATTTTGGAGGTTTGGAACTAGCTAAGTGATCTGGCATTTTCTTGGACAAGTATTGAGAACTTATATTGTTTTTTTCAGGGTCAATTATATATTTCTTGAGTACGCTTGTTTCTTCCTTTATATACCTTAAGTTTGTTGCTCTAAATAATGCACTAGGCCTCTGTTACATAAAGTTACAACCAAAAAAACATATTTTCTTTTGAGCTTAACAGTTTGAGCATTTGCATTCAATTAATAGTATGCGTAGCAACAAGTCATTGTCATTGCTTCGTACCGTACTTCATTCAATGAGGTATGGAGCGCACGAAACAACAAAGGTTTTGTTGCTGAGTATCAAACTAATATAGGTGCTTGATTAATTTCAACTAATGAGAGAACGGGCTATAAAGAACCTTTAACCATTATTTAGTATATGTAAAGGTCTCGTCTTAGATATGAATTACTTGTAGGGAAAATCTAACTAAAGTTAAGGTCAGCAAGGAACAAAGTTGAAATATTGGAGTGTTTTGGCTGCTACGAAATCAAGGGGAAACAAAAAAAACAGCCATGATAAAGGTCAAAAAGGTTAATGTACGTGTTATCGGCGTCATATTAGAAAGTATTGCAGCCTGGCAGAAGAAAATTCACCTTTTGCTCAAGGTTGCCTATAATCTCTTTATGAGCCTTATTTGTTCTACTCAATAGTTTGTATAGAGTAAGTTGCAAGTAGAAACAAAGTGTTGTTTTCAATCTCTGTAGTTCTATAATAGTACATAGAGCATTAATTTGATGTAGGTCTTGCTGTTGGAAATCTAGTTTTTCTAAGAATATCACTTTAACCAGCTCTTCACTTATAATAAATGCACACTCATGATATCTCATGTTCTGTGTTTAACTCTAACACCGATTACCACAAAGCGTGATGATGAAGACTATTTGCATTAAATTTCTTGGTGTCAAAGAACTCTGCCAATATAATAGCACTGTTTCTAAACTAGAGAACATTGATAACCTGAAAATCAGGAATCCCAAAGCTGTTGACTTTGAAAGTTTGCCCCTCCCAACCCCTTTGAACTCTGTAAGAAAAGGGTTTCACAAAGTTTTTAAATTTTAATAGGGTTTAGGTTTTTCTTGGTTTTGTGTGTATTCTTATGCCAGAAACTTGTTAAGTATCACAATATATCAGTCGCTAGGACTCGCACTCGCTGTTGTTCGTCCCATCTGACGAAAAATTGATTAGTTGTAAGAGTTTAAGGTAAAGGTTAGCCACAGTCAGCCATGTTGAATTTTTTTCAATATTAATTATCTTCATGTTTCAAGAATAGCTAGCCACCGCTTGAATCTATTTTGTGTTATCTGATAGCAAGAGAGAAAGCAATACTGCAATACCATGGAAAGTTTAAAAACTAACTGACGATCACACACTTCTTCCTAGCTTGGAGAACAACGAAGGCGTTACTCCTCTGTAATCTCGGGAAATGCTCTTGAAACTCCCAGGCTATTGATATTAACAAAACAAAACACAATATCAAAATGAAATATCCAGAGACTCTATCGCCTTTTCTTTCCAAACTACAGGCAATCACCAATCTTGTAGATCCCCAAACAGGAGGTTGGTCTAAGTGCGGAACGAGATTTGAAGTTCGAAATGAAGAACTCTTCAATAAGCACATTGTACGAGTTCTTTTCAAAGGTAGCCTGGCTAGCTTCATCCGTCAACTACACCTGTATGGATTTAGAAAATCAAGATGCACTCTCAGTTTGAATCCTCAAATGAAAACTATTCGCAGATGGCATTTTTATCATCCGTGTTTCCAACGAGATTCGCTAGAGCTTATGAGCCAGATCAAACGCAAGAAGCAGAGCAAATATAGAAGTGATACGTCACGTGATACCTCTAGGAGAAATGAGTCTTGTAACAATGACGGTGCTTCCGCTACTACATTGAGCTTGTATAATTCACTACTTGAAATACGAAAACAAGCTGAAGTTGTTCAGAATATTCTGAATAGTTTTTTTCAGCTGTATGATTTTGGAAATGCAGTTGGGACGGATACCTCCAAAAAGCCAGATGGGGACTTTGTTCTTTCTAATGAAAGTATTGGATTATCTGAGAAGTTCTTGTTTGGTAATAACTTTGAATAAACAAATTGACTCTTGGGTAATATATAAATCAATTTTATTAAAGTTTGCGTTAGAGTATCCAATAAGCAGTCACACTTCTAAGTGTCTATTCTATTTTGTTTTATTTACTTAACAAATAAGAGCTTGAAATTTAGTCTGGTTATTTTATTCTTATTCTCCTATGGTTTATCCAACTTCTGTATGAGAAAAAAACACCAATATTCAACTTTTCTATAAATATGATTATTTTATATTAAATAAGCTTCTTTATCTAAGCAGAATGAATAGCCTAACATAATTTGAATATCGGCCGTAAAATATTTTGCCCAGTATATGTTGGCAAATAAAGTTATATAAACGATATTTCCTAATTAATACTTGAGATCTGTGATTAATTGATTAAGTACACATAGATATGTAAGATTAATAAATGGACTCTAAAACAAGAATTCAAACAGTGACTTTTAGTTTTGATTGAGTATTAGCAACATCGTGTACGGAAACTTCTTCCGTAGTTTGCATCTCTTTAACTTCAAGCGTTTCGACAATCTCTTCATCTTCACTGTCTTTTTTCCAAACAATACGAAACCAACATCCAGCAGCTACAAGAGAAAACAAAAATGAACAAAACCCAATAAGCTCAAACGATCCACTCTCATAAAATACTTGATTAAATCCATCTGCCCCTTCATCCACTTGGGAGTAAAAACCTGTTGCTTGAAAAGTCAAAACTGCAAACAAATTTAACAACCCCCCAATTAAAATAAAAACTCCACAAACCATAAAACCTATTATTTTTTTCTTCTTAACACAAAAGGATAATAATCCAACTAGAAACGCACTGCCAAAGAAGCTTACGCTTGCAATCAATAGCCTCTGTGCACTTTCCAAACGAGTTGCATCATCTTCATCTTCCAAGCACTCTTCTAGAAAAAAGGAGGAAACAGTTTCATAACCATCTATCAGTATTAGATCAAATAGATTACCAATTTCAATAGGATTAGCGTAGACAGAGTTCATATAAATGGTAGCTGACACATCTGCGCAGTCAGATCTATTTGTTGTCACTTCTAGACACAAATCGTATAGCTCAGCAAGGTCAGCAACTAATGGAGAAATATCAAACTCAGTGTCCTTGATTAAATCACTCGTCAATACTAAAAATTCTGAAAGTCTGCAGGATCTGCTACTCTGACCAAGCGCAGTTCGTGCAACTACACAAGGCAGGTATGTGTCTCTTAAATCTGTGGGTAAAGGCTCTTCAGCAGACTCTTCAATTAGTTCAAAGATCTTGATTTCATCAACTGAGTTATCTGTATATGGTACTAGATTTTGCATGTAATTAACCAAAAGCAGAATGTCATTTCCATACTCAAATAATGATTCATCTCCAGTAAGTAACAATAGGTTCCCAATTTCAATAAGGTACTCAACTTTTGTACTGCACAATCCAGTAATTTCACAAATATTGTCAAACTGAAAAACCGCGTTATCAGATATACTTTCATCTGCTACGTAACTCAATGCCCCACTGTATTTTACATAGAAACATTGAAGAAGAGTTAACCCAGCGTCCCCGCAACTTGAAGAAAAATGAACTCCTCGTGTGGCAAGAGGTGCAGTAGCAGGAAACGTACTATAAAACCCTTCTACACAGCCAAATTCATCGTCACTAAATGTTAAAGATAAAATTTCTCTTTCTGTTTTCCCATTTATTTTAGCAAGGACATCAAAACAATCTCCAGATTCAGCAGCTTGGTGAAAAAAAGAAAAATAGAGTTCTGCAACAGGTGCACTACTTTGTTCACTGATTTTGTTATGCGCTCTAGTTATATTCTGGAAAAATGAGAGTTGCAGAGACAGAACTGAGTAAGTTACGAAAGGAAGAGAAGGAAGTATGAAGTCAAAGCCAGAAAAATAATTTGACAAAGCACCTTGACTTTCTTCAACACTTTGCTGGCAGTTAATGAACTCAAGGTTCTCAATTTCTTCAACTTGATTGCCAACGGCCGCGGCTAAGGCTTCTTTGATAATACTTGGGATAGATAGTTCGTCGCTGGTAATATGTAACATATCTTTTATGAAGCTGTTTCTTCCTGGAAAGAGAAAGGGCGAATCTATGGTTGGATAAGTGGTCTTATTGCCGGGTAATCTGGTAATACTGCTCTGATCTTCATTCAGTGTTGTTGGGTCATAGGTTGATTCAAACATGCCGATATTAGAAATTACAATGCCTTTTGTGATCTTAGAATCAGAATCGATTCCTGCGTCATTGTTAGTAGCCAGCTTCACGGTCATGAAATCCTTTGACAGGCATTGCAGGACACCAAGCGCTACAAGAATAGAAGTTAGACCAATAGCTGCTATAATTGAATTGTATTTCTTCATTTTTGATTGTTATATATTTTTTTTTGTTTGAAAGAAGTTTGATTATAGGTTGAAGCTCTGTTCATTTTCCCAGCATACGCAATTATTCTGTAGCGGAGCAAATTTCTGTCCGCCTCTGATGAGTTGGTAATGCCATATTAGCTTTACGAATAGTTTTCTCCAAAATGTCAGATAGAGTTGGGCATCTACACAAGAGATATCATTGGACAATAAAAAGTTAAGAAGTTTTGTTACTGATGAAGTTAAAAACTGTTATTTTGTATTCAAGGTTAAAAATGTTTTAGTACGAGGCAAGAACGAGGTAAACGCATTCATCCGAGACTGCAAATGCCATTGGCTCATGAGGAAGACACAATTCTTTGCGAATAGGGTTTATTGACAACGGACTCAGATACTGCAACATCTCATTCGCTCTATTTCGAAATTTCCCGAGACTTTTTTAATGAATAAACCAGTAACTCCAATAAATTGTAGAGATAAAAGATGAAGCAAAGCCCTCACCACGAGCGGCAAGAAGGGAGAAGAAAATAGTAGAAAATACAGTTTTCAAGGAAATAGACATTGTTTACATTGGAAAAAAATAAACTAAATGAAATACAGATAAACAAGCTAAGATCAGCACATTATTCAGCAGATGATACAAATCGTAACACAAATTTTAAATAACATTTCAAGTAGCGAAGATGAGGACTCTTGAAAAAAAAAGAAATATTCTATTTGATTGCCCGCCTTCGCTACCTGCTACAAGGATTGATTGAGTTTTGAAATTGAGGTGTATCCCGATTCATAACCGAATTTGCTACATTGAGGTTAGTTTTCTTTGAATATGATTCTTAGCTACCCATTCATAAATGTTCTTAGTGTTCAAATTCAAGTTATTTCTCTTCATATATAAGTTCAGAGGTTAGAAGCGGATACATAAAGAGATGGTATTCGGCTTCAAACTTTGCTTAGGAAAAATTGGGGTGGGGATTTTAGATTAAGGTTTCACCATAAAAGGAAAGTAAGAGGAGGTGGAGGATATCTAGTAGAAAAGAAAGGAATACATACAATTTATAGCGTTATTTCATATGGGACAGGAAGCTTAGCTGCAAAAAATTCAGGTGTGAAGCTGCATACCTTCTTTTCCTCTCTCCACCCCGTTCTTTTCCTAGACCACTCAAACATAAATTCACTCTCCTCCAATACCTCATCTAGACTCGTGAAATCTACATTCGGGTTGTGCTGCAACCTAGCGGTCATTTGCTACACTGGCATCTAAACATTTCCCCAGTATTTTCTGCTTTGCTATACATTCTCACAATGAGTTTTAGCTGCACTGAAAAGCTTCCGGTGATTTGTGCCTAATTTCTTGGGTTGTAGGTAGCATCAACTGCCGCAAATTATCGTTGAACTTCAAGCTCCCAATAGAATCTGATGCGTCACACCCTATTTTTCTTAACATTAGCTTAAAGAAATGATTCGTGCAACATAATCAGATCGGAGTATGGGTGATGTTAAGCAATCAACTCTTTTGTGTCATTACATGTAGCATAACACCCACATGAAAAATGAAAGTTTCTCCATATCTCGCTATTTTAACATGGAATAGTAGACCCAATACTCACGTAAACAACTAATTTATATTTTTCTAAGGTTAAGTATCTCATAAGCAATCATTCTGGATAAAACTATTTCATGATCCAATACTTATTCATCAGCTTATGATTCATCATGGGCTTCTCATCAACTTCTTCCAAAGTATATTATCCTGTCTAATTAATCCTTTTGACTTGGTGACAATTGTCGCCATGTACTTAGCTATAGTCTTCTAATCGTAAATTAGAACATCATCCAGAATCCAGGTTTCTAACGTGGATTTCAAGTTTCGAGGTCCTCTATTACCTGACTTGAATGATCCAACCATTTGATTATCGCTGGGTCCAAAACATAAGATACCTTTGTGTGTATGCCCATTGTACTTTATTATGTGCTCTATAGTTTTTAGGGTATGTTATAGAAGCTTAGATTTGCACTTAAGTAACATATTCTCTATTAGCTCATCAAGATCCTTGTCTGCTAGAAGGGATCTACTTATTTAATTCTGGAAGTTAGAGGTAAATTTTACTCTTTTCATTTGCTTTAAACAAGATGCAGCTGTGACTAGAGTGACAAAAAATGTATGGTAAAGAAAACATGTGTTATCCCAGCTTCGTACACTGCTTTTTCTATAATTTTGGTTTCGCCAGTCAAAATTATCTCAACCTTCTTCAAGCCCAAGTTTTCCAGCCTCTAACTATACAGAGCTGTTTCAATATTCATCATCGTGTAATCAAAGTGTACACTCTTAGGAAACCTATATACTCTAGATGGAAACATTGCTATGAGTCAATGCTTACTTACCACAAGAGTTATAACCTCGTGGTGCTATTATCATAAATATACTTTAACTTATTTTGTAGATATTCTTGAAGACTGAACTCATTTAGTAACATTTTCCCTTCTTTTGGATCATCTCGGTCTACATTAAATTAAAATCAAAGGTCTAGGAGTCTATTGTCACAGCTACTGAATATCTTAATATTAATATAATCCCTATGGCTCTCTGTTTCTTTAAACCTTTCAAGTTTTGTCACCAGATTTTTGTCGAACATAGTTGTTGGAATCTGCGATATAGAGAAACATCCGTTACTGCTATTATAGTGTTGGCAAAGCCAATACGCTCAATCATGTTAATATGTTCTTGTGGTAACGGTTGAGATTTTTTTATATATTTCCTAGTGGTCCAACCTGGTAAATGCTTTGATTATCGTTTGTTCCAACGATAAATGTTTAGAAGTGTTAAAATTCACCTTAATGTCTGCTTGAAAAAGGCAAACTCTTTTTGAATTGTATACTTTTGGTAGGTTTACACTTTCTTCTATTGCCGAACACATTTTGTATGCCAAACTGCCGCCCTACTGTGATGAAGTTAATATTTTTTTCACTTGTACCTTCTACTTATTAGTATGTTTAGAAGCTCCAATATTTCTTCTAAAGTGAAATAGCCCGTTAAGACTCAATTTCCCAGGGTTCTATTTAAAATCGGTGCTTCACTGCCTGCAATTTCTGGTTGGGTGGTTTGCTCTCTTTGATTTTCATTTTCTATGATTGAGTTCTTTAATTTTTATGTTTTTAATACCGAAAGTTTGACACTTGCTGCCTTGTAGATCTGCCCTCAGCATGGTAAATCGGTATTCTGGACATCGCAGTTTTGATATAGTCATGGGTTTCCAAATCTTGAGCATGTTCTCTGCCTACTGATATTAAGAGAATTTGCTTACTTTGGGGTATAAATGAACTAGCCCTCCCTTCCCACTGCTTTTACAGCAATGTACTTCAGTGGTATAGTTACGTCCCTTGTCATTATCTTGTTCTCGTATGAATTATCCGAGCAATTTATATTGAACTGTTAGGGCCATAACCTTGATTAGCAAAATCAAGTTTCCTCCAGCAAAAAATTTCTTTAATCACACTATTTGTATTTGGATACAATCTGCCCCAAAACTCTATAGAAATAATTTTTTTCTACCCGTAGAGAAGATTCAAAATCTCCTCTGACCCTGCTATGCCCAAACGGTATAACCTCGTAGTAGAAAAAAAGATCCATTAACATACACAAGGACAACCAAGTTTATTTTCTTAAAGAAAATTTATTTGAAAAAAGTAAAAAAAAGATATTTAGATATAAAGCACATGCTAATTAATCAAATGTTTCCATAAAATGAAGGCTTCTACCTCATATTTTGTGAAGAAACAACTTATATCATCATACAAACTTTCTCAATAGGAAAAGGTTCCTTTTATTTAGATGAAATAAAATATACTTAGTAGATGTCAATACCTGAGTTGTATGCATTTAATATTTTATTTTTGCTATGACCTTAAAATATTTTTGTGTTTGATTTGCGGAAATATGGTCGAGGTTGTCGTTGAAGTTTTGTCTTATACAATAAACAACGAAGCGAAAAATATGACATGATTTACTATCACTTTACTATTTTGTGCCAATTTAAGCATTTTATTATGAATATAAACCTTAGATGGGCATAATATAATTAACTTTGTTGCTTCTATTCGTGTTATCAATAACAGTTCGACATGTTGCAGTAAAATAATATTGAATAAGAGGGTTTCCATGGAATTGAATCGAAGGGTTTTAGATTTATGCCACACACGTTCTCAAGAATTAAACATGTCTCTTAGTAGTAAATAAGACATTAAAAAATGAGATTTAAAATCCTGTAGATTTATTTTTTTAGAAATTTTTATTCCATCGCTTTTATTTTTTTGAAGTCGTTGAACTAGTTATATTATATTTGACAATATTTTAACCCTTAATAGCTTAGTTGTATTTACGGTTTCTGGGTCTAAATAACACTTTAGATGTTAACTAAGCTAAGCAAATGTATTTGTTCAGGAATCCATGGATGGGGTTAGCTTAAATTCGAGAATAATATGAGTGAGTGTTGGTATTTGGTCTTAGAATACCATTGCAGAAATTCGTAATAACTTGGATAAAGTTGCTGAATTTGAAGCAGATTACACAATTTACTGATCTCTTCATCGACAATCTGAATGAATTGATAGTTCAAACTCTTTCTGTTTATTTTGCATTTTCTGCTTAACTATATTCTTTAACATTAGTATGATTCAATTAGAGCATATGTTGAGAGGATCATAAAGCTCTTTGCAATTTCTATTTAAAATTTACCTGGTACTTTCAACTAAAGTATTGCGTGATCTATCTTTTTGAAACATTCCCCATAAACAAAATAAACCAACATACGAGTTTGCACACGTTAAATATTTGAATAATACGCATAATAAGAAAATAGGTTAATTATTAAAACCAAATCCGCATTAAAATTAAGTTTTGAACTATTCAAACTTTTTATCAGATGGATCTGAAAAGCAACACTGCAGTTTAAAGATTTGATAAGAAAATGAGTACCTAAGAGAACCATTACAGTTGCTCGGTAGAATTAAACATCGGAAGGTAAACTAAATGTAGTTAGGTTTTTTATGCCAGTTTAGAATTTTTTAGCTACTTGAAGAATCCAAGTAAAGCTGTCAAGAGAAATCAAGTCGTTGAGATAATATAACCATAGTGAAAACGATTAAAAATACCTTTGTAAGAACCTGGAGACACACAAACTGAAGATGATGAATTTGGAATTAAACTGATCTGGAAAACGCCTGGCTGTATGCCACTCATTTAAAATGCATAAATTATTCAAACTTATTTCATATTTTAAGCAATAAAAACTAGACTATTTAAATATGGAGTTGACCCTTATACACAGAATATTAGCATTAACATTTACCGGTTTGTAATATTACAGCTTTTCTCTCTTTCTCGGTCTGAAGATATTTTCTACTCGAAACAATACGTAGGCTAGGCTCTATTAGGTTTCTGTCCCTATCTCTACCGTTCAATTTATCTTACCATGAGATTTCTCCCAATACTGCTTTACCGTTTTTTGAGCTCAAGATGTATACATCAAAGATGAAGCAGCTGCAGACAATCTAGGAATTTTCATTCTATAGTGTTCGAAAGTATTCTTTTCATCAAATATGATGCAAGGAAATGTGGTATCTGGAGTATACAGAAATTTTAATCTGGACTCTTACTGAGTTTTAAGCCCAATATATATGACCTCTTCATATACGTTTAATGGAAATGAAACACTCATTTTGTATTTACTACCCTTGATAACAGGAAAATCTCTTGTGACAAGAAATATATTATAACCTACTGAAGAATAAATTTCTTGCGGAAAATTTAAGGCGAGTTTCAGAAAAAACAGAAAGTCAATCGAATTATATGTTTATTCACTAATGCTTTACTTGGTTTCAGGAGCAGATCTACTTTTGAATGATGTCATGGCATATTCAATCCCTTTTTTATTTTTTTGAAATCAGTTTGAGTGGTCCTTAGATTTTCCCGAGCCGCTATTAGTGACCTTTGATACTATCATCAGTATGATTTTAAATTTTGGGTCTCTGACACATTTATGATGCCTTGAGTTTTGATATTGCCTTAGTTATGGAACCCCTTTTTGGTATTCCATATTCATGCCTTTGCTATTCTCCGGTCCCTGGGATTTGACCCGATGCTCATTTCCCTTTCTATGCATCATTTTATCTACTGAGCCAGTGGAATTGCAGCCGGCAATTATCTTAAAATTATATGAAATGAGCCTGTTGTCAATAGCTCGCTCGATTCCTCGTTTCAATATGTTGTTCTACTCTTTCCATCCATGACAGCATCCGATTTCGGATACAAATTAGAATCTCGGAAAATCTAGAGACATTAGTAGGTTCTATGATTTATTTTGCCATGTGTTTCATACCTGTCAAATATGGAAAAAGTCGTTATTTGATCAATGAGCTATGTGGCCCCATATCATTTGATATATTCTAAAATAGAGAAAAAACAAATATGATTTAAGGAGCAACAAAGTTTGAAAGAATATATTAAATCTTAAAATTCATGATAATATCAATCGATTTTGACGAATTTTTTTCAGAAGATATCCCTATTTCAGACATACATTCAAACACTGGATTCAGCGGTGCTAATCCTACAAATACCTAGTTCTACGGGTTGACACGATCCTCGTTGCAAGCTATAATATCAATGAATGTCAGACATAAGAAGGGCTGAAGCCATGGTTACATGCTATTTTTTATTTATATATTAGATTTTTTATATTAAGTTACTTAAGTTTTCTTAGCTGGTAAAAACATGCTAGCCAAGAACTAACTCTGTTCGAAATCCTCTTAACTCTAAATGACTTCATTAGGGCTTGAGACACCATGTATTACCCTGAATTTAAATTTAATTCAACTATGCTATGCTATTAAACTTTGACGATAGCATTAATACTCTCTAAGAATTTGAGTAGTAATCGTATAGTCGGTTGGACCTTGATTTTGCACGCACAGTTAATACAAACTTCCAGGTAGGAATGTGCAGTTGTCAAAAAAAATGCCTAAGATATCTAAACTTTCATAAACCTGATATGTTTAAAATCTTCTTTCTTAGTGATAAACTATTCTACGGTCTTAACTCTCTACCTGCTATAATTTTGTCAACTCTTCTGAACTCTGTTCATTTCTATGATCAAGAAACTCCCAAAAGCTTGTACCTATTGCAACACTCCATACTAAGCAAAAAACTCTGTAGCAACAGAAAGCAGAAAACAAGATCTTTCTAAACGAATTAAGATGAACTCAATTAAATTTTATGGACCAGCTGATGGCAGCTCAATGGGCAAATTAAATGAACCTGGAACTATAGCTCGAATTGGGCGCTCACTTGTAAGAATTTCCCCACTTGTTGTTCCTGTCGGCATAGCAGCTGCTTGGTTTGTTTTTCCAGCACTAACTCCAGAGTTTAAAGCGAGCATTGGAATTGGTCCAAAAGTTGAAGTTGAAGAAGATGATGAGTAGAAACATATGATCTCCTACAAATAAGAGTTAACATTACAACTGCAATTAAGAAACCTACTGTCACAAATTAGAATCCAGGTGGGATTGGCATTCTTCCTCCTCGACCTTTCTTTCTCTTTCCTCCTTTACCTCTGTTAAATCTCGGGTTATCTGATGATGTCATTTGTGGATCCTCCATAATCATTCGCTCCAAAGACATCCCTTCACCATTAACTGGATACTGCTGATTCTGAAAACCCATTATAGGCGCACTTTCATCGTTCTTCTTTCTGGAAAGAAAATCCTGGCCACTTCTTTCTCCTAGATTACTTTCCCTTAAAACACTCTCCGGATCATAATAGTTCGCGGAGTTCTTCTTTACTACTTTCTTTTTCTTCTTATTAAATCTCGGGTTACTCACGGCCGAATCCATACCTGCGAAAGGAATTTGACTTCTTCCAGGATTTTTACTCTGTGCTTTATTAATCTGATGTAGTTCCTCATTGGATATCTGGTTTTCCAAAGGTGTCTCCATTTCAGGTAGGAGATCCCCTGAAAGAAAGGGGTCAGATGATGGAGGTGAAGTTCTTATCGCAGCAGGAGGTGGTGTCGAAAACATATTCTTTGAAGCATTCTTCTTCTTTCCTTTTGCTTTCTTTTTAAACCTGGGGTTGACAAATGAAGCAT
Organism: Labyrinthula sp. Ha; assembly: GCA_015227615.1. Taxonomy (NCBI): domain Eukaryota; class Bigyra; order Labyrinthulida; family Labyrinthulaceae; genus Labyrinthula; species Labyrinthula sp. Ha. The sequence continues at coordinate 161,864 of JAALGZ010000041.1, read as the reverse complement.
CAGAGCCAAGAACAGGAATTTTACTCCTACCCTTGTTCTTCGCTTCTGCCTTTTTAATCGCGTTCAGCTCTTCTGTTGATAACTTTTGAACGTCAGAATCTTCCTGGAAAGGCATTGGAACCTCATTTCCAAAAAGAAAAGAATCCCGGTTTTGTTTGTTCTTGGCTCGGTTAGAGCGGTTATCACTGTGTGAAGGGGCTGAAGCAGATCTACCACTCTTGGGTGAAAACGGCTGTTCTTCGTCTTCCCAAGTTTTCATAGTTGGAGGTCCAGAGTACCTTCCAGGGTACTTATTGCGGTACTGGTTAGTCCCAGGCTCAACTTCTGCCATGTCTGATTTCCACAAATTTGAGTTACTCTTCTTAGAAGTAAATGCGTGCTTCACCTGCTGTGCTTTTTTTGTTAGATTCTTACGAATAAAAGAAAATGAGTCAGCGAATGAGTTCTTACGCTTGCTTAATCCTCCTGCTCCTACTCCTGAAGGTGGGGGACCAAGATATGACATGTGTAAGTGGCTTTTACAAGTGCTGAATTTAGTGTTTGTTTTTAAGATCGCTGGAATCTTTGATGCCTTTTTCGGACAATCTGGTTTTCCGTTTAATCGGGCAGAGTAGATACAACTGGGAAAATGTGCGGGGGGTTAATAGTCGTACTTATGTCGTAATTGTTTTTCAGTATTTTATAGCTGAGAAGAACGGTAGATTTGTAAAACTTTATTCTGTATAGATAGGAGAAGGTTATTAAGTATGTAGACATAATAAAAGAAATTTATTTATTTCTTAATATACAGAATCTATACAAAGGAGAAGAGTTTTAAATATTTTAAATTTTGTTTAGAACTTAACAAATATTGATGGGTTCATAAAATGTTAGCAGTGTTTATTACTTTTTTCAAATGACTTTTTATATGAAAACTAGGTTATTCCGTATCCAGATTTTGTTTAGAAAAAACTATTTATCATTAACTTAGAAATTATGAAAATTTAAATTATGTAGTGCCAGTTTAATTGGATTCAGTTGCAGTGATGAGGTATTAGAATTTTCTAAGGTGTTTGGTTTTCTCTTGGAAGAAGGAATGTATACCTCGTCTTAAGTAAAAACAATATTACTCATATAACAATGATTTTAAACTCATTATTTTTCTGTCTCTCTTTGATTTATTCCAAAGTATACACACTGGCTTTTTTTAAGAAAGCAACAAGTGGTTATGGGGATGAAACTGCCTTGAGGCAACATTACCACAAGACCATGCAAGAGGCCGTGGCAACAGTCCATGGAGAGTATACATACGCTAATTGTTACTTTTCTGAGCAAGATCTTAACACGGATTTTTATCTGGATATTTCTTACATTTTCCCTGTCCCTTGGTTTCCATACCTTGTGCGACCTCTATAGCATGAACAATAGGCACATCATTTGTTTATGCACCTCACGTATTCTATCTTTCTACCCTTGTTGCCATATATTCTCCAAATCTTAGGCATGGAGCGGTGCCACCACAAGAGTAATACCTTTAAAATTGCCTATTGCAAAAATACTACATTTCAGCGCTCCAATTACAAAGGGAAAAGTTGACATCTGGCAGGTATCTAGCTACAGGAGGACAAATAATGATGCTAGTTCATGGTTAAAGAAATTTTATCCTGGCAGAAAGTTTTTCTGTTCATATTACCAAGAGGTGAAAAGGCAATATCAAGAACCATAGAGGCAATATTAAAAGCCGTGTATGGATTAAATCTAATCTACCTGATATCATCTTAATATAGGCAAGGTATCTCAAGGGAAAATCTCAGTTTCTTTCCCTGAACTTAGATTGTTAAAAGAAGGGTCTAAATCTCGTACTTTCAAATGTCTGTATCTTCTCAATAGTATGTAACCATAGAGTTAAGGTATTTCTGTTAGCTGAGAAAGTCTGAAATATTTAAGGCAAGACTGAAGGTTATAGCTAGAGATTTAGATAAATCCCACATCATTGGGACATTACCATAGCAGAAAAAACGATTAGCTCCGATTGGTGCAATATTCATCACCGAATGCAGAATGTTCAGACTGATGCATTCATCAAATAACAATACAAAGACCCTCAGTTTTTTACCTTTACTCTCCTAGCAACATAAAATACAATAAAAGCATATATATATCCATTCAAGCTTTGCTCGCATAGTAACTTAAATTTCATATCGTTTTGCTTGAATGAGGATAACAGGTTGCGAAAATGTACTGAAGTATACATGATAGCCATGAAATCTGAAATATGTATATATATTTAGCCTAACCAAGAGAGCTCATGTTATTCTCCACATTTAGAGTACGCATAACAAAATAAGAAGAATAATGATCACATTGTGGATGCCTACGCCTCCAATTACGATAAACTCCTTAGAAATTCTAACAATATTGTGACCGGTTACAGCAGCTAGTGTATAGTGTTAACATTTAGTAAAACGAAGTAAGAAAAAAGACAATAGTTGAAACATCTTAAAAGATGTAAAGTGGATGCCTTGAAATTGATATTCTGAAACTTTGAAACCAATAAAATGAAGAACTATACTTCTTTGAAATAAGAATGTGAAGGAATACCGAATTTTGTGACTTAAATCTAGTTCATGACGAATCCGCAGGATACTGCTTTACAAAACCAGCTCGGAGTTGAATTCAGGACAACTTGCCCTGTTCAACTTCATGGGTTATCCACATCTGACACAGGATTGTTTCAAAGTCTATGCAATTTGGTAATTTTCTTAAGCTTCTAACAAGAATTCTTGGAGTTAGTTGCTTAACCCCTCTTGTTCTTGCCAAATTCCATCAATAAGGTTGGCACTGGTAGGGAGAAGGGATCAGATTTGGTTTATTGACAATTTATTCATAAATCCTTTGTTCATATCTTTCTTTTCGGCTGATTCTGATGATTCCTCATCCATTTATATTGATTGTTGATTATCTATTGATAATCAATAATGAATTGGGTGACACAGCCTTGGCTCAAGCGCTAAAAAACCTGTATCTCATTTTGCCACCGTATGAAACTCATCAATGTACGAGGCATATGACCCTACTGCATCATATTACCGAATTATTTTTGGGTCATATGGCCCTTCTATATAGATTTTCATACTGTGCACGAAAAAAAATATGTTTTGGTCCTTTTGGATCAAGGTGATGTGGCCTAATTTATTATTGATAATCAAAATAAAATTAGAATTATTTCATAACAATCAAAATCCAAATTCTTTTATTGATAATCAAAATCAAAATGATTCTCAAATAATTATTGATGATGATTATCAAATCCAACACCTAGCAGGGAGGCAGAATCCTCATTCAGTACTTCTCTCGACTTTTGAGTAGTTTCCATGTGACTGATTGTGTTTCCATTTGTGATATTCATCTGTAATCTCGAGTTAGAGTTTTGTTTTTTTTTCTCGACACTTTTGATTCTCTCTCCAGATTCCAGGTGTTTCTAGATTTTCTTCACTTTTTCTGGGACATTATCTCTTATTGTACTTCCTTGCTTGGTTTGTCGGATAAGAGTTTGATACATGCTTGGAGATAGAAAAATATGAAGCAGGGTTTACGGAGGCTAGCGTTCCAAAGGTCACTCTAATCTGATTGGTCCAATCTTTTCACTGGTTGAAGCAATTGCCTAAAAATAAAACTTTCAAAATAAGAAAACCAAAAACAAATAAAAAAGAAAATAATTACATTTTTCGAAGAATGTCTGATTTAGAAAGAAAAATACGAATATATGAAAAGAAAATTGTTTGCAAAGAACAACAAACGAAATATCAAGTTTTGCATAGGAAAATATGAATAATTTGAAAATTAATTTATTTGGAAATAACAAGAAATGCAAGAACCAATTTTTCATGTAGCACTTAAATATATTCAACTATATTAAAAACACTTAAGTTTAACAGTTTAATTTGCTTTCAACACAAATCTACATCTTCTCAAAATCGGTTTTCAAAATTAGTGGTCTTAAAATTCTTATTACGTTACGCGGAACATAATTTTATTAGCTTTTACAACTATTTGAACATGTCTGTGCTAAACATATGGAAAAACATTGAAATTCATCCTCATCTTCATTGACTGCCGAATGAGGAGGGAGGGCAGAGTATTAGAACCCATTGTTAAAGGCGTACATCAACCCAAACTTCAAGAATCAGTTTTGACTAAAAAACAGGTGTTGATGTAACTCCATAGAACAAACAGAAGTAGAAACTTTAACATTTAGCTTTTAAGTTTTACTGTTTCCTCGGTACCTTGCAGTACACTTCACTTTTTCCCACCCCCCTCGCAAAATTTTCTATTGGAAATCTCGACTCTGTATATCCCTGATTTAACCAAAATATGGTAAAGCTCTATTTTGGGTTTCATGACTAAAAGGGTGCAGATTCACTTATTGAAAAGGCTTTTCAAGTGCTGGCCTCTGAAAATTCGAGCCCGATATATAATGTATGTAATGTTGCTTTAACTACAACTAGGGTGGGATCTGACAAAACTTATCAACAAATACTTTACAATCATTTTGATTCTGCGTATCAATAAAAGAATTGGGATTTGAAATTTTATGAAATGATCCGAATTTTATTAAGATCATCAAGAATCAAAATCAATGTTTGCGGAGTTAGCAGAATTAACTAAACTGAATTTATAGACAAATTTTTTATTGATGAATGATGAATATATCATATGCCACCCCTAACTACTGCACCGAGCTCTAAAATAATTGGATTATATATGGAAACACTCTTGTTCACGTTTCTTAATAGGTTTTGGGAAATTTCTTGCCGAAATTGATCCGAAATATGAAAAAAAATATGGAGAATATAGAATCTCAAGAATCGGGACAAACCTAGGTTGCAGATCAAGAAACAATTAATCTCTAAAGTTCCAGACTCAAAATATTGAGAGTTCTAATTCTCAAGATTCTGGAAGCTTAGAACTCTGGGTAGACATCTATAGACTCCATCCAACATTCACCAAAAAATGAGCGAGGAGCAAGGAACTCACTGAAAATTTCTGACCAATGAATTAATCTAGTTCTATTTAGCAAGGAGTTCGTTGGAAAGTTGATAAACAAACCCACGTAACAGTTTTATGCTGTCTGTAAGGACTATAAAAGAAAGTTTTTAGTATTTCCTGAGAACTTTATTTCATTTATTATAAGTATTGAAGATCGTCGAATAGAAGCTTGCTGGGAAATTGAGGTTGGAGTTTGAATTCACAGAATTGGCAAAACTTCCACAATTTGCTTTGTGCATGTTTTAATTCGAGGATTCCCATTTCCGAACCAGTAATTTCCTTCGCTCCATACACCTGGACACTGATTACTATGACTAAACTAATGACATTTTTAAATCTCCCTTAGATAAGAAACACCCTCTATTTAGGTGGTTTAAGTTTTTGTTGTCGATTGAGAAAATGTCTAGACTGATGAAACAAAACTCAGAGGAAAAGAAAATGGGGGGGGGAATAAACGTAATTTAATAAAAGCAAATGGCTAACTTGAAATATCTCAAGTTTTCTCTATAAAATCATTCACTAAATTCTTTTTAAAACCGCTCGGAAAACCTTATAGTTTCAAATCTAAATTTAGGAAGCACCATCTAATAAAAATATGGAACTAACAAGATTTCCAACGATAAGTTTTTATAAGACTAATTGTTATGTAATGAGGTCGGACTTTCTAGAACTCAAGCAACAGAATATATTTTTCAATGTTGTGTTCAAATCATAGCCAATACACATGCAAGAATCAGCGTAAAGGTCGCTTTCATTATCGGGGTTGACACAATATTAGTAACCCCTAAGAATGAAAAGAAAAATATATGGACTAGCCTTTTATACACGATACAATTAATAACAAATCAGGTTCGATTGAATATCTTTTTTTATTTCTACTTCAAAGAGTACAGTATACTTTGTTGTTTCACAGTAACTACATTGGGCCAAGAATCTAAGGATTATGAGGTGTGTCTGAGATTAAAATTTGTAATATTTTGGCACAATATAGATGAAACACAGTGAAAAGCCTCATAATACCATACGCAAAAACTTTGTTTGAGTCAAATAAGGGGTATCTAGTGACTAACTACTTTCAATATGCTTGCAGCTAAGTGAATACATCTTGGTTCCAACCCTCAGGGAAACCAAACCCTTAGTCTACATTTTTTGCTAAGTAATTAATTAAATAGTATTAAATAATTTAACTGCATATTCATTATTATTGAACTCTAAGAGAATGTTGGTACATCTCTTAAGACTAAGCTCTCTTACGAAACTTGATCAGACGTTATGTTTTAATGCTGGTCCTTGCTTTAAGTTCTTAGATATAGAAATATGACCATTCTATAAAAAAAGAATTATAGAAGTACTGATTTAAAATCTCCAAGTCATGACAGTGATTGAGCCGTTGAGAACCTATCGCATATGATGAATACTCTTTCGTTTGAGACAAGAAATAAAAACTAAAGATGGCATTACTGTGGTGGAACAGCCGTAGAAGATATTAGAAGAAGACGATCCCAAATGAAGTTGAAGTCCAAGAATCGTCACTTTGCTCCTCAGTTGGGAATAAATGTACCTAGTTAAATCCTGTTTTACTTTAGGCCGATGAATTACCTAATACCTGCTTCTCTAAGATAAACAAGGTAGTGAAACAAAACTTCTTGTACCTTCTCTTCGCCTTTTTCTGCTGCATTTTCATGGGGATTCTTTTTCTGTACCTGCATTCTTTCATCTCAATCATAAATGATGCAACAAGTGATACAAATGAAAATGTTTTTTTTTCAGAAGTTGATGGAAATCATCCAGTTCAGGAAACAACCATTAATGCCGAAGTCTTGGGAGAAACCCTGGCTACAACAACTTACATTCAAGACAAACCTCTAACAAAACAGCCTGTTTTTCGGCATGAGCAGCCGCATTCAAAATTTCCATCAGTTTCTGCGACTTCAGTTCACCATGCAACAACTTTTTCCACTTCAAAACGTTTCTTGGCGCTCGATGCGTTCCTTTTCGACGGAGACAAGCACAGACCAAATTTTTCCAGCAAAACAGATGACCTTCTGGTTCTCCTTTTGGGTGTTGGTGACTTCTTGAACGCTGATAAGACACCAAAACAAGAAGTACCATTTCTTCCGGAACTTTCTTTTTCCATCAACTTAAACGGACAAGTGTTTGAGGCCGAAGGATTAATTCACACTAACGGAACCTTTTTTCAGAATAAATTTAAGAATGGAAATCAAAAATTTAAAGGTGAGAAAAGTGTTTGGATAACCTGTGTTGTTCCGAAGCAGATACAAAACGATTATGTATCAAATTATAAAGCTGAAGTTGGAACCTTGTCTCTAAGTGCCAAGTTTGTAGACTTCTCGGTCAGTAATGTGAAAATATATGACTATGTGGCTCCTGAAAGGAGTGAAAGTGAATTAACTCTATGCACTAGTGCTATCTATGGGATGACAGGGATAAAATGGATATCTGAATACACATCCTATTATAAGAATTTTGGCTTCGAGAAGCTAGAATTTTACTTCTATGACTCAAGGTTTTTAAATGATGAGGAAATGAACATTAAAAAAGTATTGGAAGGTTTTGAGGATGAAAACTTCAAAGTTATTTTTCATAATTGGTCTGAAATCCCTTCGTTTGGGGTAAAAGGAGTTAAAATAGACAACTTTGAACACGGGCAGCGATTAGCCAGAAATGATTGCTACTTCAGGAATAGAGGTATCTCAAATTATGTTTTATTCGTCGACATAGATGAAATCTTATCTTTAAACCAATACTCTTTATTTTCAGAGTATAGCGTATATAAAAATGTTCTCGAAAAAAAATCTATTTATAATTACAAAGTAGGCGAAAAACTCGTTCCTGGAAAAGAACTTGTATCTTGGATTAAGATATTACAGGAGAGTAACCCACAGGCAATTGGGTTTGAGTTCACTTCTGTTACGGTTCCTCCTTTCTTACCTTTATCTTATGCAAAAGCAGCCTCGATTAATCCACTGGTTCAAGAGAGAGTGTTAAAAACCAACTTTGATCTCTACTTGTCAAATTTTTCTATTTCAGAGCGTCAATGCCATTCTCCTTATAATTGTGGAACTTACCATCGAGGTCGACAGAAGTATATTGTTAAGACTGGTAAAGGTGCGATAAACCCTAATAACCCGATATTTTACCATGCAATTAGTGAAAACTATGACGAAATTGCGGATCATCTTAGTCTGCAAGTTCCTTCGAGCATTGCGTACTTGAGGCATATGGCTGGTCATTTCAAGCATTCTAGATTTGGAGGCTTGAAACCATTCAAACAAAGGCATCTACCAATATACAACCCTTTGCTAGTAGCTGTTTCTGATGAGCTGAAGAATAAGAAAGATTTGAGGGATCGTTTTAAGAAATCGAAGGAGACAGAGAAGTTCTTAGAATTAAATGATGCAGATAGTTTATACCGCTTTAAATATTCGAAGGATAAGTTAGAGAATAAAAAGGTGCACAAAAGGGCAGAAACAGGTGAGAGGAGCAAAGGATTGATCACATTTGAAAGATTCCCGGGTAGGTTGAATAACCAGCTGCTTACGTATGACTGGACTTTCAGATTGAGCAAAGCTTTCAACCGAACTTTGTTTATTCATAAGCCAGAGAAGAGCGAGTTCTGGATAGGATTGCCTAATAGTGTAGAAGAAGAGAGACTGAATAGTGCGGTCTGGAATATCACCCCGCTAAGACAGAGTTTTGATTTTCAAATGTCTTACGAAATTGACGGAGATCTGCCAGAAATTCATCCTAAGTGTACGTGGAAATATGGTGTCTCTCCTAAGATCGTTGTAGAGTTCATGAAACAGGTGAATGAGCTTGAAGAGTGCAAAGATAGAGTACATTTCCTCACTGGTGGTGGGTTGATCCACCCAAAGAAGAGTGACACTCGCAGTGTTGGAGTTGGTCCCTTGTTTTTCTGGAGCAAACTTCAGCCAAATGATTATTTGCAGAACAAGGCAACGCAGTTCTTAAAGACTCTGACCGCAAAGACGATTGGTATTCATTCCAGGTCTCACAATAGTTACAAAGAAGTTACGGAAAAATCTTTACGCCGATGTGCGAAAATTGCGGCTAAACCAATGGCTGCCGCACAAGATCACGTGGATAGTCTGTTTAAGTGTTGCAAAAATTTCAACAGCATGTTTCAAGGTATTACACGGAGTTCAAATCTTATTCAAACTGTGTTCGAGAACAGAAAGTTAGATTTTATGTGTCACATTGAACAAGAATATTTAGATCACTGGAATGTTCCTGTACATGATGAAGATACGACTCTTGTTGTAGCTTCTGATCATGAAAGCGAGCCCGTTGACAAGCTGTTGTATTCAAAGTTTGGGGGAGTTAGCATATCCATTAATGAAGAAGAGCTTAGTGGATTAAGACCCCCTGGGTGGCAGTCAGCTGCAAATATTACATATGGGGAGCAATACAACAAGTTTTTAAGCTGGAGAAGAAGGATTGAAACTGTGCTTTTAGACATGTTGTTGATGTCCTTGACCTCTATGTTTCACGGAGGCCCTAGTTCCACAGTGAGTCAAGTAATTTGCTATTGGCGGTTGTCTAATGCCTATATCTCGGGAACAGTTGAGCAGAGTAACTTCTGTGACCTTCTCTTACTGTCCACTGGATCTTATGATTGTAAAACTGTGGGCTGTAACAGTATGGATCTAAACTTTCCAGTATTTTATGATATCTAGCTTCTTACTTAAGACCAAAATAATGTATCCAATTTTCAACAAAGCGAGGGGTAAGCTAATTTTAAACTCTAATAAACCAACTGTTTCAGAACACGCTTGTCTTCCTTTTCTTGGGCCTTCAGTTCCTCTAGGTACATCTTTCGTATCTTTTTGTAGGTACTTTGAAACTTCTTAACTAATTTATCCCTGTTCTCGTTTACAATAGATGTGATTCTTTCCGCAAGTTCGGCACGGAACTTCTCATCCTCAGGATCAGTATCTTTCATACTTTTCTTGGATCGCCTTAAGCGCTTTTCGGCTTTCTTCTCAGCTTTTTTCTTTGCTTCATCTGTCAAATATAAATAAATCTTACTTCTTTTACAAAACGATGCTATCTTTTTCTGGAGGATATCCCATACATAAATAGACTCTAATCTCTTGGGCAAATCTTTTAATGATTTTCCAAATTTGGTGTTGTTTGTAATAAAATCGTCTATCAAATACCCTGCTTCATTTTTGGCCATTTGATTAAAGATTCCCTTCCAGAAAAACTCATTTGTTGCCCCTCCAAAATTTCGGTCTAGCTTCTTTGGATGAAACTCAAACAAGTTCTCAAACACTGTCAACATAACCTTTAGCAACTCACAGTCGTGAAGATTATAGGCATCTTCTTCCATTGTGTTAATCAAAATACCTCGAAGTGGTTGAGATGCATGGTACCTCGGTTGATCATCAAGAAGAATGGTTCTGTCCCCAATCAACCACTCCAGATCAAGGTTCATTCCATTAGCAAATTTGATATCCGGAATTTCCCCAGGGAACTCTACATCGAAAGAATTGACCTCCTTTCCAAAAAACTTCAAATGATTCAAAGGGAAGTGGTTTTGAGACAACCTGTTGGGGTGAAAAAATGTTTGGGTACCATTACTCTCAATCAAGTTGACAACATTTTGCATGTACCCAAACGTGGCTGAAGTGAACACATAATTTGTACAGAAGATCTTTTGAAAGGCAAGAATGAATCTAGCCCATCCTCTCAAATTGGTGACATATTTAAATTGATCATCATCAATGTGCTCAATCAACTTACCCTTATCACCACCATCCCTAACCAGAATTTTCTTATAGTGACTTTCGGGTTCGTTACCTTCTTTCAATTCCTTCTCAACCTGCTTACTCTTTTCCATAAGTTCCTTCATCTGCTGAGGTGAAAGAGTTGCATCTCTGCCCATAGAAGGTTCCACGTACTCATCCTCAAAGTTTGGATTTAAAGGGGCAGAGTTTCTCATGTCATTAATCTCAAGCTTACTAAAATCTTCTTTTAGAGATGGAACAGCTGGTGGGTCTTCATCTATCGGATTTTGCAGAAACTCCTGTGAACGAATCAACACCAGATCTAGATCAAACACAACTCTGAGTCTAAACTCAGTTGGAACATCAACAAAGTTCACATGGTTTGGATCACTAAAAGTCAACAGATATTCAGTAAGTTGATCCACCTTCTTTTCAAGGTCTGCTCCTGATTTTTTCCCCTTGTTTTCAGCCTTTTCATCAGAGTAAATGGAGATCAGCTTTTCGATAAAACCACGTAACCCAGTTAGCGCTGTTTCAGGATATACTGGTGCCCTTAGATCAATTTCTTTAATAGAAGTTTGGAGACCCCGTATTATTTGCTCTAATTCTTTCTTTGTCGCCTCCAGATCTTCCATCTTTACGCTTTCTTGTTGTCTCTCTGTGTTTCACTTTTTTAGTTTTGGAACGGACCAATTTTCCTTCGTTTTCAATGAAGGAACCCTAAATCAGATTTTGGGCAATCAATATTTGCTGTGAAACATTTAAAAAAATAGTCTACCATTTGCTGTTAACTTTTACCAAGACATCGATATCGCACTAACGATAGTAGTAACGTTAGCTTAAAACAGTCTTCTTAAGTTTCATGTAACTAACATTAGTGATCAGGTAACGTTATGATTAACGTTAATAGTATGAGTAGTATGACATTTTTTCCTCTTTCTAGAGGCCTAGTCACCAAACCAAAAATCCTCTCTATTTGCATTTTATTGAGCCTGTTTCATCTTATAATACTCCCACAACATAAATCAATCCAAAGAAATACCAAGTTAGAATAAGCTTGAACAGACACGAAATAAACGAATCAACCGATTCTTCTTTTCTTGTTGTGTCTACTCTGCTTATTCATGCTTTACATTAACTTATTGTAAGAGAAATAAATAAAAATTCGGAAGAAAGAATTACTTATGAATGATTATCATCCAAATATACTTGTGTCTCGGCTCCAACTTTATTTCAGAGAATTTAAAATACAGAATTCATCAGGTATTTGTGTTTTCTAAGAGATACTTGGGCACAACAACGTATCATATTAAGCTAAACTCCTGGCTTTTCATATTTTAAAGCAAAAATTCCAAAAACATATATCAAAACATGCTTCAGTAGATGTGACTTTTTTCAGTGAATGCTTTGCCGTTTTCTAGCAAATAAAGTTCTATTATACTGTTGATGAGCTTTCTTAAAATATGAGGGCTTCTATGTGTGCTTTATATGAATTTATCTATACTTGCACTTGCTATTTTCACATTTAGCAAATACATACGAATTAAAAGTCATACTTTTTTCTTTGTATATCTCACTTAAATAGTATTTCCAGCGTTATTATAATCTATGAGACTTATATTTTGAACAATATATCTAATTGCTCCTTTTTAAGTTTCTAGCTTTGAGAAGTTTCTGTTACTCTTCTTTATATTTTTTAGGTGAACATATATTTTTAGATGAAATACTAAATTATTGCAAAGCTTATTTTCATTGAATTTTTTAACTTATAAAACGCGAAACCTAGTTTTTGAAGATTTTTTTATATCTTGCTAACTGCATAGCATAATATAGAACTGGGAACAGTTAATTTTATGTACTACACCAAACACCACTAAATTTCGGCACATCCATCTTATATCGACCAGAAAACAATGAAAAAGAAAGGTTACGCTACCTCCTTAAACTGTCAATTTTAGGCCTTATATTTAAATTAAAGCTAGTAGCGAACAATAGTGTTTTATTCTTTTTGTTATTACGGGGTGTTGAAAACTTAATCCACGATTTTTTCAGAAATGCAGCATAATGGCCAAATAATCAACAATACCTTTTCAACTCTGCGACAAAGCTCAAATCATATTGCAAACTAATCCTAATGTTTACTAACATAAGAAATTAGAGGATTAAAACAATATGAAGCATAAAAAACCACGCTTACTGAAAATAACGCATATGGTATTTGTTAGTTTTTGTCACCAAATCTTCCTCAAATACAATATTATCACCCACAATATATTTCAAATTGAAAAAACTTTCCAACCATATGCGTTGTCAAGGTATTTGACAATAATGAGTACTTTAAACCCTACAAAGGCTAATTTTAAGGATCATTTTCACTAACTTTACAGATCTCAAAAAAAAATGTATATCGAAACGTAACATCATGCAGACCAACTCTATAGGTGTTCCGATTTTTCTCAGAACCTAGGGATTTACTATAACTGATTTTTTTAAACTATTTCTCAAGGCTTTTATATTTTGGTTAGGTGTATATGAGTTAAGTTTCAGTCAGAAAAGTCAAATGTTCAAAATAGGCGCTTCTGAAAAAAAAATAATCTCCCACTTTTGCTATGGTTCCCTAAATTTTTGTACTACACAATCCCAAAATCTAAAAAGCAAAATTTGTAATCTCTTATTATATTTCTGAGAAATTTTTATTTTTTTTTCTAAGAAAAATGGATGTTGAAGTAAAATACTGTTTTTTCAACTTCAATTCGTGTAATATCTCAAGAAATACTTGTCTGGAGCATATACAGATCTTGCCACTAAAAAGAGTGTTTAAATTTGAATCAATAAGCAAGTTTATTTAAAAATTAAAGAATTCTGTGTGGACTACCTAACAACATGTTCTGCTTTCAAGATCTCAGAAACGCTTAAAAGGATACTCTCAAATGTCAAATGCTCCTGAGTGGATGATACCAAGTAACAAAACATCATGAGGAATGGTTATCACCTAGAGGCATGGGTCATTTAGAGTGCCTCCGAGATTTTTTTGAAGAAACTTCAAGAACTTCACTATTAATCTCAACAATGGTTATTTGACTAAATTTAACTAGACTCAACACTCAACTTTAAAATGGCCAAGAGTGAGCTTATATCTGGTCAAAGGTCAATTATTTTGACTATAAGCTTATTCAAAAGTTATTGAAAGCTTTTTCAAATAAAAATAAACTAAGATTAAAGTTTTTATGGCCCTTTATTTTACAAGACTCTGTCGCATTATTACAAAATCCAATAAAGGAATGTGTAGTTTTTAGTTTTAGCGATGGTAAAGTATTTGAGGACACAAAGATATCTTAAAGCAAAGATTTCCGTAGATTCAAGGACATGTATACTTTATTTTTTTTGAAGAAATTGATATTGTACCCGTATTTTTTTGTGTGTTTAAGGGCAAAAGCTTGTATATCGCTTTGAAATTAAATTGAGATGTGCTTAACAGTTAGATCTTTTACCTATAGTTACTTAGGCTAAGATTTATTTTCTTACTATATGTTTGCTTTATTAGACTGGATTCTCACTAGTTTATGTGGCCTAGCACTTCTAGTTTGGCGCATGGAAAATTTGAGTTTTGCAAACTATAGCTGGTTGACAATACCTTAACATTAGTACGCTCAATAACACTAACTTAACGTTACCAATCCGGTTCATAATTTTATCTTACGTGCTTGTTAACTAACGCTGGCTTATCGTTGGTTTGCATTACTACGTTAACGATAACGATGCCGATTTTTTGCTCTAAGAATATTTATTGCGTGTTGTGAGGGGGGATGGCTACATCCCGATCCAGCACAAATCTTAGCAGTAGCACCATAAAAGTAGCAGACCTGGCATTTTCAATATGAGGGTGTTTAGAGTCTATTTACTCAAATTAACACTAATACCATTAGGTATGACAACGGCCACTAAACCTAACCCGATTGTTCAAATACACACAGAACACAGAAGTTACATATGAGCGAGTTAAAGTCGTTTGAAATGCGAAAAACTCAATCTGCTGGCTAGGATTTAAACAAAAAATTTTCAAGCCAAAAACACAAAGTTATATACTTGTAGAATAGGTTTTTTCTGTTTTTCGTGCTTAATGAAATATGTACCAATTGAGAACAATATATTCTAGACTGAAATGTGAATTCGTTTTTCCTGAGTAAAAGGTTTGAGCAAGCTAGAAGAGTGGTTTTCACATCTCCTAACAGATTTATCGCATAACTTGTTAGTAATGTTTTGGTCTATATTCTTAGCGGTTGAAAGAAAACGAATTAAAAGACAATAATAACATCTGCCAGTAGAATACCGACCTGTCAAAGGACAACATTGTATGACCTTAAAGAAGTTACATATATATTCTCTATAGAGGAGCCTAAAGCACATTCTTCCTACCACCTACTTTGTTGACAATGTATTAACGAATAAAAGCCATATACCAATCATGGAAAAAGCAAGTTTTGGTTAGCCTTCCTTTTGTAGTTTTTTTTTGTTTATGCATGCAGTTAACTTTATACATTTAGAAAACTGATGAAACAAGGTAAGCTCAAATAAGGGAAGTAAATCCAAGTTTTACTATTTAGTTCACAAGATAAACTGATTCAACTTATAAAATGTAAATAAACACATTTTATTTTTTTAGTGCCAACTTATTCTTTGATTAATAAATCTTTCTCACTCTATTTAGTAGGTATTATCAGTTGATATGTATTGAAAAATTACCGTGTTTCAGAATTACACACATGCAAAGCGTAGTTCATGAACTAAAATAACAAGTTCATGTTTTTTGATAACGTTGTGGTTGTGTGAAAACATTTTTTAATTTTATAATGAAAGCTATCCAGATATATTGTTGATAATCACGTTAAATGTAGTTGCATATCTCCCTAGACCACATGGAAACTTAAATACTATTAAACCACTCTTCAATGTTTTTTGACGAGGGGCTATTATATGGTTGTGCGTTAAACTTACATACGTTGTCAATTTAAGATTTTATTAGTAACCATTTGAAGCAAGACATATGTCTACAGCAAAATGGTTTAAAATGGTTTAAAGCGCTTACGCTGGTAAGCTAAAGGAACTTTCCATTAACATAATACACAAAGCGTCCCTCGACAAACTTTACCACTAAGCAACTTTCTCATGGAATATAAGAACATATCGCGCCAATTTATTACAATTATCATCATTAGGTAAGAATAATGAACAATTTTTGTCTACATTTAATTTATTCTTTCCATTCGTATAACCTCTTATGACTTCACTTATGCAAATGTGAAACTTCAAATTCGGGAGCTTAGATGAAAATAGAAAATTTAATATCGCTTTAACTATGGCAGCCGTTTGGATTTAAGCTCAGGCCCTGAGACAAGGAACAAGAGACCTTAAAACTAGTATCCTCTAGCCCAGCCCGAAAAAATCCCAAACATATGTAATATTTTTATACCAAAATATTCCAATTCATGCTTCGGAATGAGAAGTTCACTATGAAGAAATGCAGATAACTTAGAGTATACTTTACTTTACTCAGTTTCCATTGTTCATATCAAGTATGTTGCGTTGTTGTCATAGAGAGACATGTACCACTTAGTCACTTAGGTTAACTAAGCACAAAAAATAACAAAGTTTCAAGAAACAAGAACTTCTTTGTCATTGGGGTTCATAAGTTTATATGGTTCACTTTTTGGTAAGTGTACCCTTTATTTAAACAGATTATTCAGGCGAGCTCATTACGAATCTTTAAAACCCTAAGAAAAGAGATTCTTATTTAGAACGCCAAGTTGTTTCAAAACTTGAATCAAATTTCCATAGGAGTTTATTTTCTATGCTCCCCTTAGTTTCATTTCCAAACCTTATCAGTTTCTTTTTTATTCGAAGGATGATTTAGGTTATCCTAACTATAGTTAAATGCATCTAAATTTCCATAAAGATAGGGTATTGTTGAGTAAAGATAGTTTGGTATTCTATAATACTATGTATTCTATTTAATAATACAATTTTCTCTTGTACGATAATGTGAGGTCGATATAATGCACGACTATTTTCAAGGATTGAAGGATCACTGAAAGATAGAATAATATGTGTAAATATCTATATTTAGCTCGGGAGAGTCCTTAGAAAATATGAAACAATATTGGGGCCATGCATAGACTTGTGTTAAGATTCGATTTCTGGAAAGCACAGTATTATATACTAGTTCGACCTTTTATAGTAATACTTTAAGCTTCGCTTAAAACAAGGGTGTATTTTAATAGGACACTTGCTCCTGGTAGAACAGAGAAAACTAAATGAACCTATGCTGTAGCTTCACTTGCCGTAAGTAACTGAAAACTTAAGTATAAACATAGCCTATGCTCTTTTATTTGAAAGTAGTTTGTTTTAATTAAATTGTGCTGATAAACGAATTTTAGTGTATATAATTTTTTATTTCAACAATACAATTTATAGTCTATTAAGTTTTCCCCGGATATGTTATATGCTATTTGTAGTTTCCCTTTGTACCTGGAAACTTTTTTCGAATTAGTAAGGCCTTAAGTGTTGTCCAAATAAATCTTAACGCGTATATCTTTATATCTTTTGGGCAGAGTGTAGCAACAAATTATACACTACATTGGATCTGGATTTTATTAAACTCTATGTTTCAGATTTACTGTTCATCCAGATATAGCATAGTTCAATATAACTAAAAGATTGTACATGCACTGTGCTTAATATTTTATAGTTTATGCAACTTGATCTTTAGATTATTCAATTATTGGTTGCAATGTTCTATTAGGGACCGATACTTTAATATAATTAACCATTTGTTCTGTTGTTTCTTTAATCTAGGGCTCATTTTATCGAAACATGTATTGCCTTAGAGACCAACCTCTCACTTACCAATATAAGGTACTGCAAACTTCTAGGTACAAAGATGTGCATAGCACTTCCAGAGCTGATATAACCCCAAAATCCTTTCAGTATCACTTTGTTAAATATGTAGTTTGTAATTCTTAATCTTCCGAATTAATTTCCCGGGCATATAGTGGTGTAGTAATGACCTAATTCCCAATGAAACGATAGATTTTCATTTCCCCCAAGAACTCAATTTAATAATAAATATCCGTTGTCTGAACGACTATCTTGGATACTGCTCTTAAGCGCTAATTTTCGCACGAAAAATCATTGTAGAGTATTCTACATGTGAAGTTTAGGTTTTGAGAAGTAAGAATAGCAGTACCACGAAAAATTGCCCTACACAGAATTATGAATAGTCTGGCTATAGTGCCACGAATATCTTGAGACGGGGTATTGAGGAACTTTATATTCCACAACAATGAACGAAGCTTACTTAAACTCATATTTTCTTCTTCCCTCTTTTAAGCTAGATAAAAAAATAAATTTATTTGTATTAGTGATTGTTAGCTCCTATTAGAATATTAGGACCTCTTCAGACACAAATTCATACCGAGCTATATAAGGGTTGTTACAAGGCTTTGCCATATTTGAAGCTTCACCCAAAATTAGTATCACCTCGTAAATCCCAGTTTAGTTCCTCTTAGTAAGTTTATAGTTTTTATCTTAGAAATAAAACATTACGATAACGAAACTTGAAATGAGAGAGAGAGAGAGAGAGAGAGATCCCTAATCAAGCATTAATCAGGTCGCTAGAAATTAAGAAAACACTAGCCTTTGAATAGTAACGATGAAAATATTACTCTACTATGACCATTATTTTATGTAAGTGTCAGAATATGAGGATTCATCGTTCAAAGCTAGGTTTCAAAATCATATTTCAGTTTCCAAGCTGGAACGTGCCTACATCAAAATATATAGACCGATTTAAAAGAGTAGTACTTCTACCCTGTGCAGTGTTCACCGTACACGGACTAGGCTGCTATAGAGCCTGGCAGTTATGTATTACAGCACTTAGCCGCTTAGTGATTCCAATAACTTTTAATTTTTTACGACAAAAGGACTCACGCTTAAGCTTTCTACCAAGACACGACAGCAGAAACATAGTTATATTCACAAAATTACTCCACCTCATATCTTATTTTAATGGATAATCTAAAATGCTATCTTCTGCTTGAAGTTTTTTGGCCGTTTTATAAGCATTTTAAATATATTGTAACCATATTTCTTGAAGCCAACGCTTTCAGGAAGTTTGATTTTGTCCAACTTGGGCCATCGGAGACTCAATTCTAGAGCTCATTAAGTTTTCATTTTCTTGTTTCTGCTTGTAATTCTTAGAACAAATATATAGACCAGAAATATCCATGTATTTTCTACTTAAATGACTCTTACTTGCGCCAGAAGTTTGGTTCTATAAGCGAGCAAAAGGTACAACAGCAGAATACCACACCTTTAGTTGCTTTAGTGTTGGATATCCAAGAGATTAATGACAGCCAAAAGAGAGTTATTAACATCTTAAAGATTTTCTGCGCAGCCTTTTCTGTTTAAAAAGATTTTTGAGAAGATTTTCTTTCTAAGAAACCAGTATTTGAACAGAAAGAGGGTAATTAAAACTTAAGAGGCTGGAGAGCTGAACACATCACTTAATAGACTTCCGTGCTTCGGCAGAGAGTCTCATTATAAAATCGGAAATCTGTCTTGGATTGGGGCT
Organism: Labyrinthula sp. Ha; assembly: GCA_015227615.1. Taxonomy (NCBI): domain Eukaryota; class Bigyra; order Labyrinthulida; family Labyrinthulaceae; genus Labyrinthula; species Labyrinthula sp. Ha. The sequence goes on along the minus strand of JAALGZ010000041.1, from coordinate 142,436 downwards.
TTTATACCTATCGCAGTAACCCTTTTATTTGTCGGTAAGACTATGTTAGGGACGTTGCCCGCGCTTTATCACTCTGCGTAAGAGTAAGCATGTGAGGTGCAAGGTTCGTGCAGTGTCCTGGTTCCTAGTCCTAGAGGGCATAAACATTATTTTTGCTACTTCCTGGTTGCCAAATATTATAATTTAAGCTAATTCTGTACCCTTGGCCTAAATCCAAGAAAATATAAAACATGCATTGAGACCAGAAAAAGAAAAAACAACGTAGTCTTAAACTTAAAATCTATTGCACTCATCTTCTAGCCTCTGTGGGAGACAATCTCTGGAATGTCATCTTATTCGTCTACCAAAACCCATCTGGACCCTCTATTACATCTTTTTACCCGAGTTAGTGTAACTCTATGGAGAATTTATTCTTTTGAGCTTCACTATAGCTTTAAAATCCAAATTATGTGCCTTTTTGTAAACGTTGGAAATGAACCATTGATTGCCCAAAATCTTATTTACCAAGAAGATATTTCTCAAGAAAACACAAACTCAAAGTAGTAGTGACTCTGAGACTTATTGGAGAATAAAACCTTCACAAAATCTCAAATATATCGAATCTACCTAAAATGGAACAGCCAACTTCTCTATATAAAGACTTCCTTTCAACTAAAATTCCTTCTTTGGAGGGGAAGGTTGTTTTGGTAACTGGCACAACATCCGGAACAGTAAATCCTTAAATTCACCTTTCAACCTAGGGCTTCTGGACCGCTGCAACAGCAGTTCTTAAAGGTTGTGATGCTCTTTTCCTTGTCAACCGAGCTTCTGAACGATCCCGGGAGTCCTACCTTAAACTAAAGGAGCTGAACAAACAGAGCGGAGGAAGCACGCAGCTGATCCATGTACACTGTGACTTGAAACAACTCCAAAGTGTTTCCGATGCTTCGGACTTTGTGAAGCGTCGACTAAAAAATAATGGATGGTACCTTGATGTGTTCATATGTAACGCAGGAATTGAAGTATGGGACGATTTAAGAACTGAAGACGGGTATGATATCCAGTTCCAGACAAACTTCCTATCACACTACTTGCTCTTAAGAAACTTGTGGGTACCGTTATTTCAAAAACCTAACGATACACGTATAGTTTTCGTTACAAGTTTTGCACGTTATATGTACCCGAAAAGCACCTTATCTGCCAAGTATTTTATGAAGAGCTTGCCGCAGACACTAGGTGGAGATGACCCTGCCTCCTGCTTTCTCCGCTACAAGATGGCAAAACTTGCTTGCTCTTCGTTAGCACTCAACCTTGCAAAGTTGTCTGAAGAAAAGTACCCTCATGTGAAAGTGTTGTGCGCTGATCCAGGAATAGCAGAGACCAAAATAGGTACTAAAGCAAGAACTAGTTTAAAAACAGAAAGTGAGCAGCTAAGGAAGGAGATTGCAAATTTTGTAGAAGATTTTCAAGGTCAACCAGCGGCAGATGGAGCCTTGGGGATTGTCTTGGCTGCATTTGGAAGAGATAGCGAGGTTAGAAATGGTGATCATTTTGTACCAGAGAAGAACTATATGAGCGGAAAGCCAGTGAAGAGCATTGAAGGGTTTAGAGATAAAACAAAAGATGGTTTAGAGTCACAGGTTTGTGATGACCATACTTGGACCGTCCTACAAGGATCTATTCCACCTTTACCCTTAATTAGTAGATTTTAAACTTATGCACATTCTGTATAAAAAAGTTTATTTATTGAAAAACCAAAGACTTAAGCGTGTTCTAACTGCAAAGACTCAACATCAGAGTGCTCCTCAGATTCAACCTTTACATAACCTTGATCTGTTTCCTTTCTTGTTAAGACATACAGACCAACAAAAGTTACACAGATCCCTCCTACAAATCCATTCTTATCACTATAGGACATCTCATCCCACTCACCGAAGTATACTAATCCGCCAATGACACCGCAGATGATCCAATAGCTCTCGTACAGCGGGATCACGTACAAACTGTCGAATCTTTTCAATGCTTTGTTTAAGAAAGTTATTTGAAATAAAAGACAAACAACGAGGAAAAATACGAGAACAAAAGTTTCCCCGTTCACCAAGCTCATTGCACTAGAAGAAGAGAAAGCAGTTTTCACCAACTCTACAACGGATTTTGCAAAAAGTAGACTTTGACCGCCAATAACTCCTGCAAATCCAGTATATCCAACTAATTGAAGAACTAATTTACCGCTCTTAGAAGCCAACTTTGTCCATATCAGTTTTAGAAAAGAAAGAGATTCGACTTTTGGAATTTGATTTGTAATCTTTGAGAAGAGCAGAGAGTTATTTGAAAAATATACAAGGAAGTAATGAAAACAAAGGAGAAAGATGACTGTTTGAGAGTATGTGGCCATTCGAGGAAGTTTCCAAAGAGTTATTAAGTCATCTAAATTATAGTTGTGTTCTGATTTTCCTGCATGTACAACAGATATTCCGGTTCCAAGTACAATTAAAATGGTAGCATAAATATCAGTTTTTGTATACCTAAAAATAAGAAAAAAAATAAGAATACTTCTCATTAAGAAAATAGTTTGAAAGGAACAAATTCCAAACAAGAGAAAGAGCTGCTAAAGGAGCCAGAAGACTTTGAGGAGCAAGTCCAAATGCAAGAAAGTCAAGAACTGATCCAACAATTAAGCACACTAGACCAAAAACATACTTTCGTTGTTTTAAAGGACTAATGTTTTCATTTGCAGGCTATAACAACTGAAAGTGAAAGGAGAGTTACATCGCAAAGAGAAATTTTCTGAAAGATTAGACCGACGCAAGTTAAAGCTGAGGCCAAACATGCCATTACAATTCCACAAAATACAAGAAAACTTGCAGATGATGCTTCGGTGATTGCGTGAAATGAGGGAAAGCTCGGAATATAGTCCATGTTCGGATGTGAAACCTCTGTTCTTTCTTTCTAGACGAGCTTCGCTTAATTAAACTATTTTTCTGGTAATGCTATATTACCCTAGGATAGCTTTTATTGATAATGTGGCATTACTAGAAACTTTGTACCGAAAAAAAAAGAGCGAAATATATTCACGGCAACAAAGAAAATGTTTGGCAGAAGAAAGAAAGTAACGAAACTGGCTGAATTGTACTACACGCTTGAAACAGAGAAAACAGATGTGGTACACCTACGAATCAGGCCCAGAAAGCATAAAAATTATGTTCGCTATGAGGGCCCAGAGAAACTGAAACGAAATCTTAAAAGGGACTTTAAGAGAAAAACTTCCTCAACACTTCCTAAGGTTTTCATCCAATTTAAAATGAGCTCCCATTATGGTGAATGTGAATCAAAGTTTTCATACGTTTTATTAGCTGCATTGAACGCTGTTCCGGAACAAACTTCCTTAAAAATAATCTTCGACAATTTCTCTGGAAGAAAAAAAGAACTTGAAGTGTTTTTTAAACAACTAGCCTCTGATAAATGGAAACTAGATGTTGAGTTTCTTGATAGTATGTCAAGTTATGGGATAGTTGATCTATTTTCTCTAACAGAATATTTTCGTGGGATGAAGAATTTAGGAGAAATTAAGTTCAAGTATAAAGATCAAACTATCCCTCTAGAAAAGAAATTTATCCTTACAGAAAATAAAATAAAAAAAATTGACTTTGGAAACTCCAAATTTAGTGAGAACTTCACTTTGACCTTGGCCAAGATGTTTAGTCTTGGGAACTTGGCTCTTCAATCCGTCGACTTAAGGTATGCCTTTCTCCCTGACACCAGCTTTATCTACTTGCTATTAAGTTTGTCCTTGAGCAACAATTTGAAAGAGATTAAACTATCTTCGGGAGTAAATTTATATTTACTTGGAACTGGTATTCGGTTGATCTTAGATCGGCAAGAGATTAATTCTTTGGAAATATTAAACTTTGGTAATTTCAAACCAGAACAAAAAGAGCACAAGTATTTATTAAGTGTTATATATCAGTCCGGGAAACTCCAAGCTCTGAAAAGAAGATTTGTACTTTATGCACTTGATTCAACCCAATGACTCGTTTAATCACGTACTCTACCTAAAATAATAAATGTATTTCAATCAAAAGATGCATCTATTTCGAACCAACTTGGTTCTGGAAAAAGTGTTTCATAAGTTTTATGTAAATATTCTCGTGTTTTATCTGCTTCTTCAGTCTCTCGACTAATTTCATCATTAATCGTAACAAATTTTGGTCGATCCATTAATATTCCATCCAACTGTCTCTTATCCTTTTCAAAATTTTGCCCCTTTAGAGCAACAAAACGAACTTGTTCTTTCTCATGCTTATCAGCCAAAATATATTTTCCCCCAGAATACATCAGATAATGAAAGTAAGAAAACGACAACTGCATATCCTGATCTGTACGAAACCTGTTTGTCATCGCTTCATACCCAGATGCAAAAGGTTCAGTACTTTTCAAAGCTTTAAACACTTTCTTCGAGAAGAATTGAGGCATATGCGCAATCGTGTGACGTATATTAAACCAGCCTGAAAAATATTTCCAATCAAAAAGCCTTGAATTATGAAGCATTCTGAAAGGTATCATCCAAGCGAAATATATTTTTTGTCCATACGATTGAGAAACGAAATCTTCCAAATAGACAGGACGAGCGAGAAGCATATCGTCATTGAAATAGACAAAATTCTCACTTAAACCAGGAATATCTACTAAGTGCGCCTCAATTTGATTCGCACTATACACTGGCAAGACATCTCTATACTGTCCAGGAAACATTTCTTCATGCGTAACAACCCTAACCTGAGGGTTCGTTGTATTCAGCCAACCAGGAACTTGAGATTTTTGTGCAACAATCATGATTACGTTTCGAACCCAGGGCATATTTTTTTCAATGGATCTAAGACTATACTTAAGCTCTTGATTGTCTCTAAATCTATTGTTGGAATTTGAATCTGCACCCACCAAGACAAAAAGCCCAAGTAATTTCTCAAACAAAGTTAATGAAGGAGCTTCTTTCGAATGCTGCTTTTTTTCCTCTAACCAAAGGGGATCAGATCCATTTACATATGCTATAACAACATCTACACTTAGCTTCAAACCACATTCCGAAGAGACGGGTGAGAAAAACTCGTTGTCAGAGTGTTGAACGAAAGAAAGTTTTGTCTGAGAGTTTTGAAACTGTCTTCCAGAAACTTGAAATATGTTAAATAGGACCAGAGCAAACGCAATTGAGCTGAAGAAGATCACGTTTCTTCGGACTTTGTGGAGAGGATTCAAAGAGTTGAAGTCTGACGAACAGAGCTGCTTTTCTTTCACCTTTTCAAGAAGCTCTTCCCCATTTGGCTTGAGTCTGAGGTACATAACTTTTTTCTATTGTTTCGACAAATATATTAATCTTTAACGTTCTAGAGTGACAACCACCGCAGTTTAAGAATGGATCAGAGAGATCAGAGATGCAATTCTTGCTTTCACAGATCCCGGGTAATCTTCTATTGTTTTTCTATGGCAGAGTTATTCCGGGTACGCAATGTCTTCACCACTGTATATCTAGAGAATAAGTCAGATATACGATGTACTATTGAATAGAAAACAATTGCAATATAAGTTGCCTTTAGATTTAACTCAATAATTCTACTAGATAATATACCCTTAATTCCTTACTCTTTGGGTAACATCATTTTAGTCAGTCTAAATCACAGCAGAGGTAAATGTCGTGTTTGATAATACCTCTTAGCGGGTACACATCTAATACGTTATCGATAACATGGTAGTTACCGGTAAGGTCTTGCTCCTAGAGATTGTTACCGGATGCATGGGTATACCGTTATCTTTTCAGAACCGATAGTCTAGTCTCTTTTAGTACCGGAATACTTCTTTCTCGAAATATTCTTGGGAAAAAACAAAGAGATTCATACATAAAAGATTAAATCAAGTTAAACACACAAGAAATAGCTATTTAGAATTGACTTTTGCTTGTTATACGTGTTAACTAAGTTCATTACATTTTACCTTTGCTGAGCTTCATGAAAAAGTTATAAGGTCACCGACCTCGGTTAACTAAGAGTTGAAGGAAGCAGCAGACAACCATATTGAAAGTGGCTTTAGGTTAGTGTATTTTTTCTTCTTAGAACTTCTCTTTTACTATATCACATCCCTTTTTTCAGTCATAAAAACTAAGTTTGTTCCTTTTCGATCAATCTAGTGTGATATTGACTTCAAGTAGGATGAAATATAGACTTTGTTCAATTACCCATAAAGACGGGAAATTTCGGTATACCCGATTCTTATATCCAAACACTAGTACTTACCGTTTGCCCAAGTCTCTTCCCGTTTATTGACGGTAAAATTATTTAACGGAAATAATAGGTACATACTGTTAACTTCTTTTCGATAACTTACTGTATGTACGCCTATTGGCTGTTTGGTAACAGTTGCTACAAGATCACCGTAAATGTCGACTACCTATAGGACAATTCGCTCAGAACTTACAATACAATGACCTGGTCCGCCGTCGAACAGATTCCCCAAAAAGATGTAGTTCTAATTTTTTGTATCATTATTGCTTGAACAGTAGAATGCTCCCCACTTTGTTACTTTTTAGACCATTCGCAGAATCTAATATAAAATAGGAGTTATTAGAAATTTGAAGGGAAAATGAATAGTTTCCTTACTTTACATAAAAACTTGGAGTTAAGCTCGAGGAATGAGTATCCTGAGAACATCATACCCTATCCATTTCTAAAAGTTGTGAGAATGTAATTTGATGATTTCATAATTGTTTTCCCTAGGTGCACCTAGTCGTCAAAGAGGGTTCTTGCACCTGCATATTACTTACAGTAGCACATGCTACTTCTGAAGACAATAACAAGAGCACCATTTCGCGCAATGATGATGGATATGACAGCCAGCGAATAGGGTTTTTTGACTCCGGAATTAGACACTCCTAAATCTCATTGGCTAAATATCTCAAGTGCCCAGAACTAAGGCTCTCAAAATAAAAACAAAACAGAAAACCAACTAAGAAAAAATACACTTTTCGAAGAGCGATTTATTTGGAAAGACGAAGAAAGGAAAATATGAATAATTTGAAAAGGGCTTTATTTCCAAAAAACAATAAACGAAGGAAGAAGTTTTCATGCAGTACTAATTTTTTCTGCTATGTCAAAAACACTTAAGTTTCAAATTTTGATTTCAACACAGATCCACATCTTCTCAACTTCGGTATTCATAATTAATAATCTTAAAACTTTTATTGCGTTAAGTCAAACATGTGGTTTTTAACTCTTGCAACGATTTGAAGGTACCTGTGTTCAACATATGGAAAAACATTGAAATCCAGTCTCATCATCGAGGGCCGAGTGGGGAGGGAAGACCGAGTCATGGCAACCATTCTTAAAGGCGTATAGCAACTCAAACTTCAAGTATTAAATTGGTTTCAAGATCGAGGTTCATGTAATTCAATAGGTTAAGCAGAATAGGATACTTTAACATTAAGTTTTTAATTTCTACTCTTTACTCGTTACGTTGCAGCTAGCTTCATTTGGTCTCACCTCCCTCTATATTTTACCCAAGTATGAGAAATCGCCATTCTGCGCATCGCTAATTAGGATATCGTATGGTGAAATTTCAATTCTGCGCATTGCTCATTCAGGGAAGTATGTTAAAATTTCATTTTGGGAAAATTTCCGGACCAGTTAGATCGGGGGGAGTATCTGAGTCCTGAGTCAAAAACCCGAGCCCGACAGCCAAAAATTAAAGGTGCAGCAATTAGAAGTAATTTCATTTAATTGAAACTTGGAATTTAAAGGAAACACCTTTCCCTAAATCTTACATTCCAAATCCGTCACCTAGCTTAAATATGCAGCAAACTCAATTGTTTATTCCTTTTAAGGTTAAGTCTTTCTTCCAGCACCTGGTGATCATACCAAGGAATTCTCTTCAGTTCAGCAAATTCCACCTTTTAGCATGAAAATTTAAACATATATGTTCTCAGCAAGCGACATTGTGCTGAGTACGAGAAAAGAAGTTAAAGAAAATTGAACATTTTAGTTACCCAACCTAGCTTCATCCTTTGCACATAAGAAAACTAACTAAAGCACTTGAAGTTAATAAGTAGGTAAGCCCTTGGTATCCTGGCGTTTGATTACGTATGTTGTTTAGACTTTGAACCTAGCATATTAAACCGTGACAACACAGGGCAAGGGTAGTATCCTACATATAACATCTTTCTGATGTACTATTCAGAGAAAAACAGAAAAAGTCTTATTGGAAAATTACAAGAATATAAGTAAGTGAACAAGTTTCTCCTTGCCATTTTTTTGGCACGCAGATCTATAGCTGCTACATAAACAGGTTGTACTTTGGGTAGTTCTTTGCAAAATCTTCCTTATTGTGGCATAGTGGCCGAATTAATTCGAGCTCATAGAATTAAACAATACTTATTAAATTGCAGAGATTATCAGTTAGTAATTTTGCTCAAAACACTCAACAAAGCATCTCAATTATCAGTACTGGTACCTACTGTACCGAATTATAAGCGGGATTGTACAATGTATGCAAAGTCCCACATTGAACAATATCGACGTCTCTTCTAGAGATAATCCATCATAGTTCATGCTGATTTATTTTAATATTTTGTCTAGGTTATGTAACTTGAAGCCATATGTCTAAGCAGGAGAGTAAGTAAAGAATCCAGAGGAGGCAATCTAGATAGTGTCTAACTATTTTCATTCGAATTTATAACTATAAACTTTGGAGCAATTTAAGTAACCCCTTTATAAGTTGCAACGAAAGGAATAAAGGGTATAAAAAGATCATATGAGTTCATGTTTCCCTTAGATTTGTCACTATCCATGGTGCACAGAGAAACTGGTTCCTACTAAACAGAGAAGACCGTATAATATTTGCGATAAGCTATAGATCAGTTCATAGTATTCTGAGATATAACAATAGTTTTGATCAATAGCGAAACTGTCCGCACATGTATTTCAACGTAGAAAAATTGAACAAAAATGCTCACAATGAAAGATTTAACTCGTATGAAGATAAAATATTCGTTTTGCTAATCAATTTTACATACATATTTCCTCAAAGAATTTGAGATTTTGTTTTCCGCTTCATCTTTTTAAATGAAAAGCTTTGAAGGATGACTTAAAACCGTTAGCCTCCCATATGGCACCAGGTGTATTTTCTTCCTCAACTCATCATATCTTGGAAACATAGACAGGCTCTTGTTCAGCGTCTTATTGCATGTCATATCCTTTCTATTCTTATGAAAAGTTCTATTTAGTATACATTTAAGGTATGTTCTTGTTTTAGTAGAGGTCTTGCACAATATTGAACTAAATATATGTAAAACCTTATTTTTATAGCTCTAATATCTGTTTCTAAGGTTTCGCGTTTATCAGTAGATGCTACATTTCTCCCTTTTAAGTGATATGGGATAGTTCATACCAGCTGAACATAGGGTGATGTAGCATCTCAAGAGAATAATGACACTTTCTAAATTTATACATATTAGAAAACCAGATACTATTTGAAGCTTGACCAACTACAAACAAACTCACTCTATAAGTTTTCCCCCCTGCCGATAAGCATTTATTTTAGATTTTGGGTATTTTGCTTGAGATAAGATGTAACAACGGCTAAGTTCATCTATTGTGTTTTCAAATATATGGCTCAGAACTGTATTTTCCGCAAAAAAATGAGAAACTTCGAATGAAATTTTATTTTTTTCAAATTAACGAAGACTAGTATTGATGCAAATACAGCTCAAGCTTGATTTTTTGCATAGTGAAAACTTCGTATTTAGTATTTTAAGGCTGAATATGGGTTAACGTTTAGTTAACTCAAATATCTATAGTTGTGGTCAACATAGAAACTATTGTAGTTTCTGAACAATAACTAGAGAAAATTATGCTGAAAATACAGTTAATTGATGAAAATATCAAGGACTGTGTCGTTAAACGGCACACCCCTTTGAGAAATGCTGGAGATATTCGAATATTCATTTTCGCAGTATCCCATATATCCAAGAAATATTTTTACTCTCGAACTCTATACAGAATAGTTGAGAATATAATGAACAATATCCTTGCCCTAAAACAAATATTTTTTTTCGATTTTTATGCCTGTTCAGCCTCTAGAGACATATTGTTTGAGCTATTACCTTATATGAAGTTAGAAAGAACGGAATTGTGCCAAAAACTTTGGCTAGTTTCAAAAGAACTATAAAATTATAAAAACTACCTAAACTTACGAATTATACATTCTTCAGCTGATATGTGCTCCTAAGAGTGAGAGCTTAAAAGTTAGTTACAAAACGGAAAGGCTTTTATTTTTCAAGGTTGTATATTGAGAAAATGTACATTTTCTGGGTGCGGTTTTTCCCCATCTATACTTTGCTAGAGTATTAAGCGTAAGAATAAGGCTCAGAAAATTGAAACTGGAAAAAATTTGTGATCTGTAAAGAATTGGGCTACTTATATAGTTAATTTTGATGATTTTACGGTTTAATGCAAGTTTTCTTCAAGATCCGAAAATTTAATAAAAAATCCTTGAGAAAAAATCTCCTTAAGGTATAGAATACAAATTCCTATCAAATAATCTCTCTAATCGCTTTGTTGGTAGAAATTCTATATACACATCTTGTGCACGACAATATGGGATATCAGGAGGTTTCGAAACAAAACTAACAAAGGCAATATATCTAAATATTTTCAAGCCACTTTCTCCCATGTAATATATTTGAAAATTTACCGAGTTAAGTTACCAGCTAACATTAAACGCCCTTTAGAAGGCGTTAACGTCGGTGTAAATAACTTGATGAAGTATATAAGATTATATAAACGTTTACAATCTTTTCCAAAATAGAGATGTTATGGCTGGAAACACATTGTGATAAGAAATATTGCAAAAGTATCTAGTAAATAAAAATTTTATATTTAATATTGAATCGTTCATATTTAATTCAATCACAGCTTTAATCAGAACTGCCTGGGTTTTAGCGTTCCTCTAAGTATTGATTTACCCAAAGTTCGCGGTCATTTTCATCTTACATAATAATATTTATATATTACTTTCTACCCTATTGTCTCAGCTTAACGTTGATAAAAACATTTTTCATAGATTCTTTTTGGTTCTTTTTAATTCAAATTGTTTATGGATATGCTAGGTTAATATGTCATTTAGACTTTCATTCAAATAGAATTTGATATAGAACTGGCAGGGAAGAAATGTCTGTTTTTTTATACCTAAGAATAAGCTAAAATAAAAACGATTACGATTTTTTTCTGAGATATGTTTTATTGTTGATTGCAATAACTGTTATGAGGTATCTACTAGTTTGAATGGCAAATATAATGACGGTGTTGTAGTACCCAAAAATCTGAAGAATAATTAGAATAATTCCTAGACAATTATGATTTTAGGAGGTATGCAAAGAATATAAATATGTTATATAATTATGTTTAGAGTAATTCTTTCTACCTAAGTTTCAAAACTGTGAGAGAGAAATGAGACTTACAAAACAAATAATGGTATGTTGAATATTAAAATATGTATGATCTAAGTGAATGCAAATAGAACTGTTATACTATGCAAAAAAATAATGCGCAAGAAAACATCTTAGTAAATCTCTGTCTCTATATAAGATGGTATATTTAGTGTTTTTCTGAAGAAAAGTGTTAGGTGGTATTTTATTTCTCTGTATTATTGAAAAAGTTGTAATTAATGGAAAGAGCTCTTATCTTTCATTTGGTGTTCGTTGTTCTGAATATAACTAATATATTTATATTGTTGGTAATAATCCATTCCAAAGCTCTCTGACAATAATTTAAATCAAGCTTGAAGGATAGAAATAAGGCATACCACAATACTCGTATACCTAACAACAGTAGTGTGTTTCTTTGAGAGCAAAAATGATTTAAAATTTGTAAAATTCATCAACAATTATTAGATATCTACTTTTTGTATGTTTCCCAAGAGGAAATAGGGTCTCTTATTTGTAGAAAATAACTCTGATATTAAATTCATTCTTAATAATCAATTAAAAATGTTCTGGAATCATTTCAATCAATCAATAAGAAAAATCTAGATAAAATAGCGATAAACTATCAAAAAATCAAGGGTAGATTCTGTTAACAGGTCTATCTGCTCCTTTGGTTGTTATCACATTATTATCCAACTTAGTGTTAATAGCATGCAATCTAGTTTGTCATACCTGTCCAATTATACCAAATTAAATAGAGACTAATTGGATGGTAAAATAACATTTATGATCCCTAATTTTATTAAACCAAGGAATGATGGGCAGCACAACACTAAGGAGCGGTCATTATTTGCTACTAATTTGTACTGAAATATTCCTTTTGTTTGTTGATTCTGTTCACCCTGAAACAACTTAGATGTGTTGTTCACGCTCGGTATAATAACAGCTTTATCTAATGATAAAGGAATAATTTGTTGCGTGATATTAATCCGAAAGTAAAAATAAAATGATAGTTCAACGTACTCATCGTGCCGTGCCCTGAAAAGCATAGGGCTTGCCAAAATCAAAGTAGATTAAAGAATCTAACTCTAGACATTGAAATACCAAGACTCTATATTACGTTCCCTAAAAGCTTCACATATACTTAAGGTGTAGGAATAAAACGAGCAGAAAACCCTCTGAACTCTTTGTGTCCGTAAAGTCAGCTTTATAGTGCAAGTCTAAGGTGTACTGTCTAAAACCCCGAAATCTTTTTGATATCTGGGTCTTGCTTAATGTGTTCCAAAGCTGTTTCATTGATATGGATCCTAGTCCAAATTAAAGTCAATAATTTTCTACCGCAACAGTTTATGGGGTTAACTCTTATACACGAATGTCTGTTATACGAGTTAAAGTCCTGTATTAATGTAGGATTTGTATCCTAGAAAGTAATCAACCGAAAACAAAAATCTATTACTAAGATTTAAGTATGCATTGCTCACAGAGTTTTTCCATTAAGTCTAACTATTCTTTTTTTTAGTACACAGAGTTTTGCTTAAATATTATATGCTCTATTCATAGACACTGCATGATCTACGAGTAATTTTATATCAAGTACATTTACTACAAGATGTACTACTTGACTTCAGTTATAAGAGAAAATAGCTGCCTAATTCTTAGGAAATAGTAAAAGACACTCGAAGGCAGCTTAGAGCCTTCCAGTTTTCTTGTTATCATATCAAACACCAATTAATTTTCATTCGAGGAGTCTTAGCAGCACTTCAACACAAGAAAATTAAATGTCGCAGACCAACTTTCTTTTGTTGTTATCGGAATAGAATTACTTGTAATATAAATGTTAAGTGCACTATTCAAGAAACGATAATGTTTCTGAACAATGCTTAAAAAAAGTGGCAAGGTGTCTTAAATGATTGAAACCTGGTGATGAATTAAGGAACAAAGAAAGAAGTAGCATCATTCTTCCATTGTAACCGTTTATGCACAAGCTAAGTTTGACCCTTGGAGTTAAGTTTTAGTATATCTTTAACACTTGTGCTTAGTTTCTAGTTCCTGTATCTTTGCATTTCCCTTGAAGATATCTATTGTTCTGCTTGTGTGCAAGTAATGCGGTATATGAGGCGAATGTGTAGTATTTTTCAATTCATAAATCTATTGATGTAATCTACACCCGTAAAAACTCAGAGTACTTAAAAGACGGATGGTCAAAGTGGATAAAGAAGTAGCTGAGCTACAGCCTTTCTAAGTTAGAGTCTTGCTTTTTAGTATGGTTCTGAGAATTTCACGATCTTAGTGATCACCAATGCACCACCTTCTACGTTGTATAACATACCATTGAATAAACATTGCTCCCCATAGATATTTTGAGACAAGGTTACAAGTAAGGTATTTGCTAAATGGACGTAGGATCAGGCAGAGACAAATTGCGCGCTTACCTCTCTACTCTTCCAGAATAAAGGTTTAGATTACTTTATTATTGTATCAACAACCTTCATGTAGTGTCAGATTTGGCTGCCAAAAACAGAATAACATGGATTTCGGCTTGCAGAGATGAAGTTTTCAGAAAGCGCATAGATTAACAATGGGAACATAAACAGTACTCCAAGCAACTAAAACCAAAATATTATTTAGCCGTAACACTTGTCAATAATAAAGTCTTCATATCAGGTCTATTGCAACTTATATTCTTATTAATAAAGCGTGCTTGAAGAATTTAGGATTTAATGTTGTAAGGAGAAAAATAAAATCTACTATAGAAAGACCTTTTACTGGTTGTTTGGCCAATGAGAAAGATTGTATAAACAATAAAATAAAGATCAAATGTGTTCAGGAAAACTTTCATAACAAATTGGTCCACTTGATAACATGGGACTTAGATAGTATCACTCATGGGCTTCGGATTTACCCTCGCCACTCAAACTAGGTTTCAACTTTACACCTCAGTTGCGCTAGGTTGAATCAAAGTTCTTGTACTTGGTCCAGGCATATGAAAATTATTATTCTTTTGTGTACTTTCAACCTTACATTTTCCTATTCTTTCAGCCATTTATACTTTATTCAATACAGTTAACTCCTTGTTTTGATAGAAAACAGAGGCCGAACAACACAAAATAATAGACACCTGAAATATTAAGTTATTTACATTCATATTAGAGTTTGATTAGTTTCACCATAGACTAAAGAATGACCAGATTTTGTTTGTTTTCATTTATATTTGACTAGGATAATTACTTCTTATGAAATTTCTGGTAGCTCTTGTACTGTAGCTATGTCTTGAAACTTTGTGTTTTTGTATTTGGAACACTTTTGAACATATTGGCCAACTTGGACATAGAGTGAGTGAGCATATTTAGAATTAGATATTCTGTAAAGTAATAGGAAAAAGTGACAAAATAAATGAGTTAACTAAATAAATATTAACTTTGAGTGTAGCTTTATAAAAAGATAGACCAAAAATACATAATTGTCAAAAGTTTGTCTATCTCTAAACTTTGTTTAGTTTTCAAATAGATAATAAGGAATAAACAAAGTTAAAAAAACACAGAAAAAAAAAACACCACATACTCGACCGTAAGCTCTATACATCAACTAAACACCACTCAAAATAATAGAGGAAATTCTGTTCTATCTTGAACATTCCTTCCTGAACACAAAATATATTTCACTTCAACTTTTTGTGCACTTAATCTATGCACACAGACTTTTAAATCAACAACCTCACCAGTGACTAAACAACCACCAACAAAAATATTAAATCCAATTGATTCACTTTTAGACTCAATTAATCTCCAAATTCTCATGAACTCAACAACAGAAACTAATGAAGACCCAAGATGCTTTACTTCTCCAAATGCGTTTCGAAACCCATCTGAACAACTTACAATCTCCAAAGTTTCAGTACTTACAACTTGAGTAAAACAAAGACCTAAAAATAAATATAAACAATACACAAATACGTTGGCCTAGCTCTTTCTCCTGGTCAAACTTCAGTCCAGAACTTAACGCCCGCTCCGGTTCTCTTCTCTCCAAGTTCTTGACTACGTGCCAAATTGCAGGAACAAAAAAATGTAGATCGTAACCAGAAGCTATTTCTCGTTTAAGTCTAAAATCTTCTAAAGAAACTCCCAAGAATGAAGACAACAACTTTTCATAATCACCATTTGTTTTAGTCTCCTCCTTTACCTGAAAAATTACAAAATATAACCATATACTTTAGAGTTTGTAGGAATACTATATCCACGTTTTTCATGATATCCATAACGTTTCATAAACCTTGTCTTGAGTAAACGAATATTTTTGAATTTTCGTTTGTTGTCCATTGAAAAGCAAATATTAAAGGGTTGTTTGTCTTCTTTGATCAATTCTCTAATTTGACGCAAAAGTGCGCGTTCTACATCTTCTGGAAACGGTTGTCTAGAATCAGCACCTCTTAGATGAGCTGTAACTGTTCTTTGAAAAGATTCTCTTGGATACTTTAAAGGAGATTGACGACTTCTAACCCAAAATTCGTAACACTCTGGTGACAGAATCCTCTGCTCCATCAGACACTAAGACTTGAAAAAAAGAAAATACTATTTACCTCGTTTTCATCTCTAAATACAAACTTCTCAAACACTTGGGAAGATGTTAAAGCAACTTTGGGAGAATATATAGTGTCCATTTTTTCTGGTTCCTTTATTTTTATCTTCTCCAGTTACGTATATTGTTTTTGCTATTTATATTTGAAGTGTTACCGAGCCGTTAGAGGAGTTTCGGGTCATAAATAGTCCGTTGGTGTATAATAAACTATTCTGTCTCTGTTCTAGTTAACACATATTGAACAGAACTTATCACAGCTATCTGGGGTTAGAACATTGTTCAATATGTTGCAGGGAGGAAAGTTTGACCGCTTTATTAACTCCCCGATATGTGCAAAAGAAACCGGCATGTTGTTTACAATGTGTCGAAGCTAGGAATATAAAAATAATGTTTGTTTTTATATATATTTAAGAGCTTCTTTTCGATCATATTGTTATCTGGTAACTGGTTCCTGGTCAGAAGAAAGCTAGTGAAGATAAAAAAGCGGGAACCAGGAATACAATACAGCATAAACAGAAGTCGAAACGCATATTGGCTTAAATTATGAGAAAATGATTTTTTTTCCCGATATTTCCTGGGATAACTTAAAATGAGAATATATTATAATATATATTTGATATTGAATCTCGAAATGAATAAAGTTGTTTTTATGAAACGATTTATTGTTCAAATAATCGAGAACGAGGATATGGGTAAATAGTATGCAAGAATTATGAAGTTTTATCTAGAGGTAACTAGGAATTAAATGGGTCTAAGTTTTTATACAAGTATATGGCACAATTTAATTTCTTCGTCAAAATAAGGTTTGATATGTTCTGTAACTTTTTTGAGAGTTCTCCAAAAAGGATTAAATCTCATGTGTTTCATATTTTCATGTGTAAGAACAAAGCTAAGAAGAGAGTGTTAAATTTTTAACAGTTAACCTAAATATTGTTCTGAGAACAGGATGCTCATATTTTAAGCTTCTTGACCATACCTCTTGCTCTGTTACACTTTTCTATGGGGCTGGCATTATAATGTAGGGGTAGTTGTTAGATTTGAATTTCGGTGTTACGAATATTTAATTAGTTTTGTTTAACAGCACTCCACTCCATGGTTGAAAGCAGATTATGGGCTCTTTATAGGCAAGGAATATATATGGTGCGCTTAATTCTGCGAGTGACAATTTTCACAAGTATAAGAAAGTTTAGGAGAGCTCCTTGTTCCAATTAGTACTGCAAGTATAGACTTGTACTTCTATGGCAAGTAAAAATAGTTATTTCATTGTTACAAGGCATATCAGCAGGTCTTGTCAGAAACAAAAATTTAGTTTCACTCTGCCTTTCCTTTTCACACTTAATGCAGTAGAGACTCACAGAGAGGCCTCCAGATTAATTGAATGCCCACACACTATGATGCAATTTTTAGTAACGCAAGGTAAGACAACGTTCGGTTTGCAACGGAAAAACGAGTGCCATGTACAATATCTTTATCCAAACAAAGTTGAGATGCTGCTGCAAAATGAGCTGGAAAAATCAAAAAAAATAACACGAATTAATTTTACGCGCTGATGATTGTATTCAGTTAGGATTAATTCCTTAAGTTAAGCCCTTGATTGAGATATTGTAACTAGTAGTATTGCTTGAATAACGTCATGACTTCGCCTAAGAGGTTATTTGCGTGGATTGTTATTCATCTTCTCTGCCCACTGTTGGTCAAATTGCTCAAACGTTCTAAGAAGAGTTGCACTCTAATTTTCTCATAACTTATAGGTTGTCTGTGGTTTTGTTGACCTGGGTAATCCTCTGTTTATCATATACTTTTATTTTTTATCCAAGGCTTGGGGAAACAGCTTCTTTGGCTCGAAATAAACGTTCAAAGCCTTTTTAAAGCTTCCACATCGTATCGCCAGTTATAACTTAAGAGGTGTAATAAATCACAAACCGCACAGGGAATACCACCTCAGCTCCTAAGATATTGTTTCGCATGGTTTGTTTATCTCTCTTTGTTCTCCTGATCTTGTTCAATGAGATATTCTCGTCTTGGTATTATATCCTTTCAATGCTATAGAAGAAATATATTCGAATCAATACGGATCCCAGTTAATATGTGTGTTCTGTCTCAACAGAATGTTGCAAGCCAGGTATTTCTAACTCCCGAAATGGAATTCACCTACCTCAAAAAGGTCTTTATTCCAAAATATGTATGTTGTTTTTCATATAGGAATCTTACGGGTTGTTGATAAATAAAATTAGTGCGGATTAATGTGGAACTCCGGTATCTTAGAAAAGTAACCTTAAAACATTATGTGTGTTTTCAGTCTGATTGTTTTTTTTTCAAAAAATAGCGTTAAATTACCTGCTGGGCTTACTGTGATGATACGTAATGGAAAGATAATACTCTTTGTTGCAACTTGGTGTTGGCGAAACTGTTAGGTTAATACCATGAAAACGAATTCTATGTAGTTCGAATGAGCATCTATTATTACCCAAGAAATCCAGGTCCTTAGTTCTCAAGAAACAAATGTACGCTCAACGAAAGACACTGTGAGGTTGATTTAGTTGCTTATATATATATTTGAAGACTCTCAAATACTTGGTTGAATACTTACTGTTGCAGAAAGTGAACACATATTGACCTGTTATATTATCTATAGTGTGATTTGCATTGGGGAAGAGCATTAAAAAAGCAGTTCAAGCCACGGATTTGGTATAGCAGAGAAAGTAAAATGGTTATTTCTGTGGTGAAACTCGTTATCATCCAAATAAGAATGAGAAATGCATACTTTCTTGTTCATGCAGCTTTCACTAGGCTTCTACTACTTGAATAAATCTACTGCATATTACGATTACGCCTACTGTTTTGCCAATAATCAATCTCAAGTCAAATACTATTTGGAAAAATATACTTTTCTATCTAGTTTCTAACTTAATTTCATCTGTCTACCCAAAAACGAATAGATCCAAATCCATTACTGTTACAATAATATTATAACAATACTGCAGTATAGATTGTTCAAGCCACTCTCTCAGAAAAATCAAACAAGCGGAGAAACAGCTGAATCCCAATATTTACCCGCTATTCCAGGTTCCTAACATATATGTAAAACACGATAACACAGAGACCGGTATGTCCGCTCTCTATCGAATTGTACTTAAGGTATGTTTGCGTCAGAATATACCAAACCCACCCTACCTTGCGTCTTCAGTCTATAGATTCTTTACTAGGTTCAATATTGGTTTCTTCTGCCCAACGCAGGACAACAAGTCTTTCTTGGTAGTACACTAGTAGCTGTCTTAGCGGGAGTCATTCTAATAGCTATGAACTCCCAAGGCCGTGCCCAAGGCTTCACTGCAAAATAGAAAGCGAACAATATATTTAAAGGTGGTTCCTTTCAGTGTCGGTCGCGGTTATTCACTTTCCTAGCGAGAATAAGAAGAACAACAAAACGAACTACTGTCTATAAAACCCGTCGAAAAAGAGCCAAGCTATAACGCATGTTGGTGGTGGTCCAGCCCAGCCGATGAGAGAATAAGGTTTTGTTTAAGGAGTTCCCGGGTCAAGTTTTCACAGCTTAAGAATTATCCACTGTTTAACGAAGATATCGCAGCCCTAGAATCGTCTACTAGCTTCATGATTTCCACTTTTTCTTCAGAGTCGCTCAACTGGTCTTGCACAAGATCTTGGAACTGAGTTACTTTGGCAAAAACATTAGCTCTAATAGGTTCAAACAACATCTCTAAAGAATAAATAGGTCTAAACAACATACTTTGAGTTTGAATATCTTGGAAAGCTTCTTCCATTGCTTGCCACTTGCCTGTCAATGCCTCCTGGATTCCTGGGAGAACAACCTCGACAGTACTCAAAGCTAGCTTTGGATCTTGGAAAAACCCTGCCTTTCCTTTCACTTTACCATTTTCTCCTGACTTCATCTGAACATACTGCTTCCGTAAATCTGCCTCAAGATCAGCTATGATATCTAAAAGCTTCCCCAAGCAATCCTAAAATAAACCTAAAGTAAAACTTAACTTGGTAGAAAGTTGTAATCAGTTGATCGCAAAGTAATCGAAGATTATTATCCAAAAGTTTCTTTCCATCTTTCACTTTTTTTGTGACAGATACAAAATTACGCGTTCTCATAATCTCACGAATGTCCAGTTGGAACTTTGCTTCAATACTTTGTTCTTCGCTAGAAACCGGAAGAAGAAATGGGGAAACTTGTTCACGAAGTTTCAGCAGATGTTTTGTTCTAAAAAGAGCCTTATCCTTTGTATTTAAGCTGAAAGAAAGGATCGATGAAAGGCAACATGTAACTACAGAGTCCAGAACTTCTTTAAAGGTAGAAAACTCAAGGCAGGTATATAGTTTGCTCAGCAGAGTCAAACCTACATCTACAACTTGATCTCCATTTACTTTAGTCAACTCCTCATTAACATAATCAGAACAGATAAAGAACAATCTTTCTTGTGTGTCTTTTACAACATCTCCGAAAACCCTAGACCTGAAAATCATTAAACAAAACATACTTTAAAAGTGGAAATTTAGCATCTAAGTTGCTTTCAATTTGGTTTTCGATAATTTCTGTTTCAATCATTCGTATCTGATCACAAAGAGAATCCAAAGAATCAACCAAAAGAGTACGTTTTCGTATATGATCAGTATAGATTGTCGAAAGGTTAGCTATCATTTGTCCAAAACAATCCCTTTCTGAAATATCAGCCCGCTTGCGAAACTCTCGCAGTACAGAGTAATGAGTATTCAAAGAGTTAGAAATAATACTCTTCGTCTGGAACACTGTTTCCGCATCCACCGTGTGTCCTAGTTTTGAAATTTCTTCTTCAGAATCAACATTCAGCAGGTGCTCAAAAGCATGTGTATTTCTTTCGGCAATGATTTCGTTATATACATTCAACTCAAAAAAATTCCCAAATAGTTTATGTTCCTTCAAGCATAGATCAACTATAACTCTTGAAAACTTCCTTAAACTTTCTTCAATAGACTCTGCTAAAGAATAAAGACAAGAAAAGATATATACCATCCAAAAGGAAAAGCGTTTTCTCAAGTACTTTTCGTAAAACTCTTTCTCTATGTTCACAGTATACAAAATATGAGTTCCATAAACCGCGTTTAAAATATTTTATATTTATCCGTTCTTCAAAAATTGAACAAAGGTTCTTAATTTCTTTTCCAGCTGTCAAATATTTCAAATACAAAGCATTTTGCAGCTCTAAATCAGACATTTTGTGGGAAAATGAAGCAATTGTGTTATTAGCAATTTTTTCGAATAATGTTAGAAGATATTTGTATAGGCAAACGACATATTTTGCAACGACATCGTTCTTCATTTTAAGATATTTTCCTCTCTCTTTCATCATTTCGTACTCAGATTTGACAAAAAAATCAAAAATTTCTTCCAAATCAGCCAGGGATTTAAAAAAATTGGAGAATTTAAATTGCTTCTGATTAAATCTTTCCAGTTTTGAGAGTGTTGAAAGTGGTTGTTCAAGTTGTTCCACCATTGCATCCAACTTTTGCTGTTTTTGAAGTAAGCGCTTGCACAGGGCGTGCAAAGAGTTGGTTTTCGAGCTCACGGAAATGTATTCATCTTCTAAAGAGCTAAGAATCCCTAAGCAGTTTTTGTTTATTGTTTCTATTTCCATACATTTAGTTTCAAGGGAATATATGCTCACTGATTTGTTCATTTCGATTTGTCCCTTTACCTGAGATTACACATGAGAACACAATGGTGTGTTACCAGGGAATTATTGGTTAGCCTTTTTATATTAAGAACTGGGCTCCGGTTTTTTGACTCCGGAGTCAGATACTCCTCGCGATCTCATTGGTCAGATCGATTTCCCAAAAATTTTTTTCATCATACTTCGTCTGAATAATGGAGGCGCAGAATTTGTGAATCCCATACTTAGAGAAAATTTAAAGAGGGCAGACACAAATATTTTGGGCAAATTTGAAAACAAAATTACGAACAAAAACTGTGCAAAAATACAAAATCAAAGGGACAAGCCTCCAACCAGAGGTTCTAGACCCTGAACAACAAACTCAAACAGATATACTAGGAAAATGGACTGCAGCAACGTATTCTACTTCAGAAGAAATGCTGGAAGTGGTCAGCAGACTTGCCAGTGGTCGCTTTAAGTGGAAAATTCGTGCTTCTCACTACTTTGACGAGGTAATCAGCATTGCTAAGTGGGGTTGGAACTGCAAAAGACTTAAGAGATGTAAAATTAAGTGTAGTTCAGACAAAAATTGCTCGTTTGAAGTTAACATTAAGCTTAATCTTGAAACTTCTAAGTACATTTTCGTCGTAATTAACGAAAATCACTGCAATCATGAGGTAAAAGCACTAGGAAAGATTAAAAAATAAGTACAACAGCTTACAACTGAAGAATTAAAAATGATTAAACACCTAGGAGTTACCGACAGTGGAATTGCAGCGGCAGATGTCGCTCTACATCGCAATTTTCCAGGCACATTGTTTGACAAAGAACTAGTAAAAAGAATTATGAAAAAAGCTAAAGAAGGCGTTGACGCTAGCGAAGAAAATAATATTAAAAAGTTAATTACGTGTGGAAAAAGATGTTTAGAACGTGGAGGAAGATTTGATCTGACTTGGGATTATCTCAAGGAAGGCAAAGCTGTTCTAAATGGAGTCAGCTTTCAAGAAGACCTACAAAATAAATTAAAAAAAATATACGGGGATAGTATCCAAGTGGATAGTACCCATGGAATGAGCAGATATCGGTTGGTGGCAATGTTCCCTTGCGGGATCGATTACTTCCGTAAAACAATAAATTTCGGGTGCTCAACAATGGAAAGTGAGGCCAGTAAAGATGTTGTGAAAGGGCTGACACTTCTGGGTCTACAGGATGCGAAAGTCATCATGACCGATGGGAGCAAAACTCTGGAAGCAGCTGTGGAGGAGGTAGGGGCATCTCATGTTCTTTGCAGGAAACACTTTCTTGCGACCTTGAACTCAGCAACATCTGGCCTAAAAGGGATGAAAAAAACAAAATTTACAAGCAGCTTGGGCGATGTTCTCACTGGAATCTTTTCAGAAGAAAAAGACTTGATCAGCTTATTGAAAACATTTTGGTTGTATATCCTGAAGAACCACAGCAAGTTGCCCTAAAAAAATTAAGGAAAAAAAACAAAGTGTGTTGGGAAATGACGAGAAAACTTCCAACGTTCTCTCACAGCGCTACTCAGAGGGTTGAATCATTTCATTCGGTCATCAAAGGGAATGGTTCTTTAAAAATTACTCTTAAAACCTGGTCCCTTGATGAGGTTGTGACTTACCACGAGAATAATGTGGATAAGTACATGGAGAGAACTTTGAAAAAAATTAAGGATTTGATTAGGAAGGATAAAGATTTTCCAAAGGAAGCTGATGAAATGTTCACAAAAGAGTTGAAGTTGATGGGAGCGTGTTGGATTGTTGAAGAGTTGAGTTCAAGAAAGTTCATTGTCAGTGATTCAAACATGAGAATAAAGATGAAGCATGTGATGGAGGTTGTTGAAAGGGAAGGGGTAAAACTTCAATCATGTACTTGTGAAACCTGGACAAATCTTCGTTTTCCATGTCGTCACTATGCACGGTATTGTGATCGTAAAAGGATCCAATACATGGACATAGATCATCTTCCAGCGAGGTGGAGGTACCAGGAGCATCCTTTGTTCAAGCAAGCATTAAGGGAGATGGGGCGAGAAGTCGATGGCCCACGTGGGTGTATTGAGTTCAAGGTGAAAGTTCCACCTCTGAACGCAGCTTACATCCCAAGAAAGCCGGAAGCTAAATATTCCAAGCTCCTCACTGCATGCAAAGCGCTCTATGAAGAGGCGAAAAGCAGCAACGAGGGCTGGAAAAAAAGCTACGCAGCAGTCTTGCAGATGACCGCTGCGCTAAGGGAGAATCCAGATGGAGACTTCGGGGATTTGGATGAAGTTTCTGAAGAAAGTGGGATTATGTTTGAATCACCAAGAAAGAGGATCAAAAGAAGGAAGGGGAATGGAGAAACGTCGCTTCACCTCTGGATTTCTCCCAAAACACCTACCTCACTGATATGTGAGGTTTTAATTTTTGAAGCTTTCTTTTTCTTGAACTTTTCTTTTTAAATATAAATCTTGAACCTTGAACATAAATCCTTGAACCCAAACCCCCTCCCTTTTTTTTTTAAATATAAATTCTTGAATATAAATTCTTGAACTTTTTTGTTGAATATAAATCTCGAAAAATTTTTTTGAAATATAAATTCTTGAACTTGTTTTCTTGAAATGTAGTATCTTGAACTTGTTTTTTTTAATATAAATGTTAAACCCCCTCCCTTTTGCTTTAAATAATCCTGACCCCTGAGTTTTGGTTTGAGTAAAATCTGCGTTTTTAATCCTCTGAGCAGCACTAAATCTTATTCAATATTTATCTTTTCTGTTTCCTGGTTCTCTTGTTGCACTCAAATTTCCTCAATATTTTTAAATCTTGTAATATGTTTTAAATCTTCTTAAATCTTGTAAAATATTGTTAAATCTTGTATAATTTTGCCAAATCTTGTAAATTATTGTGTTTTCGGGGTACTAGATTTGTCCTGTCTTGTACTTTATCATGCAACTGTCATGATTTCAAAGTTTTTATCTTGCTTTTGTTGGTTTGATTTAAAAAAAAAGTTTGGGCAATTAAAAATTCGGCCAATGAAACTTAGGAGAATCCTACTCCGGAGTAGAAAAACATAAAACTTAAGAGCTGAGTGACTTATTCCTCGGCAGTATTCAAGTGTGAGAAGTCTATTAATCTTAAAATAGTCCTGGTATAAGGCTCTGCATAGTAGAATTAATTGGATTGCTCAGAAAATAAGCTTTATAAACTCGATCTAGACCACTATGACCTGTAAAAATAGGCTTAAGAATCAGCTAACAGTAGGTTACTTAGTCTTTTTGACTGTTTTCAACTTAGAGAGGTTTAAATTACTTTAAAAATATTTTTTTATATTTTTTGATGCGAAAGCTCCAAGGCATGATGATTTCTTATCTTTAAGGAACACTAACTCAACTGCTTTCGTTGAAGATGAAATTAATTAGTTGTTTCAATCATGTTATTGCTTAGCTTGTTTGATAAAAGTTGTTCTGGAGGTTTCCTTATCAGTGTTATATGTAATATATATAAGCACTAATATACTCTTTATCAATAGTAAACAGTGCACAAGAGGCTACTCGTACACGCTGTTGATTTGTGATACTTAATAAATATATGACTAAAGTTGAGTGAACAAGTTAGGTCACATACTTTTCAGCGGCAAAATAGTTGTTTATTCCATTATAGAGAAACTCATAATATTCTGAAACGTAACAATTTGAGGTCCGCACAGAAAGATATCAAGTCAATTTAGACCAGAGTAAACGAAGATCAGGTATTAAAGGCATTCGTAAGGGAATTAGAGCTTAGAACTTATACAAAACAAGTTAGATACAGTTAAACTATTCACATAATGGACCAAAAAATATAAGTTAGTTGAAAATAGGTTTAATATAAAATAAGCTCAGACTGTATTAAGTCTCTACAATATCTAACAAGCACATGAGTTTGTCAATTAAACAGTTAGCTGAAATTAGAGATATCTACTCAAGTTGCCTACGAATTAAATTTTTATTTGTGCAATCGAATATTTTTTTAATAATTTACCAAGTCTCTTGCAGCTAAGCAGAATCTGACAAAAAGGTTAAATAACTTCATTCTCACTTGCTTTCTTGTTAGGTCCGTATAGGTGATATTAAGCAAGTAAATATTGGTTCATAAAGGTTGTATCTGGCTATTCCTGCAGAAATAGGTTATTAAGAACACTTTTATTTACTCTTACGCTGTATTTTCGGGGTTATGAAACTTGTCCTAATAATAAAAGGCAAATAATATATGCATATGTATATTAGTTTTCAAATTGAATCTTTATATATGGGTACTTGATGCAACGCATGGGCTTTACGCCACTTCTTATCAGATATCCCATTTACCTAAGATTTTCCAAAGATCTCGCCCAGATGATGCTCTTTGGTACAGATTGACATCAAACTGAATTGATTTTTTTATTACTTTATGTATCGGTGTTGTGTTCAGTAGCTTGGCACATGTTAAGTGACAAGAACTAGGTGGTATATTACACATTTGCCTCACTCCTTGATGTTAGTAATATAATTCCGCAAGAGGACTGAAGGTGCATATTCTCTTTTGCACTCTGATAAAAACATTTTAAGATCATATGTGGCCCAGCTTGCAATGCATTAGATGCTATGTCATAAATTCGACTTCTCCACATATTAATCAGCTTGTTTAGTGAAAATATTAGTAAATAGGAACTAAGCGGCGAGTTGACTCTATTCAGGGTGAAAAATAACCCACTGAGATCTACTGAAATCTGCGAAGAATATTATATAGCTAGTTAGCTACCGCAAATTAGGAAATAATATAGTAGAACCAAAATTGACGCACAGGAAAATTACCTTAAAAATTAAATAGTTTTTCTTTGAAAATTATACATACACATCAAGATGATCTATGTTTTCTCTTAATAACAAATGGAAACAAAACATTTAGCACCAATATACGCAATAAACTAAAAAATTTGCACATAGCGATAGGAAGTAGCGTTCAATAATGCAAGTTAGAATTTATTGGTTCAAACTTGTAACTAGTTTATAATTTGATCACAATTATTTTATAACATGCTTTATTTCACTGCTACGTATATTAGTATCTATTTGGTTTAAGTTATAGGTAGTAGATAATTATAATACCGAGGTCATTTGATATTGTTGTAAACAGAGCAACAATCTAATGCTAAATCAAAAAAGTTGAAGGCCCATTTATTTTGTGCGTACAAACTTTTATTTAATCATAATGAATTACGAAGCGATCCAAATTAAGAAGGAATAATCTTTAATACGCTGTATGAAGTAGTTCTAGGAATTAAAAATATAGCAACCTATTAAAAATAGAGTTGCTCGAAATGGTCTATGATAATAGCGTTGGGAGAAACTTTCACAAAACACATGTAGCATATCTAGGGGCCGACTTAGAGTATCTAAACTTTATTATTAGTTACTACAAGTACAGGGTTTAATAAAGATGCTCGTATTTGTTCCTTGGATGTTCATTCCTGCCCAAGAAACCTTATGTAAAAGAAAACTAATTGAATTTGCATTTGTAGTTGGTTTTTATTGAAGCTCAGCCCAAGAAGTAATAACTATTTACGGAAGCATAAGGGCAAGTATTCAAATAAGAAAATTACTGTTAATATTTTCACATGTTTCAGTGAAATACATCTACCGCAAATATACCCGTCTAAACTCTCTGTATATAGAACAAGCTTCTTGAGTCATATTAAACAGGGTTTTTGGTTCATGTATAAAAATTCTATGTTGATAATTTCAAACTATGATTTTTCCCTCAAGTACGCCTTCCACTAAAGTTTCAATCCTGAGAAACTAGTAATTTAGTAACCAATACCTACACTTAACATTCTTAGAAACTATGACAATATATATATATTGATAAAAGTACATTGTAATGTGTAAGACCCGGTGGGCTGCGCTATAACATTTGATGAAGAATTGAAAACATTAGCTAGAAGGTATTGTACTAGTTACTATAAGTATTCATATTTTTGCAAACTTCTTGTTTTATTAGCTTCGAGTTTTAGCGTTAAAGATCAGTATACACACTTGTAGAATTCGCCAGTAATCGTCTAATTCTCTTTTCTTTCATAGTGGATGACTGGTAAGTACGACTTTCGACTTCTTCAAAATGAATGTGAAGTTTTTTGTGATTGTTAATATTTTCTAACGTCCATTATAAAACTATTCGTAGTAACAAGAATCAACCAAGAAAACACATGTACCATGAAATAAATGGGGAATAATCATACCTCCAAAAGTACAGTAGATGAGCTAGAAATATTGGTTTAAAATACTACATTTTAATGATCCGAGTGAAGGTAACAAAGTACTAAGTTTTTTATTTCCCCTTCTACATATGTCTGAACTTCATTGGTTTTCCTTTGAATAGGGCTTTGCACTTACTAGTGTTTATACATAAGACAAGTCGTCTGCTCTAACACCATGTATTGAATAACACATAGAAGAGTAAGTTTAGCAGCTCTGCGAATGCATTGAAATTAACCAAGATGGAGAGGTAATTACAGCCTTGCGGGCTAGAAGCACAGAGGAGGATCCAATTGCACCAATCCCATAGTACAGTTCAAACAAAGAAAAAAAGCATGTGGTAACAAATAACAGAGTTTAAAATAGTGAATCTCAAAGAATTTCTACTGTTCTGTGGCCACATTGGAGAATCGACCACAATTCAAGATGTTATCGAAAACGAACAAGGCTTTGAAGGTAACTGTTGTGACTAATAGTTTAAAGTAACTCCATCTGTGCAAACTTGGTAGTGCGGTTCCCTAGGTATTATGTAATTTCTTTGGTAAAGTTACTTGGGATATTTAATGTTAACAAGATCATTCACTCGATTAATGTTGGTGCAAGCAAAGAAGTCTCGACAACATTGACTGCAGCAGAAGAAATAGACGGTATTCATTCATTGCACATTGTTCTACACATTGTTTTGCACCATGAGTTATTATACGACCATAGTTAATTAAATTGTTAGTTACAACTATTCACAAAAAGTATTACAAGGTCATATTCAGCGCGAATTCGTCAACACATCAGCACAGTAAGAAACGTGTGCTGCGCAATAATGCCCATCAGAAGTTGAATATTTCATGAGTTTAAACCTATGGCAACTAGATTTTAATGCTTTACTAAATAAGAGTGCAGAATAGTAGTCTCATTAGCTTATCAATAATTATCGTTACTTTTGTTAAGAAGTGGGTAATGAAAACTGAAAAAAAATTATTAGTTCAAAGCTGTAGGAATAAGGGTCTACTACGAGTTTTTCCACTCTGCATCAGTAAGCTAGCTCTATAAATAATAGCGGCTCAGCCTTTTTATCGCGACACCATAATACAGAGTAAAATATGAAAGCAGGTTCTAAAATTATTACTAGTGCTCTTTGCAGAAAGATTTCTTAACGGCGTCGTGATCCAGTTATTTTGAATGTAGTATCAAGGCCCATCTTAAAGCAACTTTTAGTACAATTTTTTTTTTGTAGTTAAAGAGCCGAAACATTTCTTCTAAGATGACATGCAATAAGTAACATTATTTATTCTTATTTACTCCTTTTTAATTTTGACAAAACCTTGTGAACAAAATGCAAACCTTCATTCTAACTGGCTGAGGCAACTCGCTGATTTCTGTAGTAAGTACTAATATCCTTCAGCATTTTAATTTGTAGGTGCTTCATATGTGAGATTTAAGACCAAAGTTTCACCGAAGACCTGTAAAAACGATATTCGAAGCCCCAAAGATCATCAAAGTATTGTCTAATGAGTAGATAACAGAGAACAATTGACCTGTTTCAGTTGCCTGGAATACGATCACTTCGACATTCTAACAAATAAAAAGATGAACATTATAAAATTTAATCGTCATGCAGGTAGAGACCGCAAAATTTTTCCTTCATTTAGATCATTTGTAGCTGTTCTTAAGGCAGAAACTTAGCATGAAAATAAGGCTGTTTACTAAATATTCAAAAAGTTTTTACAAACATTGACTTCTGAGACTAATAAAACCACAAGAAGAGAAAAGGTTTCTTAGAGCTATCTCTCGGATCTAACTTGGCGCAAGATCAATCAGAACAGTGGGCGGCGGGCAGGATACACGGCAGTATACTTCAGACAGAAAGGCTTCAACTTAAAACGGGCAGGAGTAAGGTTCCTCACTATTTCCGGCATGGTCTGGATTAAACAAAGCCTAAGTTTAGCTACAAGGAAAACTAATTTGTTCAAGTTTGATTGGCATTACATTAGTTTCATATCAGTAAAAACTTAATGTTTAGCTTAGAGCTATGAAAAGGTATTCAGGTTGTTAAGCTGTGTTATTTTAACAACATTAAAAACTAAGAATAATGTATTTTAACTCTTAAATTTTCAAGACCCTAAACAATCTTCTAAGAAGAAATAAAACTCTTCATAGAAGGTCTGTACTATAAGACTTATACAAACAAGTTGAATAACTATAAGAAAGACGTAAAATAACTGGGAAGAATATCATTACTTAAAAGTAACATAAAATTTGCCATGTTTTCTTAAGACAGTCATTTTACAATAAATTTGATTGGCACGAATCGAACCCATATTCACCCAATTCTCCCAGCATTATATACTAAAACACCACTGAAACTAAGTCGGACCAACTTTGCTATAAAATAGCCATATCCGTTAAGTCTTAGTCCATTTAAACTCTCTAGCTAGCCCAAAATTGTATACTATATATAAGGAGACGTAACCGTTAACTGCATTTTATAAACAACCAAGAATAAAAAAGCGTAACAACCAAGTCTTGAATCCAGGAGAAATTACAATAGTTACTTTCCCAAAACAAGAGCAAAAAGACAATGTCAAGTTGGATAACAGAATCCCCATCATTCTTTGACAGAATTGTGAACGTTTTTCTTTGCGGGTACGCCAAACCAAAAGGGGGGACTGTAGTCGGAAGTCGGGCAAGTGGAGAATCTCGGGCAAGCAGAGCACAGGGGCGGACTGCGCATGAAGCAGTGCAGGATCATTTGTTTCAAAAGCGAACTGCTGAGGTTGGGTTTAGCTTTAATGAGCTGAAAGTTGCCATGGAAGAAGAAGAAGCAAGGAAGAACCCAAAAAAGAAAAAGGAGGTTGATTGGGACAGTGAAAGTGACGAAGACAATGTGGATTGGTTGCTTCAACCATTCAAGGAAGAGGAAGAAAACGAACCTGAGAATTTAACAAGGGATTTGCGTAGAGAATCAAAGATTTCATCTGCAAATAAGCAAAGTAACTTTAGCTTGAAGAATTTGGAAAACAATAGGAGTATGAAGTTATCAGATGTAGATGAAGCAAAATCGAAGCTTGACGAAGTTGAAGAGCAAGCTATGCTTCATTCAAAGGGCTCTCATCGAAGAAGCAATGACACGAATCGAATGAGTGTCCAATCGACACAGAGCAACTTTTCCTTAGAGTTTAAAGCTTTTATGGATGATGTCAAGGACTTTTCCTCCTGATTTTTTGAACAGATATACATCTAGATGAAAACAAAATTATGTGTTACCTTATTCTTACTCATTTGCAACGTTCTTCTTTATCTAAACATCTACAAATATTTTAACTATAAACTATGTTCAGCGTTCTTTTCTTTCCGTTAAGAAACACGAAATTTATCGGTTAACGATGGAAAAGATGAAGAGTTCTTTTGAATTGTGAATGGAACGAGAGATCAGGTTTCCCGCTGGCGGAAGTTTGAAGATTGGATTTTGACAGGGATATCTGTTCAACGTTGTATTATGCTATTGTTCCGTAGCAATAGTATCAACAGGGTTCAGTGTATGTATGGGGGCAACTTTGTTGTCTAGTTCATTTGCTCTCGCAAGAGAAAAAGACTCAAGTTAACCATATTATAAGCGTGTCAGTTGCAGGGCTTCCATGAAAATGTTTAGGTTGGGCTAAAGTTATTACTATTTCTCCAGTAAAAATAAGACATGAAATGGCACTGGCTTTGCTATATCGTATTATTCGAGGGAAGATTGATAAGGTGGAATATCTATTTTCCTTCTCTTCGGTTTTTTCTTGTAGGTTCAGTTTTATTTATATTTTATGATGTAGTTTCAAACACACTGGATCCATGTTGTTTGCTTATTACTGGACTGATTGCTGGTAGTAATAGTTAAAGCTTAGTAAGCCGTGAATTTGGGCTGCACAATGGGGCAAACGATTACTTTGCTGAATAGTGCAAAACAAAGCTACACAGCCTGAAATAATCTCGCTATTGGATCCTGAAGCTTTCTTTAACCTCTTACCAGGTTCCTAGTATTCAATTCTAGAAGAAAGGTTAGGGCACTTTGGCCATTCTGGAGAAACCTTATGCAGCTGATTTCTTCGCTAACTCCAAAGCTGGTTGCTACTTGAGAACCTTTCTCAACAGAAGAGTAGGTTGTAAAACTGCAATGTTGTGACAGGCATTGGCAAAAATAAATTGCCTTGATGCTCTACTCCCTTAAGATAATCAACAGCCCTAGAGAACCAGAAAGAGTAGTGAAAAGGTGTTTTCCGTACTCAGTTGTTTCAACCTTTCCCTCCATCCAACAAGGAACCTGCTTCTTCGCAAAAAGTATTTTTACCTAAACTTATTCGTCCAATAATAGCTACAGCTTCAAAGCCAAACGCTAGAAAAACTATAGTTCTTCCTCACTTACTTGTAGTAGCCCTGGTGTCATTATATCTATACGATGCAGCGCTTGTTTGTTGTTAGAGAAACCGGATGTCTTCCTGTACCTGAAACGTGAGTCGCATAAGCGTAGGGTGGGCTGTTACTATATTGAAACATATATTTATTGTGAAAGAAAGCGTCATTAGTTAAGTCTTCGTAAATGGTTTAGAAAACACAAGGAAAAGACTATGTTTCAAAGTAGTAAGAATAGCCGGTAAATAGGTCTCTTTAAAAGAAACAGAAAATTGCATCATATGATTGGTAAAATAAACCAATCATATAGATTTTCTTAAGGGTAGGAGTATAAAATGCATCATTTGTGAACAGGTCTGAGAAATTCATGACAACCCGTGGTGATTCAGTAACGACAGCTCCGACACGGTATACTTTTCTTCGTGTTAACTAGGAAACATATCCGACTTTTTCCGGAATCACTTGTGCTGAGATATCCATTTCTTTACTAAACCAAAAGCTCAAACAGAAACTGGAAAGATGACTTCGGTAGCCGCTCAAGAAGTAGCCGCCAAAAACCCCGCCTTCTCCCCGGAACAGCAAGAAGAAAATAAAGAGAGAAAAGAATCAAAAGTAGACCTGGTCCATCCAGAGGAGAATGAGAATATTCCGAAGAAGATGTCACTCAGAACGCAAATCATCGCGACTCTTGTAATCCTGGGCTGTGCTATCGCAGGTGGTATAACCGGGATACTTCTAAGTAACTTCGAAGCTTCCGCTGTCTTAGTCAGCTGGATTGCTTTGCCTGGGGAGCTGTTTATTCGAACACTTAGTGTTGTAGTTCTACCTATGGTGTTCGTTAACATCATCCTTGCCGTTATTCAGATGCTTGAAGCAGGAAAAGCAGGAAGTGTTGGAAAGTACACGATGCTCTGCTATTTGCTCACAACATTCATGGCAGCTATTGAGGGTCTAATTGCCGTGCTACTTTTCAAAGACAACTTTTCAGTGGTTGAAGATGAACCTTCCGAGTCATTTGTCAGATTTCAGTGCTTAGATGGAAGTTATATGCAAGTACTTGATTCCGGAGCGTTAGGGTGTGGAGGAGAAATCGACGATGCGGATGTAAACAGTTCAGTAAACTTCGAGTTATTAAATACCAACAACTATTTGGTAACTGTTAGCGAAGATTTTGAGGACTTATCATTTTCGCAAACTCTGCAGGAGGGGATTTTTTTAAAGATGGTGCCTAGCAACATTGTGCTAGAGTTTTATAATGGAGCGTTCGTGGGGGTTGTTTGTTTTGCAATTGTATTTGGAATTGCTAGTCAATCTTTGGCAAGAAAACCGACTACTCTATTTGACTTTTTGTCCGAGTTGAACGATGTGTTGATCAAGCTCATTACTATGGCTATTTATCTTACACCCCTGGGGGTGTTCTCATTAATTGCCGGAGCGCTTGGTGGGGAACCGGATCTTGCACAAACCTTTAAGGATATTGGGGTTCTTGTTGGTGCATGTCTTTTTGGCTACTACACGCACTTGCTAATCATCTATCCCTCTATCTTTTTTATTGTGACAAGAGCGAATCCGTACAAGTACATGAGATACTTGATACCTGCACAGATTTTCGCCTTTGCATGTTCTTCCTCGGCTGCTACTCTTCCTGTTACCCTCAGATGTGTTACTGAGACTGGCCAAGTTCCCCCAACCATTAGAGACTTTGTACTTCCGATCGGGGTATTTTGTATATTGTTTTTCACTTCTTAGGCTACGATTAACATGGATGGAACGGCTTTATATTTTCCACCTGCTATTGTTTACTTGGCCATGACATCCGGGCACGAAGATGATATCAACGCGGCTAGTATGTTTCTAATTCTTCTTATCTCCTCTATTGGGTCTGCTGGAGCAGCCCCTATTCCAGCTTCCCATCTAGTTCTGTTGATCACAGCTTTTAACACTATCTTTGGAGAAAGTGGAACCCCTGATAACTTTGCTATTATTGTTGCCATTGATTGGTTCTTGGACAGGCACCAGGTTATGACAAACATCACGGGAGATGCTATGGTAGCAAGAATGGTCACCCATTTGGCGCAACTTGAACTGGGAGAGGAAGAAGTGGAAGCTGAGACTGCGTAAATTTGTATGGATAGTTACTGGGTTAAGAAGTCATGCTATTTGTTTAATAGATAAATTCTGAATAATGGAGTATTTCTTTACTTGGGGTTTGTTTTGTATGCCTTGATTAGTGATAAGCACAACAATGTGCAAAGATAAAATATTAGCGATTGTTATTAGTAGGAATGCAACGTGAGAAATCATTCTCAATTGCAAAATGAGGATTCTTAAACTGAGAGTCATTCAAAGCATCTTCTGCTTCAAGTGGGCACTTAAAACTCAGTCAGGGTACTCAAGTTTCTCGGAGAGGATTTTTTTAGGATCTTTCAAAAATTTGCAAAAATATCTTCAAACAGCGTGAGCTTTTCACTTAAATTCCTGAATAATATCCTGACTTCAAGCCTCTTGGGAACTCACTCAACAATACGAAGGATTCTTTAAAACTTTAATTAAGTTTTCAGCGGTAACTCACTCTGTACCATTAGCTACTGGAGTATCTTAGACAGTAAAAACCGTCAAAGCACTTCAACACGAAAGAATTGGGAAAAGGGTTCAGCCAGTTCTAGTGAAACATTGATCAAAATTGCAGGAATACTTAGCATCAAACATCAAATGAAGAACCTTGGATTTTGTTCTTGCTTGATACTTCAGTAACAATGACTGACAGATTTTCAGGTATGAAATCCATATTTTTGCTACTTTAGGAGGTAACCCCATATTACTAGTTAACTCTGGGACAAAGGACTTGTATATACCTTTCAGGGCAGTTGTTGATCTTGTATTCGTACAGAAAAGTTTAGAATTTTCTCTAGAAAGATATTTATAAATGGTAGTTACTTTTTACTGACAGAAACAAATCTACTTTAAAAAATAGTGCCTTACTGAGATATTTTTACCAAAGTAAATGAACCCTTCAATAATCATATAATTGATCTCTTAATAAAATGAAATAAAACTTTTGGAGTCACGGTTAAATCCAGTAGTTTCAGGTTCAAGTCATCCTCACCAAATTAGCAATAACACACATGAAAATAGATGTAGTTTGTTTTCAAGATTTTATTGTACAGAAAAGAGTCACAATTGTTATCCTCTCTGTTTTCAAGCAAAACTTGTTACCTCATGCGTTCTTATAAAGCTCGTGACTCCATGCTAAGCATTAACCTCAAGCATCCACATTAAATATTTATTCATCGATGTTGGACAAAGCGACTTATTTTTTTCAAGCACGGGAGAAACCATTTAGGCTGTAAAGTAAAAGATTATATTTCTCCTTCAGGAGTTCAAAATGTGAGAACCTTTATTGTCTAATGAACTCCAAAATTTTACGTCCCTGATGTATATTCTAATTGCTATTAAGCAGATAGAATGTTTGTTCAGAGAGAGGAACTTTAATGACTAAGAACTCAATATATTATTATTGAGTTTTATTCTATTCACAATGTTGTAGTAAGTCTTTGGTTTTCTAGAGAAATTCTTAGTTAGTTAGTTGCTCTGCCCTAAACAACCAATATTACTGAAGACTACAAGTTACTCACTAGCAACCACAACACATAGTTTTAAATAGTTAAGGAAGTTGGCTATTTTATTCTGTAGAGGCTTTCTCCGACTGTTCAGATCTGTAGTTAACTCTGGCGAAGAGATTTCATCTAATCCTAATCTCTAGCTCTCTCTGTTCACCAAATAGAAAACTAATGGGAACCAAGTAAAACCCCTTTACATCGAAGGAGAGGTTTTGATCATTATTGTAAGTGTATCGTCTTTCATTTTTGCGTCATGTTACTAAATATTGAAAGCCTTATGAAACTAGAGAGAAATACTGAAAAGATTTCTTTCAATAGGACCTATCTGTGGAAAAGTATTTAACCACTTTCTTTACAAATGAAGTTACAAAAAAATATTATCGAACAATTTGACCAGATTATAATCAACAAGAAAAATAATTTAATCATATATTCTATGAAAGACTTAAGAGTGTATGAATCCTTTGATTTAGAAATAAGTTTGGAGTAACCAGGATTCTTGCCATGCTACCCTGAGTTTTTCGGGTATAAGATTTCTCGGACCAGAACAATATCTTGATACTGAAAGTTGAAGGGGCAAGTAACAATCGACTTCTGCTCTATAGGAGTTAATGTGTTTGTCTACATTATAGATAGCCTACGCAGCAATCTAAGAATGAAAAAAACTGAAACAGGGATTCAAAACATATGAACTGGAAAATCAGAAACAATAGAATCATGTACTGGCAGAGAAGCATGGATATATGTGGCTGAACTCAGTAAATGAGAAAAAACAAACTATAAAATATGTGATAATAAAGAGATACATGGCTAAAACTTCAAAAGATATAGAAAATCGAGTAGTCACTAGGAGTGAATCGATTCAAGTGTAACAAGAAAAAGCCTCTATGATTCCAAAGTTAGTTTGATATATCATGCGAAGAATAAAGGCAACACCATATTTACCAACCATTAAACCTATATCCTCTGAATAAAGATACTCTTCTTCTAATATGTACAAGATAAAGCTTTAGTTTCCATGTCACCATGGGCGCAAAGCTATATCTGAATACTGTTGAACAAATCAAGTTGCAGTTCCGAATTTATTTTAATGAAGCAAAAATCAAATAGCTCGTAATGCGTTAAGCCTTCAATTAGCTTTAATTATTAAACTTTCCTCTATTGAGAGACAAGCTCAAATTCACGAACAGACACTTTCTCGAGTTCTTTCTTACTTGTTGGAAATGAATAATCTCATTTTACAGTGGGAATAATTCCCTTTTTAGCACATTGAACAATCTTTATGCAGAAAGTGAATAAATTCTTGTCAGAGAGGCAGTTGATATTAATTAAAGCAAAACTAACATTACAATTGGTGTAAAATATTCACTTAAATACGGAATAAACGGAGTATTGTATAAAACGTGAAAAACCAAGGATAACTTATAGTATCTTAAAGGTCAACTTTATCTAATACACGACATAGGAAACAACAACTTTATATAAATTTAAATACCTGCAAGACTAAAATGACCCTTTTACTGATCCTGAGCGTCAAGTACTTCCTTTAAGTTAGATCTCAACTTAGCATCCAGCTTGTTAAGAAATTGCTGTTTCATTTTATACTGCCTCATTATTTTATAGACCTCACAGTCTTCATAGTAGGGTTTCAGAATATCTGGCGATGCAGATATAAATGCATCTAAACTATTTTTCCCAGTTGTCACAGTATCAGGGTGTGAGACAAGAAAAATGGGTTTGTTCATTTCAATAGCGGTTTTCAGTTCCATCTGAACGTAACTACTTTCAAAGCAGTGTTCAGAAAGAATCAATATGTAACACCAACTCATTTCTACTCCTTCTCTCATGCTGTCTCTATTCAGACCCTTAGTTCCAGTAAAGTGTTGGTCGAACCAGCACTTATATTTCATTCCTTGCAGATGCAAATAAAGATTTTCTGCTACGTCATTAGAATCCTTCTGTCTATAACTAATAAAACAATGATGTTTAAAGCCCGAGGGTAACTGGTAGAAACGGTTCTCCTTTGACATTTTCGTTTTCTCGGTTATCGGCGTTCTGATAGATTGCACGTTGGTGTTCTCACTAAACTTTCTTTCACGGATAACCTCTATTTTCATAGAGGTTGATTGGTTCAAACTTTGCGAGAAAAATTCTTGCTCTAATCCAACATCGTGTTCAGTCCTGGATATATTGCTTTGAAACCACTTTTCGTAAGCACATAATTTAACAGTTTGATTTGTGGTACTTGAGGTAATCCAACCTCTATTCTTATTCTTGGGTTCGTTGATTCTCTTAAGGCTGATTAAAATATTGTTTGAGCCATCTGTTGGTGGCACAAGAAAGTTCGCTCGAACATTATTCGTATTCAATTCTTTCCTAGAAGAAAGATTTTTCAATGATTTTTTTACTATCTCCTCCAGGGTACGCTTCAAGTTCAAAGCATTCTCATATCTTGTTTCCACATACGTGCTTACCTTTATACAAGTAGAAAACAATTGCTCCTCTTCATGAAGTTCAACATGAAAGCGTGTATTATCATCCAAGCAAGCAAAAAGACGCTTTCCTTCAAACATTGGTTGATGGTCAGTTCGATTGCAAAAATCGTGATACAAATTTAAACAAAAAATTTCAAAAAAACCATGCATTCCAATATAAAATTGTTCACTTTTTTCACGCCTCAATGATAAGTTCAGTGCAATGTAGAAAGATGGTCCTGTGTAATCTTCAGCTGCATTTAGACCAAGTGGATTCAAATAGTGTTCAGTAATTGTAGTTAAAAACTCTTCTCCTGGAGGAAACTCCTGAAGTAGCAGAAAATGAGCACAAAATTCTATCAGGAAATGGTGAAAATCAGATCCATAATTCAAATGATACCATAAGCTATGAAGTAGATCTTTGCATACCACATTAGCTGTTCGGAAGCAAACTAAATCAGAATAAAGACTACCGTCGCATTCAGGTTCTTCATCTTTGTTAGGATCATAATACAAGACTACCAATGCATTAATAAGCCAAACTGGATCAATTATTACAGTTTTAGTTTTGGATCCGGTATAATAACCAATAAGTCCTCTGGCATAGAGTGTACAAAGAGCTTTGTCAGTAGCATAACGATCATGAAGTCCTGATTTCGAGAAAACTTCAGAGATGGCATTTCCTTGAAGGAAGTTACTTCCACATGTGAAAAGAGCTTTGTAAACATCAACAACTTCAGAAACAACTTCATCTTGTAAATATGTTTCATTTTGTATCTTCATATGCAGGAAACTCTTTAAAGAAGAAACGTCTGTTCTATTCTTAAAATCTACAGGAACAAAGTTCAAGAACCCAGAGTTATTTCTCGATGTGTTTCTGCTTTTAAATACTTCTTGCTTCATGAATTTCATAAGCTTCAACTTGTCAAAATAAACAGACAATTCTTTAATTTCTCTAGGTGCTAAATTTGCACAATGTGTTCCAACAAGAACAAGTCTTGAGTGACTAGTTCTAAGAAGTTTTTCTTGAATCCATCCTTTAAGGAGAGTTATTTCCTTTATTTTCTTGTTCAATATTTCCCGATACATCTTTTCAGCATTAAAAACCCCAATGAAGAAGTTTCTTTCACCAATAAAACAGTGATGAATAACTCTTGAGCGTTCAGCACCTGAAAAATCATATACCGTCAATCCAAGCTTCTCTTTAGGTACCTCAGAAACGCTATTGGGAAATTCTGATGGGATTTGAGAATGATGATTGTTACTGTTTCCAAATTTAGAATATGTATAGTTTTCTATATTTTGTCCATCTAAAGTCCACTGACCCGTTGAATTAATACATTCAACATTCGAAACCCGAAGTATTTGTTTATGAACTCTTTTGCGTCTTGCTGGATCAAGTAGAGAGTTTAGGAGTGTTGTCTTCCCAGAACCACTAGGTCCAACTATTAAAACTTTTGCAATATTTAGTTGTGCCTTGGTTTCACGGCTGTTTAGCGTGTGCATTGCCTGTTCATAACCGCTTGCAGTAATAGTTCCACTTCTTTGGGGAAAAGACTTTGTCCCACGAAAGGGAACAGGGAGAGAGGTAATCTTTCTTAGAGAGGGCATAGAACTATATAATTTTCCTGGTATTCGTAGACTTTTAGAAAGTAACTTTTGTTTCGGCCGAATCGGATTGGGGAAGCTGTCTTTGATATTTACCGACCCCTCCAGTGTTTCCTCCAGTTTCTTGTGTTGTTTGGGAAATAATGGACTAAAGCTTCCATCGATGGAAAGGTTTATACTAGCAGGTAAACTTGAATCATCATCCGTATGTTCTTTGTCCAGATTTCTTTTCTTATGTTTGGGTAGCATTTGTTTTGATATCTAATGAACTTAAAGTCGAACATATTGGAACGGTTAGTTTAGAATCCAACGAGACTCTCATTAAATATCTTGTCTCAAAGTTGAACATTGTCCTGATATAGAATAGCATGTTTCCAGCAAGAAAATTAAAATGAGAAATTTGATATTGTTAAAAATATGTCTCGTAAAGTTTTGACTCGAATGATTTACCAGTATATAGACTAATAAATTAAATTTAAAAGTTTTAAACGACCCAAAGAAGACATGTTATGTCTTGTTTAGTTTTTTCAACAGATATAAATATCACGTAAATTACTAGTTTATATATGCGTTTAATGATTCAAGCCAAAGAGGAACTCTTCGGTTAAATATAGATAAAACATTATTCTTGTAGTTTTTCTTCAAGTTGGAATGAGATACTAAGACAACTTTTAATAGTAAATGGCTTCCTTCTGGAAGATATTTTTTTATAGAAGCAACTAGTCAAAGTTCTATATCGCCTAGAGTCTACCTTTAATAGATCTTAGGGGATATATGCGTGTTTCAAACCCCTTTGCTTGCTTTTATGATAACTGCATCTCCTGTACGAGAGCTCACACACCGGCCAATGCGGTCACTTAAGGAATTCACTGTGAACAAAAGGTTCACCGATGCCTTCACTTAGGGTAATGATTTCCAAATATACGTCCTAGATTAGATTCTCTTAACAATTCACAATGTATTCTTAAGTGGTTTAGCAGGAAATGGCGTTCTACAAAGTAGTACATGCTCTTTTCCATCCCTCTATGAAAACATTCCTAGTGCTACCTAGATTCCAAATTTAGATCTGTAAGAAATAGGTACGGAACTTATATAATTAACCAATTCTATACTTCAGGAATGGTCTCGTCCTCTGAAACCACCTGCTTCGAGTACTAGGCGATGAAATAGAGATTCAGAACAAATATAACATCGTTAACGTTAGAGCCAGTAACTCATGTTGTGAAATGCATGGCACAAAATGAATCTAATGCCAGAATGAAAACTGTGAGCAAATTTTCTCGGGACCTCAAAGTTTCTTCAGACTCAGTATCAAGCACCTGTACTCCTAAACCCTGTGGCTTATCGCTTCTTCCCTTAAAGATATAAATCGGGCCTTGATTTGAGAAGTATCACGTTTGCTGAAACATTTCAATAATCACTGATCCTGATTAAGTCCCCTCGGAAAAGGGTAATCATTCAGATCTAAATGTACTTTCCAGATATTTTAATGTTCGCTCCAAATATGCCGCCAGATCTTGAAAATTTTATATATCTTCCAAAGAGGGGCAAAATTGGAATCTCAACGAATGCTCTAGTTAAATATACTGGAGGTTTTGGTTGTGATCTTTTACTTTTCTGAAGGCATAGAAGAGTTTATTAAAATTCTAGTAGCAATTAATCTGCATATCTTCAGAGGAAACTGTCTTAATGTTAAGATTTAATTACCAAACCATACTAACCTTGTCCATTGGCTAGAATTATTCACTCCACATAATATCGTTGCTGGAGAGAGGTTCTTTCCGATCATGTGCTCGCTTTCCTAAACCAACTAAATACTTAACTCTGGCGTTGCATAACATGTGAAAATATTCGCAACATATCCGGTCTGGGCACTTTTACTATCCCAAGGAACATAACAAGCAACATAGCATAGGAGGTTAAGAACCCTCAACAACTCCACCTGTCGACCAAAGTGCCAACAGATGTTCATACATTATTAACTACCGCGAAATTTAGCTTATTGTAGCACGTTAATGGGTGATTTATCTTAAACTTGCCGCGATCTAGCTTTTGATTCCTTTCGCTGTCATATTGTCCTAAAGAATGACATTTCGAAACGAGCTCCGACTGAAGTATGTAAACTGAATAGAGTGGATGAAGGAAAATAACTGTATAGAATATTTCCTGTACTACCTTCTTTGTTGTTTCCACAACACTTGCTGATGTTGAGGAATTTGCTTACTTGCTACTGGTATATGCATCGTCCAGTCTGTAAGATGCTGTGCACTCAATGCTATTAAAAGCTGTTTCCATGAGTGTTAATGCAAAGTATGAACTTCGCTTGTGATATTCATGTGTCAAGGATGATGTTGCATCACTGTGAATTTATTTTTCTTAAGAAGGTATATCTAGTGTTGTTTATACAATTTCGCTGATTCCAGGTCTTAGTTAGCTGTTACTTGTTGTCAGCATATTCATCTAGTACAATTGGAAATCTAATGAAGGTTTATATTTCGTTCTATGATTTCTAATTCAAAGATTTCTTGAGAAGTTGTAGCAGTATATGGATTTATTCTTCTGTGGATCATCCTCAGTTCTTCTTGTTTCTACTTATTATTTGTTGCACTGATTTATTCTAAAACAAATTAGTCTCTGGGGTTTTCTATGTTTGAAGAAAGAGCTTCTTGTATTACTAACAAAGAAGAAAAGTTAGCTAAAAGATGTCCCCCTAGGGACGTAAGTTTACGTAGTGATATGAAGTTAACATTCGCTGCGACTGGTATCGACACAATACCTGGTTGTTCCTAAGAGTACATTATCACTTGTATTGGAACTATTTTTAACCATAAGATGTACAGGAAGATCGACACCTCAGTATATGAGGTTCTAATGCTGTTGATTTTCATTCTTTAATTTCTAAAGTCTGAAGAACTGTTTAAAGGTTCATAACTTATTCAGGAGGTTTTTCTTTATTTACCACACAAAATTGGTGTGGTAAAAATAAGCAATAACATTTTTTCATCCTCGAAGACAATGCAGAAACTTTTCTTCCCACATTGCGCAAAATTAATATTACCAAAAATAATCATCTCTACTATAGATGTATCCTTAGGTTAGCTTCATATAGAGGAGAGATACCAATTTGGGTTGGAAAAAGCTCGATTCCTCATGGCTAATCATTAACCATTTTTTCGTAAAACCTCCTCAAAGAGAAAACTTGCAAGATTACAATAGAAATAAAGTAAAATCTCAGAAATCAATGTTCAGTTGATTTCTCGGCTTTTTAATTAACATCTATGAATATACTTGATTCATGTTTGAGTTGATGTTCA
Organism: Labyrinthula sp. Ha; assembly: GCA_015227615.1. Classification (NCBI taxonomy): domain Eukaryota; class Bigyra; order Labyrinthulida; family Labyrinthulaceae; genus Labyrinthula; species Labyrinthula sp. Ha. The sequence continues at coordinate 99,094 of JAALGZ010000041.1, read as the reverse complement.
GATGAAGTTCATCTATTACTTGTTCGGTGATTTGTTTTTGGTTCCTTTATTCTAAACTTCCTACGATGTCATTCCCAACAATTTTCATCAAGAAAGAAGAGCGAATACATACAACTTTGAGCTATGCTTCAACGTTTGAATTTCTCTTAATACTTTTCCTAAGTCAAATTTGTTGCCGTAAGGCAATATAGACTAACTGATAAGGTAACAATAGAGTTGCACACTTTCACAAATAAATCTATTACAAAGTTAGTTATAAAGTCTAAGTCTTGCACATTTTTTCAGTTATATTCAAATGGATATGCGCAGCTATGTTTCATCTGATAGCTAAAGTTTATTTTTAAATTACCCTCAGTAGAAAAATCCCATGCTCTAGTGTTCATCTCTGTTCCCAAATCCTACAAGATTATCCATTTCAGATTTAGTTGAAGGATTAAGAGTTATCAGGCCGCACCGTAGGATGATTTGGTTATATTCGCTGAGCAATCTATTTATATCACATTTACAGCATAAGGGACTCATTATAACCTAGTTTCAAGTCTTGTCTGAATTTGATGCTTCCATAGAAGTAAAAGTTATGGTTGTTATTTTAAGCTCATTCTAACAGGAAACAATATATTTTGAAGATATTTTGGAAATAAGAACCAATTATATTGATATCTCATCGCGAATCGAGTTACTTCGGATAAATATCTGCCAAAGACATTTTTTTGGACTTTTAATGTACTTAATAATCATATTAATCTCTTACTATAGAGTTATTTCTTGAAAACAAAACCAGCTTCAAGGGATTTTCATGGAGCAAGATATAAGCAAAGAGTACATGGTACACTCGAGCATATTTAGCTTACTAATGCTAAATAACAAACCTCGTAATTTTTCTAAAATAATAAACATAACTCACAATCAATAACCTTCGATAGATGTATGTAAGCAAAATAACCAGTTAAATGGTGAAAGAATACTTTTAATGAGTCCATGAGTACAAAATCATAGGCAAATTGTGGATTTATTGATAAAAAGAATATCATACAGCCTGGTAGTCAATTTCCAGATCTCGCACGTTGGTAGAAGACACATTTATCGGCCAACATAATCCCTTTGGGTTCCAGCAATCTTAATTTTAATGAAAATACTACTACTAAAAATTAAATTCATAATGAGCAATCTATTAGCGCTTTAATGATAAAAAATCATTTCAAGAGGTATTGAAATTTTAGGGGCAACCAGTGAGCTATGCAGCCAAAAATTGTTTGCGATATCATTATTCTTGTAAGCTAACTCTAGATCATTTAATGTAGAAAAACTTGAACGTAAACTTCCCCCTCCCAATTTTAAATAATATTTATCAATCAGCTGATAAAATTTGGTCCCATAACATAAGTCGACGTTAATACCAATAATGATTGCTAGTCTATATGTCACATATTTTGGAAAACCTGCAATGTAGAAGAAACATATCCCCGGTGATATTTTAAGAAATGTAAAACAAGAATCAATTTTTGAATTTCTTCTACTAATAAAACTGATATTTACACAAATATCAGCAGATGGTAGAAAACAGTAAAAATAATCTTGGCATCTTGTGAAGAAATATTAGGGTGATATATTCATCAGCTTATATAAGTAAACATAATCTTTTCAAGCGCTGCTTTGAAACGTCACAAATTCTAAACATTAGATACACAGAACTTATTTAAGATATTAAAGCAGAAAAATATCCGAAATCCTATTCATAGTATTCGTGGTTATTAAACAAGTGAAAAGATAAGAAAACCAAGAAGATAACCTATTAAATCGGTAATATAGTTTGTCAAGATTAGCTTGATATATTGATTTGTTTATCACTAAAATGAAATTACAAAGCTAAAAAATAACATAGATTCAGTACAATTAACACCTCTTTAAAATGACATGTCAAGCAAATATTGACAAATGCAAAACGACAAAAAAAGGAGCACAAAATACTTTCAGGAGATGTAAAACAATTTTAGAAGATATTCTTGTAACAGAACAAAATAATTTCCTTTTACAGATCTCAACTTCTTGAAGTATCAGAGGTTCTTATAATAATGAAGATAATCTGGAAATGAGCAAATGCAGAATCAGATTTAGGATGTACCTGTAGCTTATCACAGCTTCAAAAGGAGATAAACAACATTCAGCCAGTTAGTAGCCTTAATCAATACATGATAATTTTGACGATAGCAGAGTCAGCGAAACATATCTGCAAGAATTATATAAGTATAAATAAATTGGTGCTTATGTACGAGAAAATACATTTTAAGGCAATTTCAGCAGGAAAAGATCCAGCACAGTAATGAGGAAGATTGAGAATACATAAAGATATATCAGCCCTGGTGTGCACAATTTTTCCAAAGACAAAAGTTAGGATTACCATATTTTTGGAAACTGAAATTCAACCTAGTATGGCTAATAGAACACAAATCTAACGTCAGAAGGAATCATATGAATTATAATATAACAAAAGAATCACCTAACTCCAGTAAAAGATAAAACTCTTATGCAGATAACAAACTGACAAGAACAGCTCTAAAAAATTATTCTCAGAATTTACTACAAATTATTTAGTGAAAGGAAGCTTGAACTGGATTAATAAAGTCCCTCAATACTAGTAAAGCTATGTTTATCTGCAAGAAAAAGACTATTTCCTGAGAGCAGATGAAATATAAATTGATAAAAATTGAAACACTTTTCTGAAAAAAAAACAAGGTAATGGAGAACTAATTACATACATAGTAGAACAACTACTTTCATATAAGAATGGCTAAGATCCTAAATATTTGTTTTCCATGAGATAGAGATATTAAAGATCATAATGAATAAAATAACTACTGAAAATACTTTAAATAAATCTTTTTATTGTATTTAAATCTTGTTTTAATCTATCTAAGTTTAGTATATAAAAACTGTGTTACTTTACCAAGCTGTCGTGATAAATTTACTAGACGATAATGCACATGTCTTATTTAGTTGAAACTAATTTGCAGATGGAAAACTCAGATCCATCAACGTGCACATATGTAGGGACACTATACAACAAAATATCTCTCATTATATTTTTTTATCTATATAAAAACAATAATATTAAAAGAAAAAGGATTACACCCTTCTAGAATGTTTCTTACTTTAATAAATTACATTTAATTTGATTCCTTTCGATTACACAGTAAGTTCAATGGAAATTAAATACAAGTCAGGAACAATATTTATCAATCACTAAGACTTAAATATCATATTTACTAAGAATAACATAAAATAAAAAAGAGACATACCATTCTTAATATACATAAAATTAAACTAAAGTGCATCAAGAGCGCCGATTGGGAATCTGTCAAACAAGCTCCATTGTAGTTCTTATGAGAAGTGCTTCCCCAAGGAAATATCACATATATTCTATTGAAAGTCAATGCAGCGGGGTGGTAAAAGAATAGCTCTGGAAATTCTATTTAGCGCTCCATATATAAAGAAAGAATCAATTCTTCAAATAACAAAAGTTATCAAACCCAACTCTTTACCAGATATATTATAGAGAACATAGTTTCTTTTAACAGAAAGGTGGAGTATTTCATTTAATATTCAATGGCCCTTAAACTCAGTTTGTAATACATGGTAAGATATAACTGAAATCTAAAAATGAAGAAACAATTGAATATTCTATCAAGGAAAGCTGACTGATGAACAGAGGTATCTGTCCTAGAGAGAACCTATTTATAAAAATTAAGAAAGAATTCCCGAAGATAGTAGAGGAAGGAGAATAAAAGCATAAGAAAGTTTAAATTGCATCCATATAACTACGAAAAATAAATTTATCGGTCAATTCAATCAAGGAAATAACACAGTTAGTACATGGTTATTGACTACAAAAGCTCTCTCGTATGCAAAATAGAAGAATACATACTTGAGAACCAAAGCAATATGTTTTGGAGGAGAAACCTTTATTTGAGAATGGGAACCATCAATCCACCCACTTTCCATAAATATCCAGGACCATCAAATCATGTAGAATATCTGCACACTGTTTTCGGAGGAATGAAATCACACCTGACTGGCTAGATATATGGAATGTCCCATGATATATACCTCGCAACTGAAACGGGAATGAAACAACACTTTCAGGGTCTGGAAATCAATAACAACAAGAAAACAAACTATTGTAGTTGCGTTTCACCTCAGATTAAGTGGAGTAAGATATTTGTAATACACGAAGGAGTTGCTCGAGAAGAGAAGACCACCTCTGAACGCCTCCTCGCAAACCTGAAATTGTGGAAATAAAAGATGTAAAACCCTCCACAGTTGAAATCGAAATTGTGTGCTAAGATCAACCACCATAAACAAAATTGTCTTATCTTTAAGTACGAACATTATCGCAATTGGAAATTAGTTTCCAAAATGAAAACAAAGTTCTTCAATCCAATTTAGCTTTTATCTTGCATGGGTGCCGTCCTGAATACTTCATGAACTTTCTTTAGCCTAATAATATATAGCATGATGTAAAAAAATTATTCAATGTCAACAGAAAATTCTAGTAATTTCTATATATATCCATTTTTATGGGTTCATATTAAGTTCATCAGATATTATCCTTGCTCTCTAGAAGCTAGTTTGAACGAGGGTGATAGCACACAGTTTTTTCTGCTCGTCTACTTCATCAGGTACCAGTTCAACTGATCCTACATCTAAGGATATCTTGGGCTGCTTATTTTATACTCTTTTCTCATTCTTTCTTTGTAATTAGTTTCTCTTGGATTAAGTATTTTGTGAGAATGAACCTGAAGAGGTAATATACATGGAATGTCTAAAGGATCAAAGCGACACACACCAGGAGTCCAGGTAATAACTATAGTCTCATGGGATCAAAATGAGAATCTCACGAGTAAGCAAGGATTAACAACAGAACCAAACAAACCGCTATCACCCCAAGCTGTTCACGACAACAAGACAGACATGATAAGACGAGAAAACCAAAAAAACATGCTTAGAATATATGTAAGAAATGAAGATGTTACAACATCTCAGACTTGCTGGGCCATGACAATCCGCCGAATTGACTCACGAGACTTAGAATACTACATATTTCTTGTTCCATCATCCCTGGACGCAGATGATTATTATTTTAGGAAGTTTCAATACTTGAGTTTGGACGCCATTCCAAGCCATAGCACAAGAAATTTTTCAAATCACGATCATCAACCTGTCGGAGAGTTTTCTCATTTAAGACTCAACATCAAATAACCGCTTGAACCGTGACAAAGCTTAGTTTCCGTAGAACAGAATCTCCAAGATACTTGATACACGAGTTGATGACGTTAGTAGCTAACGAAAGTAATTAAATAAGTAGTAGTTACAACTAGAGAATCATCTTGAACAGTTTGTTTCTAGAGAACTATATGTTTTGATCTAATAAACGGTCAAGTACAAGGTCATCGTTGAATTTTAGCTATTCGATTAGATATTCAAATTTCATTCCCATAAAGGTGAATTCACAAAACAAAGTAATTGCCCAAAATTATATCTTCAAAGAGCGAGAACTTGTTGATTTCGGAGCAACTGATTGGAAACTACTACCCACTAGCCGTTAATAAGTAAATACACTTTTCATGCAATGCGAAAGATTTTTAATTTTTCAAGTAGCGCATCTTCCAAAGTAAACGCTTAACAATTCCTTTCTTTTATTTTTTTCAATAACTATTAGAGTAAAGAGAAGCACTCCGAGAGAACAGCGGAAAGAGAGAGTCAGAACCCGAAGCACAGAGCTGAAAAGAATTCTAAGAAAGAAGACGCGCTTAAACTACCTAAATTAGCCACAGGATCTGATAACTACTCTCCTGCTACTATATCTGGGTCTGAAACGTATGCTCATACTTTGATTAATTTTTAGAACCAACACGCTGCCAGACGGATTAACACATGAGGAAAAAACTGAGGCAATAAATTATATGAACAAAATGAGTATTAGATCACTATTATTTTATTATCTAGGTAGGTGTCAAACATCGAAAAAAGAAACTTCTGTGGAAGTTCATTCAATAAGAAAAGGTTCAAAGGCAAACGGTACATTGTTTGTTATTGGTAATGACTAGACACTTCAAAGGTAAGACTCAGATATGGATGGGTATCGCAAACTGGTTATTACCCAGAATCGATAAACAAGCCAAACCAAGACAATTTGCTTGTGCATACAACTCTTTCCCCGTTTCAGATTACATACAATACAAACAAGACGGAAGAGAAGGGAGACATATATCAGGAGGAATTGAAATTATTTTGCGTTTTTGATGGGCACGGACAATATGGAACTGAATGTAGCACATTTGCCGCTCAAACTTTTGTTCCTATTTTCAATTCTTGTAAAGAACAATTATTTAATATTTTGGCTGGTAAAGGTGACAATACAAGAATCATAACAGTTCAAGAGTTCCAGGCCTTGTTGGCTCAAACTCTGGAAATTATTAACCTCGAGATGCACAAACAAAAGAAAAATATTTCTCAAGGCCAACAGCCAGATGAGAACTATTTCGATGATACTTTTAGTGGAACTACTGCTATCTGTGTCCTTCTTCTCGGTGACAAACTAATAACTGCTAATGTTGGTGATTCCCGAGCATTCTTAGCAGTGGAAAGAGATACTCAGCCAGGTCTGTATTCAGCTCGAGCTTTGAGTGTTGACCAAACTCCTTTTAGAAAAGATGAACGTGCACGGTGTCGGGCAGCAGGAGGTGTTATTATGTCCATGGACCAAGTTGAGGGATTCAAGAAATTTGATCCTAATCAGGAAGACTGGGGAACTGAAGATGATCTGAACAGCTCTATTGATCCACCACGGTTGTGGGGACCTCAACCTGGGTCTCCTGGGGTGGCATTCACACGAAGTCTAGGCGATGAGTTTGTTGAAAAAATTGGATGTGTTGCAACTCCAGAAATATCTATAATATCTCTTCCTAGGCGAAATAGATCTTTCTTCGTGGTAGCAAGTGATGGGGTTTTTGAGTTCTTGAATACAGAGGCGGTTTGTGAGATGGTACAACAATTTAGTAATCCTCTCGATGCTGCAAAGGCCCTGGTTACAGAATCATATAAATTGTGGCTGCACTACGAGGTTCGAACGGATGATATAACTGCTATCGTAGTGTTCATTGATGGAGTAGATGGTGGCACCACATCTGTAAGTATCAGCCCCGATATTGAAAAGCTCAATGAAAGTTTTGGGCAAGGGGTTGAACAACGACCTGTACGAAGAATCATATCGAAAGAAAAGCGCAAACTAATGAAACCTATCGAAACCATGTCCGATGACGAAGATGACGATCAATATGACCAGATTAATATTCCAGAAAAGAATGACGAAGAGAAGAGAGAAATTTGTGACTCAATTCAGGCTAACTTTATATTCCAACACCTGACCGACACACAACTGGAACAAGTTCTGTCTTCTTTTGAAAGAATTATTGTGGAACCAAATCAAGTGGTCATAAAGCAAGGAGAAAAAGGAGACAAGTTCTATGTGGTATCTAGTGGAGTGTTTGACTGTTTTGTTAGCCCAGTAGATGAGAATGGTCAAATTAAAACAGAACTTGGAAATTTGGTTCACACCTATGAATCAACGGAAACAGGACTTGGAAATCCGTCCTTCGGGGAGTTAGCACTTATGTACTCAGACCGGAGAGCTGCTTCTATTATTGCAAAAACAAATGGTGTTTTGTGGGCTTTGGATAGGAAAGTTTTTAAGAAAATGTTCTTGAAAGGGTCTAACCAAAAAATTTTCAAGCTGTTGTATAAAATCCCAATCTTTGAGCCGCTGACAAAGTCACAAGTTCAGCGATTGACAGATGTTGTATTTGAGCAGACGTTCCAGCCAGGGGAGAGAATAATTAGACAGGGTGATATGGGGGACGCCCTGTACATAGTGACCGAGGGTGAGGTAAGGTGCGTAGTATCCAACATGGAGCCTTTGGTTCCTTCTGATTCCAACGAAAAGAGTCCTTCTGCGCCAATAACACCACACATGAACTCAGGACGACGACCTTCCAGCAAAGGACGTCAGTTTAAGTTTAAGCGCTCTGTGTCACAGAAAGATAAAGAGATTGAAGTACTCCGAGTGAAAGTTGGGGAGTACTTTGGCGAGAGGGCTTTATTGTATAAGGAGCCAAGGGCCGCTTCTGTTTACGTTGTGGAAGGAAGTGCCGAGCCTTGCCCAGCTAAGTGTTTAGTATTGAACCGAGCCTCCTTTGAACAATTATTAGGTCCTCTACAGGATTTAATTGCCAAACATGGTAAGAAACGTGAGGAAGAGGCTCTTTCACGGCAAATCTTACTTAAAAATAGGTCTAAAGTTGGAGTAGGCAGGTTTGGCTTAGATTTTGCTTCTTTTGATGCAGGTAGTACCTCCGTTGTTTACGCAGACCAAGCAGGAGAACTAATATATAGGCAAGTAAAGCTCCACTCATCGAGCAAAGTTGTAACTATTAAATGTAACAATAGGGAAGCCATTGAAAGGGATAAATTACAGGCAAAGATTAATTTGGAGAGGAAGTTACTCCTTCAAACAGTTACAGAAACCATTGATCCCTTTGACAGGGATAAAATGGATGACGAGGATGAACTGAGCTCAAACTTCAGCTTTGTTGCGCGCTTTCTGGGAACTTTTGTTGGAGTGCGCTCCGTTTACGTGGCCTATCAAAATAATATTTGTGGAACACTGGGAACTTATGTGGAATCGAATGAAGTGATTTCCGAGAAAACAGCAGGTTTTATTGCAGCTTGTGTAGTGCATGGGCTCCAGTTTTTACATGAGCGTAGTATTTTATGCCGAAGTATAAATCTACACTCTCTGCTGTTAGATGAATCTGGTTCTGTTGTAATTTGCGATATGTATCTTTGTAAGGTACTTGATGATGAAACGCACAGAGCTTACACCATGTGTGGTGATCCCACATATTTCGCACCCGAACAAATTCAGAACAAAGGCGCTTCATTTTCGATTGACTTTTGGGCCCTGGGCATCCTATTCTACGAGCTCTTGTACTCTAGGTTTCCTTACATTGCGCAAGACACACCAAATGAAGAAATCCGAAATCTTTCCGAAAAAGACATATTTACCCTTATTGTGAAATTTTCTACAGAAGATATACTATTTGATTCAAAGGTTTCCATCTCCGGTCAAAGTTTAGTCAAAGCTTTACTAGAACCAAACCCGAGTAGCAGAAAACAAGAAACTCTAGGTATACAAGAACATCCATTTTTTCAAGATCATATGTTTAATATTAATAAACTAGAAGGATTTGCTCAGTCGCCTCTATTTGGTTGGTGTGAGTCAAGACTGAAAGAAATATTTGAGCAAGAAAAGGTTCGTATTGACGATAATGCTCTGCAACAGGGCAAAAATGATCAGTCGTGGGTTACTGAGTTCATTGAAAAACCTATTGAGGAATAACCCTGCCTAGCATCACCTAATATTCACGTAAACATTTCAGATACTATTTTTTTTTCTGTAGCGAAATGCTTATTCGCCAAAGTATCTAACTTTTCAACTTCATTTGCTCTTTGGGGTGTAAACATTTTCACAACTTTAGGTGGGACATATAAACCAGGATCCATCATTGTCAGACTAAAAAAGTTACAAGTCTCATTCGGCAATTGTTGAATAACAGTTCCGGAACATAAGAATTTGGCTCGAACGTACTCTTTATTCTTTTTATTTCCACGTGAAAAAGGATATTCAATATTCCGCATAACCTGGAACAGTTTGTTTGTATTTGGCTCCTTAATGAGGACACTTGCTGACATAAAATCCCTCTTTGAAACCAACCACGGTGCTGGGGATTTCAAACAGTTGTATTGGACGCTAACTTGCAACAATTCATACCGGCATTGGAACTCTTTTGCGAACTCATTTTGGAGAATCTTAAGCTCCAAAACATCAGTAGCAGATAGCTCTGAGTGACGACTCCCTTGTTTAATCCCAGGCAATGCAAAGCGCTCCAAAATTTGAATGAATTCGTGGTTTGAATCCCAAGTGCCACGAACAGATTCATCAGCAAACAGCTCAACAAGTGCTAAAGCACTGCAATTCAACTTCGTCTTCACAACCACCTGGACACTAAGAACAAAAATTGCATTACATGAACACTGTCACCTTCATCCCAGGTATAGCTCTTCACATTTCCAGATTTCGACGTACTAAGCAGTACCCATGGACTTTGTACACCGTGGGGATGCTCGATTCGATCAACCTGCTCTAAGAGAAGCCTAGAGTTTGAAGAGGAGAAAAGTGATACCTAAATCCATTCAATGCTACCCTTGCTATCTCAGCTTTTGAAGGTTTTGGAGATTCAGTAGAAATCTGTGAGAGATCTATACTTCTAGGTACAGCAAACAGCCTGCCCAAACTTCCCAATCTATCCTCTTCAACAACCTTGTTAATCAAACAAATACGCAAGAAATCTTCTTTTGTACGAAAAAAGTTCTTCATGAAAAAATTCAGTTTTTCTTTTCTTTCTCTAACAAAATCTTCATCCCCATCGGAACCTACAATAAACCAAACTAAGAAAGCTACCTGCCAAGATTTGTACTATCGATGTTCTTGTAGGAAAACTTAATCCTTGTTTCTCAATCTCTGATTTCAGTAAACCTCCAATCTCACGCAGTCTAGAATATCGCCTCCAGGTGTGCCAAGACACATTTTGACAGCATATCTCGATTTTATATAGTATACAGTTGTCGTACTTGTTATACTTAGCCGCAACAACGTGTATCGAAAAAGGTTTTTCAGAGACCTTAGGATTCCATTTCTTGAGTACTTTCTCGTGAAAAAAACTAATAACTTCATTCTGCTTCAGTCCTGGGATATACAGGAGGATAATTATCAAGCACGACGCTTGTACGAAGCTAAAGAAGAGATTTAATGCTTCGTAGGTATCCATAAGCCACTTCTTTTCAATAGATGGTAATGACGTCATCACTCATCAGTATTTGGATGACTTGTGAACCGTTAGAGGTCAATAGAAATATTCCCCGAGAAAGGTTGATACTTAAGAGAAAGTGTAATGTGTTGAATGAAGAAAGAACAACAAAATTTTTATAATGAGTGGAGAATTAAAGTTAATATTGCCGATATGGGTTTGTCTGAACTGCGTTCTGCACTTAGGAAGGAAGGTTTTAGTTCAATTGAACGGGCAGGAACACGAGAAGAACTAAGGGAGGTCTTGCGAAAGCATTTAAAGCAGAGGGTTCATGCTAAGTGGGAGGAACTTGGAATCGAAAAATCTTCCTTTAGAAATAGCTTACAAAGTATTTTGGCCTGGGCTGAGGCTTTGGAAAACGATTTTTCCATTTCCAAGGCCCACATTTGGATTAAGGAGGCCAAGGAAAGTGGGAAGTGGTGTTGGGCAAGAAATGAGAAATCGCTTTCCTATAGAAGATATATGGCAAAGAAAAATTATGAAAAAATAAAACGAGAAAAAGAAAGAATGCGCAAAACTGACCTAGTTGACTTGAATGAAATAGATCACGCGCACCCAGATAATGACTTTTGTCTTTGGGACAAAGAGTACAAGAGTCGTTTATACAAATGTAAGAATACAGTTGCAAGAAACCAAAAATTTTGCAGTTTCCATCAGCCTCATTGTCTTTTTATGTTACATGGAAAACACACAGAGACATGTGGCAGAAGAGTCTTCTCACCTAACTCCAAAGGATTCTGTGCTGGGCATGTACATTTGAATCAAGAAACATTGCTGAAGGATAATATTTTAGATAACATTTACTATAAAAGGACATGGCAAAATGTTCCTGGTGTATACTTTTGTTCAAATCCATTTAAGAACTCGCATAAAGGTAGAGTTTTTGATTTTAAGTTGTTGCCAAGCCCTTTAGAGGCGGTTAAGGCACCACGGATAACTGTTAGGAGGTTTAATGAATATGATCTTCTAAAAGCCCAATTTGAAATAGAACGAACGTTCATAAGAAAATGCGTGGATCTCGTATGGTTTGGACGAAAACAGACAAAGCATAAGGCTGAAATATTCCTATCTAACTTGAGACGTAAAGCCCGAGAAGGCCGGTACCGGATTGAAAAGGGCATATTACTGTATTTGCGTTCTAGGGGAGCGGCAATCAGGATTCAAAAGCTGATGAGAGGAGCTCTTGTACGAGGAAGATTTTCTCAACTCCGGACCTACATGCATAAAGAACACGAAAGAGAACTCGCAATCATACTTCAAGCACAGGTTCGTGGAGTGCTGTGCAGGAAACATCTACGTATAGGGTATTTTAAGCGCATGTTTCTTATAAAGAAACTTCAGTTTTGTTTCAGACAGAGACAACAAACAAAGTTAAAGCAAAGGGCAGCCGCGACACAATGTCTTCAACGCTTCAGCAAAGTCATTATTGCGAAGAAAAAATATATATACCAGGCACAAGAGAGAAATCGGCAAATCCATTTACTTTACAAGCTCTGTGCTTTCTTGAGGAGGAATCTGTTTTTAAGTTCTTGGGTGTATAATTTTCGCTTGAGAAAAGCTATCCAGATAGTTAAATTTAGTATTCGCAAAAGTGCGCTAAAAAATTTCTTCAAACTCGTCAAAGAAAATCTATCTCGAACAAAGGAAATTACAGAAATAGGGGTTCGTTTCAAGGAATATAGAGTTTGGCGCAGCTTCCAACGAAAAACGCGTTATAAACTTTATTTCCATTGGCGAGCTGCCAAAGTTGAGAAACTGCTCAAAGCAAAAATAGAGAGAGGGTTGAATGTTGCGGCTACAACTATTCAGTGCTTAGTGAGAAAAAGAAGTGCTAAAAAGAGATTTAGCAAAGTTGTCAACGAAGTTAAGTTAAATGCCTTGGCTTCAAGAAAAAGACGCAGCAGAGCTATTAGAAAAATACGAAAACCACTTCAATTGAAAGAAGATAAGGTGGATAAATCAGTTTTGCAAAAAATAAGAAATCGTTCTGAAGCAGTCAAGTTTCAACGCGAGAATCCAGGCTCTGTTTATTCTAATCCCAAGTCAAACTATTACGTAATTTCCAAAGAACGGCTCATATTAGAGCTTATCTCATGCAATAAAAAAAACTAAATCATATCTTTGCAACCTTACGTTTCTCTATCAAGTTACTCTCCTCACAGACCATCTCTTCAGAGTTAACTGGGGAAAGTGGCTTCTTAGTTTCATTCGAAAGTGCGAAAACCTAGAATTACTAGAAAAAGAATATTACCACACCTAAAGATTCTTCAGCAGTTGTGACTTCATACTGAGTTGGATTTCCAAGTGTCATTATCTTTCCAACGACCACGTCATCTACTCTAAAACAGTTGTTCATTTCCACCCTATCTATTTCGTATTTTCTTACATTTTCTTTTCTTATAATCCCTTGATACTTCTCTGCGTCCGGATCTAATTTAGAATCGATGACGGTTTGTAAAATAAATTCTATTTGGGCCATTCTTGAGATAACTTTTGTTATTCTCCCATATACAGTATCGCCAACTTGTGGTGCAATTTGCATGATTAGATACTGTGGTATTGCAACACTGTGGTTGTGTAGAACACGACCAATTTACACTTAAATTAAGAATCTGGTGCTAATTCTAATCCTAATCTGAGAATTCTGGGAAGGCAATGATAACTTGATCAAGGTATAGTTTTAGCATATATATGTATGGTAAAACTTAAACCTATTAAATTTCCATGCTCCGTCTGTCCTATGTTCCAATGAACTTTCCTGGCGCTATTTTTCAGTCTATAGATTTTTAATAGTTTTTCTAATGCTAGTAAAGACATCTTTATGTGTGCTATATATTTATAGTTTTTTCATACTTGCACTATTAATACCAAATTGAGAAAAGGAAACAAAAATTTTATAAGAAAATAAATACCTTGAAATTGCAGAGGCTAGAAACGAGAAAACAGGAAAGATTAATTTCTTAAAGCTTCAGAGGAAATGCACAGCAGCTAAAAACAATTCTCTTCTGTTTTTTAAGGTATTTAATGTCAATTCTTCCAGTGCATTATTTTATCAAATTGGTATTAGCTTGGTTTCATATAATAACGTTATTTACACGAGTATGTGTATTTTATCTACAGGAAAGAGATGAAGAAAAGCTAATATTTTACCTTATTCTCTATAAAGCCTCATATGTTTCATGAAATCAGTACATATTCCAAAAATATTTCTTAATTCCTGAGTGGGATATATTTCTAACTAGGTCAGTACTGTAAAATTGGGCTATAAAGGTTTTACATATTGCTCTAGTTGTACCTTAGGCCCTGACGGAAAACACAAACTTTACACCACTAAATTCAATAATATTATTAACCAATAGTGAAAAAAATATTTTTTAATCTACATAATCAAATTGTCATACACTTCATATGTACACAAATTGAGCTTTTTTATACCCTAGTTAAAGTAGAAAGGAACATGCAGAACAAACGTGCAAAGAAGTTCTCTTCATGCAGGAGAACAATTTTAACGAAGAAGATATATACGAAGGGAAAACGGTACCGCCACGACTATTCTAGAAAGATTATTAACACTTCTCGAAATCTCCAAAAATGTACATTACCAGAATGAGGTGTTGTGTGTAACCTCTAACATTGCGTTGAATTCTTAACAGTAATTACCTACAAAGCTCATGTACCAGTTGCATTTATTGTTCAAATTTAAGAATATGGCTGGGTCAGCTGGAAAACCCTTTAACGAGTCATGATGCCTTTGTACCAGATTAGGTTCTTGCTTGTAACTCCTAATTAGAATGGTGTTAAAAACAGGATGATGAAATTTAGATAGGTAGACGCAATACCATACTCCTTTTTAGTGCACAAAATAAAATGCAAAAAAGGGAAAACTAAAAGAGGGCAGAATATGAAGTTAATACAACAAGAACTTAGCGTAGTTTCCTAATATGTTGGACAAGGTTTGGTGTCGCTTGAACCGTTATATGAAGTTTTTTTAGACACCTGAAGCCACTTTTTTGTAAATTCTGCCTATGTTAGACTGCTAGTTGTCTTTTCCCTGTCATTCTTCTTCATCTGTAATGATGAGAAATTACTATATTGTTCATATGCGAGTTCCATCTACAAAAGGTATGAACCATTGTTGGTCTTAGTTGTTTTATAAACCTGGATGCCGAGCTGAGGGAGTTTTTGAGGCGTATCTCACTCTACATGAAATTCTGGTTAAACTGGTTAACTACTTGCCGAAAAGGTCTTTTCTTAAATCTTGTTTTATGGTTTCAACTGGTTGTTTTATATATATGTTCTTTAAGCTATTCTTGTCATATAAAAATGTAAAACATAATTTTGATTGTTTTATATTTTGATTGTTTTATATTTTGATTTTTTTTTAAATAGAATCAACCTACCAGTGAAAAAATATTCCAAAATGCATTTTATTTTATTATGGAAATTAAGGTTTTGAATCAACCTTTACCGGGGCTTCAAATAATTGTTTCTCCCAAGTGCTGTGCATTCTACACCGAGTTGTGTTGTTGCCTTTCTATCAAATTTTACATTTCCAGCCCCTTTCCCGAGAAAATTTTACTAGGATGATATTTTAAAGAATCAAAGCTTACCCTTTTCAAATCTATTCCAAGAGACTATAATATACTACAACCACTCGGCAAAAGTTAGTTAGTTATTTTCTAGATCTTTGCAATCAATAGAAACTCCATAAAGATTTCACCATAAACCTCAAGATCTACAACTCATATTACGGGTTCGTGTGCTAGGTTGATAACTACATCTCCATTATTGGTAGATGGTATGCAAAAAAATACACGAGGTAGGTTGGGTTTGTAGAGACACTTTTTCTCTTAGTGTTTAAACTTGTTCCTGTATAATTCTTGAATCATCGACATCTTTAACCTTCGTGTATACATGTATTATTATTCACTTTTAGTTTAAATAATACTATCTTCACTGATGCAAAGAATTATTCAATGTCTAACCTATTTTATATGTTCTTATTATTGGTAAGAAGGTTCGACAAGGTAATAACTCGTTAGATCCTTCTTTGAGTTTTAAGATTTCAAAAGAAATTGTTACAAATGTATGAAAGGGTTATTTCGATAATTCTGAAGAACTGAAATTTAAACGTTGTCTATACTAATCACACTTAAATCATAAAATCATACTAAAATTCATTGGTCATAAAATAAGGAATTTGATTTTCAAACTTCAGGTAGGACCACTCCCCATATTTTCCATTTAGTTGCACGAGATGCTTGCCTTCATTTAGAGCGTACATATGAGTCAAATGCCAGTGCTACTGCCCCAGTCAGTTTTAAGCAAACGTGTCTTGCATAGTCACTAAGAATATTAATTTATTGGCACTGCAATATATAAATCCGGAATACCTTAAGAGACTGTTAACCCACGTTAACATCAGTCACAGGGTAGGAAAATAATTTTTAAGATCCCTTGGAATTTTATTAGGATTTGGTAATGATATGGTTCCATAAAATCTTTGTGAGACGTCTAAAAGACCAATCTAAGATCTGTGTAATCCTTAGATTATAGTTGGTTAGATTGGGAAAGCATATATCATCTTACTGTATTGACAAACCTCATACTGTGGAAACCACCCGAATGGATAAAAACTCGTTTTATCTCACCTCAGAAAGAAAATTCTTAAAAGCAACAAATAAGAAATTCACTTATTGGTACCGACATGAATAAACAGATCAATAGAAACTGCACAGACTATGATACAAAAGATTAGCCCTACAACAGATCAAACAGAATACGAAAATCATAGTAGAATGAATGCTGGAACACGGATATGGGATTGCTAAATTCACCCTGAAAAAAAGAATGAGAAGCAATAGCGGTATATTAAATGCTACCAAAATGGTAATGATAAATTCAGGAATGTAAATATTTTTTATAATACAAGTTTACCAACAACTACGTCGTTAAGAGTCGTGAAGAGGGTCTAAGCCAGTTTCTAAGGAGGAAAATACACCAACCACCAGCAATTCATAACCAGTTTTACCTCAATTATCTTGCACAAACCATTTTGCATCAAGAAAGACTGGGGAATTATTACCTCAGAAAGAGAGAAATATGCCACACTTGGTCAATATTAATACCGAACCAAAACCAACAGAGTTACCTGACTGCGAATGAAGATAAGAATACGGGCTATAATTTTAATTGGAACCTTTACGTATGATTCCCAGACACAAAATTTTCATATTCCCTGCGAAAAAAAATCGAATTTTGCAATTGCAGTGGAAAAAATAAGAACACAATAATATATTGCAGCATGAAAATAGGTAGTTCATAAAAAGACAAGGTCCAACATTGTTTTGAACAGAGACATCTGTTTAAGCAAAGTAACTTATATAATGCAATAATAATTAAAGACAAATATACACAAAAAAATAAATACTTGTCAGCTGACTCAAACAGAGGGACAAATTGCAATTCTGGGTTATCAAGAGAAATAATGGAAACAGAGTTTTATGCAGCATCTACAATAATATTCTACAGTGCTACATGAAGAACCAAAAATGCATCTGACACCAAATATATATATATAAGTCGCTACAATTTAAAATTAACTTTGTCATGCAGCAATTCTTAAATGAAATCTTTGGAAAAGAATAGATGCTTATCTTCCATCAACAAATAAAGTAATGAAGGTTAATGCACTACCCAAAAGTTGATGTGATGTTCGTGTAGATATTTTCCAAAACAATTTTCCCAAATAACTAAAAGATAGGTTTTTATAGCTAGAATTTTCTAAAACATGTTTTCTATTCCTGATTAAAAAATAAAATCGTTACTTATATAGTGAAACTAATATTCTCCTTAAAACATATTAATGCACTAAGAAAAATGTTAATACATTTCGTACAAAGCAAAACGTCTTCTTTTACAATTAAGAAAGTTATTGTGTA
Organism: Labyrinthula sp. Ha; assembly: GCA_015227615.1. Lineage (NCBI taxonomy): Eukaryota > Bigyra > Labyrinthulida > Labyrinthulaceae > Labyrinthula > Labyrinthula sp. Ha. Next base: position 81,171 of record JAALGZ010000041.1, on the reverse strand, counting down.
TATTCTATCATTTCTACATATTTTATAATTAAAACTGATAAGAATATAGAGGTTTTGCACTTTCTTCAAGAAACATCGTTTGAAGTATTTCAGAACAAGAACACATTGACTAAGGCAATTTATTCTTCATTCAGGGAGATAAACCCATGTGTTTCCCTACAGGTAATTTCTTACTGTTCAGACGGGAACAATTAACTAAGTACAATAACTAGTTAGTGAATCAGTCTATTTTTTTTATTTTGGTCTTCCAGTTAACTTGGAATTTAGTTTTAATGTGTAAAATATTATGCTGAGATTTATGCATATTCAAGAAAACTTTCAGAATATAGTTATCTGAACAACTACTCCGCTCTTAATTGGTAGAACCCTCGCAAGATCAAAATTAATTTGATTTTCAGCAAGAAAACTTTATTTTCTTTGTAAGCAATGAACTTCTCCTTAAGAATAACGGTCATCCTATAGAAATACAGGAAAATTTTATAAAGTTCATCGTACGATACTAGTTCATCAATAATCAAAAACATCTTCAAATTTTAGCATGAGTAGGTATTACTTATGAAAGATTAATATGTAATTTTCAATACAATATTGTCCCCGGGTCTGTGTTAATTGGGGTATTTCAAGAAGGTATGATTGTTGCGACATGTTGCTACATTAATTTTTATCAGTATATCTCCCCCCACATTTTCATATGTTCATTTTCTGCGGTCTTTCATATCTTAAATATTAAGAGCTTGATACATGTATTCTTGAATCCATTCTGTGATTCAATTTTCTCATACTAAGCAGCAAGTTTTTGACTCTTGTTAAAACTTGTTTCTGAAGCCAAAGCATAAACAGCAAAAATATTCAATGTAAGTCCCTACACGTTGGTTTCCTAAGCTGTTTGGTAATGTATGTTATTTTCTCTACTGGAATGACACCCCTATTCTGTTGTCGGATATTCAAATTACTTGTAAAGCACCAAAGATTGTGAAAGTAGACTCAATTGGTTGTAGTTAGACTTTCCATCTTCAATAAGAATACAAGGTTATCTTTGCTTTCGCTTTTTTCTCTCTGTGCGACTTCCTTATAAGGCATATGATAGTCACAAATTCCAGCTTTCCGTTCTTCATTAGTCTTCATAGTTTAGTTTATAAAATCAAAACGTGAAACTTCACATTCATTTTCTAAAGGTAATTTATTGGCTGCATATCTTAACTCTTCGGTGGATTCATAATTGCCATTAAGAATTACACTACAAAACTAAGTTTATTAGTTCTCTTGATTATCTAGTTCCTGTTATATTCTATGTTAGCATAATTTTCTGGTTAGTTTACTTACAGGATTCTATTAAGCTTATTGGTCAAACTATGTGTCCATCTCCGATTCCATTACTTCTAAGAAATTCGTCCGAGATGATACAAGCCACATCAAAACCAAGAAAAGATAATTTACACAAGAAGATGAAGGATTCTTACATATGCCCATATCAAGCGATTAAGATGTTTTTGGTCCCAAGCTGCTTTTTCATGTGTTCCTATATACTTCATATCCATGCTCGATGCACAGTTGATATTATGTTGAACGATTTAGATCTTTGCCGGATATGCTTTTTATCAAAGTTCTTCACCCAAGGTTGTTGGGAAGTGCTTGAGTCATTTTGAAGCTTTTCTTTTTATGGAGGCTATATATATATGCTCTATTGAAAGGGGAGTTTTTTTGTTATCTTAGATGAGTTCATTACTTTCTGCGGGATTTTGTGGATTCTTTTTTTTTGGTAGCTGGGGGACTTCATTTCTCAATTTCCATTTTTTTCATAGATGATGTTGGGATGAATTCTGGTCAACGAGAATACTTCACTCACTATTTTTCGTTCATTTAGTTGGGATACATGGCCCAAGATTTGTATTGTTTGGCTACCCTTGTGTTCCAACTATGGATTCGATTACATGTTCTAGCAGCGGGATATGGTCCACAAGATTTATTCTTCGACCAATTCGAGTTATTTTTCTGGTTTTTCGTATGACCATGGGTAAGATCCTTCTGGGTATACTCTGCGCGGAGAGGTTCTGGATGTTATGTATCGGGAAAAGTGTAGGTTGTGGCGGTATTTTGTTTATGGTACCTTCTACTTGTTCCATCATTGGGTCCTGGTTCATGCATCAGCCATGGTTCTCTTGTGCTGAAGATTGGTTATCGTTAAATTGGTTGTGTATATTTTGCAATGGTAGTGGGGTTCCCGATGGTATTGGTTCTTCTCAAATTAAGGCTAGGGCTTCCGAGTGGGTTATTGGTTTTGCTAGAGCTGCTGGGGTTGGGCTAAGTTTCTTGTGTTCCATAATAGAATCGAACTCCTTTTCCACGATTGGTTTGCTTCTGATGTTTGGTTTTCTCGTCGTGATGTAACTATCTCTACAAAGTGCAGATTTTCTCCTCCAACTTCACAGTTGTAGTGGTCAAGTTTTTCAATAAGCTTTTTATGTTTTCTGCATACATTGGATGAAGCTGTATTTGTTGAAAAGTTCTGTGGCCACATCTGAACATAGTATGCTATTGGCGCAACAATTATTACGCTCGCCCATTTTTTTTGGCTCTTTTCTAAATATTAGCTGATGAAAGAATATCGCTGAAGCGGCTTATTTGACTGTCCATATCTGTAATTTTCTTGACTGTGATATCTGAGGTAACCTCTTGGTAATTTTATGTTGATTCTAGATATTTGTATTTTGTTGCTGCTTCTATCTTGCTATGCTGCATCGTTAAGTCGTTGACTTTTGGTTACATCCTATCGTAAATGACATTTTTATTATCAGTTACCGCCAGTGTTTTTATCCTACTCTAGTTCTTAGTTTCCTGACAAAATTCGGAGCTTGTGTGGCAGTTGAGAAAAGGTTGAGTATGAAAAATGTCTGTTATAGTATTCATAATAAGAGTACACCAAGATTCTATTTATATCAATATTTGGGACTATGTCAATAATGTTGCAACCTTCGTTGGTTAACAAACGTTTTGTCTTACTTATATTTGTTTTTTTAGTCCGTTATTGGTGCAGTTGCCGTATTTGAGTGATAAAGTTTACTGTTTCAGGGTTGCTACTTGGCAAGATAACTAGGTGATCCGCAAATACAAAATATCTAGAATCACGGTTAAGAAAAGATTTTCCTCTTAGCGCATCGTTTTGTGCTCTTTTCATTGTAGAATGCAGGAAGAAACAACTATGCTCAGGAACAGCGAATTCCCTTGAAGGACTCCTCTCCTTACATCAACGTAAGAGCTAAATTTCCCGATGTCAAAAAGAAAAAAATCGTATTAAGTGTTCTTATGAGTTTAATAAATTTCATAGAAATATGGTACTCTCTTAGAGTTAAAATAAACTGGTGTAAAATGCGATGAAACGCTTTAGCAAAATCTACTAAAAGGATCCGCGGATGAATTTTTGGTTAATAGTCTTTTTGATAATGGTGCCGAGTGCTTCTATATTTTGGATTGTTGACCTGTTGTGCCTATAACCTGCTTAATAGTTAGCAAGCCTTTTCGGAATCGGCTCCAGTCGCTTTTTTATTATCTTCGTTAGGAATACAAAGTGCGAATTTAATAGAGATATCGGATTGTAGTTAAGGAGCTCGTTTTTGCTACCTTTTAATTTGTACAACCAAATAACTCTCCCTCTGCACATCTTGTTCAATCTATTTGATTTGAAGGTGTACATTCTGAAGAAAAATTTAAGAATTCTAATTGCTTGCTTCTGTACTTCTGGTTTTTGTTTGAGATCTTCATTCCTCATTTCATCAGGAACTGGTCCTTTGTTATTTTTTAAGGTTTGAAGCATGAAAGGGTATCGTTTTTGCTGGAGGAATTTTCATGCTGTGCGCAGGAGCCGGTCCGTAAATTGGGGTTTGATAATGCATCACATGGTCGTTTGTTAGCTGGACTGTTGGAATTTGTTTGTTTTGTTGGGTTCGCAGATATTCTTTCAACATTTGAATGCGGTCTACTGTTTCTATTTTCAAATGCAGCTTGAATTTTTGAGGCTCTTTCTTCGAACCACCTGTTGTAATCGTTACACAAAGTCTCTTTCAGCTCTTTAGTAACTCGTTTTCTACTTTCTATGTCTATTTTGTTTCAGTTTGTACATTTTTGTCTCATCAACGATATAGCAATTTCAAAGTTAGTGCCTTTGGTAGGTTGAATGATATTCTGAGGATATGTTTGTTCATGATGGTTGGGGTGATATTTATCTAGGTTTGGTAGTGTGTTTCTATATATCCGTTCCGTTCCAGGTGCTCAGGAATATCTCTCTCTGCTGCTTCTTTTACTAATTTGTTGGAGAGAACGCTAGAATCTAGCTTTTATCTGATTCCCTTCCTCTGTTGTTACTTCCATTGTGCGTTGGTTATTATCCTGAAAGCAAAATAGTCAAAGTAGCGCTTCCCCCGGAGGTTACAGCAGATGTTTGGAAATAGTTTGAAGGCAAAAACTTAAACTACATCTTTTGTTGCCTAATAATCAATTTAGGATGGCCCCCTCTATCCGTTCTTCGTGTGAAAGTAGCATGTTTCTTAGAGATTTTTTAACTTTTATTGTTAACTGATTAAAAATGTGCAGGTTTTTTTCCTTCAATAATTTAACTAGTAGCTTCCCAACGTCGTTAGCGCGAAATGAGAACCCTAGCTCTCCACTCTTGTTTAAGTTGTTTCTAGCCACTTGAGCGTTAGAATCACCACAATTGAGAACCAACCTTTTTTTGTCAAAGTTGCGAATCGTCTTTTTCAGGTAAGATAAATACTCCTTGTACACAGTGGTTCCATGTCCAATCTGAGGAGCGTACCTGGTAGTAAACACGACCTTACTCTTTCTACTAAGTTTGACAACAAGCCTCAGGATCCTATCACTGACACCATAAACGTCCGTTACCGCGTTGGCGAGTTCGTCCGTGTGGAAAGTAGCTGCGCACGTGGCCTTTTTGGCGGTTTTGAGTAAAACCATTTTCCTGAGATCGGGCTAAGGCTCAACATCTACTTAAGACACACCATTCCTTGCTTGTGCACTTCCTGTAACATTAGAATTTCAGTTTCTTTAGAAAGTTGTTGTACTTAGCTGCACTTAAAGGCAGTTAGACCACCAACATTAACACTTACCAACTTGGGTAAGTGATACCGTCGGTCCTTCGCCCCTGTGACCTCTCTGGATGGTGTAGTAAGAGTGCTACACTGAAAACTTTTCATTTTGCTTATTTCCTTTTGGTTTTCTTCACACGCCCAAAATATTGTTGAGCTCCAAAGTTCCCGCTACAGTGTCCTGTTTGGACATCCCGCCAGGCGTAACAAAACAGTCATTTCAAGAAACAAGATTTAGGAAAGAAAACAGATCCCAATGGCAATGATAGCCCTTACGAACAGCAATTTTAGGTATAATTATAGGAAATTATACTATAGCTCTGGTAACAAGAATAGTTTTTATGTTTCAGAAAGCTCTAAGGGCACGTCAAACTTAATAACAAGCAGTGCGAGGCTAGCTTTAGCAAGATGTGAAGACAGAAAAGAGATGATCAGAACTCTGGTTTTCAACGAAATTAGCCTTTCGATACTGGAAAAGTATAAGCAACAGATTTTGCTTGTGATAAACTCCCTTGAAAGTATCAACTCAATAGTAATAAGTCAACATCCATCGGAGATTGAAAGTGCTGCGTTCATTCTAGAGCTATTTAAAGAACGCGCTGAAAACATAATTTCTTTCACTCTTCACAGAAACAATTTCAAAGATTATGCAAAGACCTCTTCTAATTTTTTTTTCTCTCGCTTGGGACAACTTTCAAATATCACTTCATTAAATATTTTGCCACATTATATCACCAAGAGCAATATGCCAACTCATTTTGGGAGCGCACTCTGTAAATATCTAGCGCAAGGGTCAACTCGAAACTTGAATAGCTTTGAGACATGTGCAGGTTTTGGAGCTTTTGATGTGTTAAGACATATTCCAAAAAAAGTACAAATGCCAAATATACTGAAATCGATTGTACTCCATGTGGATGCGGATACGGAATTAAGAGAAACACTTCGCTTTTTATCCTCACTCGTTGGAATGGAAACAACAACCCAAATAGAAAACTTCAGAATATTGAACTGCGGACCCAATCAAAATGCATTAAGCGGTTTTTCATATCTCTTTGTACAGGTTTTAAAAAATAGAAAGCTAAGTACTTTTTCAATTAACGCAAGGGTAGGGAAGAGAAGTTTTTCAGATTTGAACTATCTTTTAGAGAACTATAGAAAGGAATCTTCATATATAAACGAAATGAAAATTAATGTGGAAACGTTGAATCTCCACGCGTTTCGATATAGTGTAAAAGACAATGTGCATGAGAAATCACCATGGAATTCTTTCTCTGAGTTTACTGACCGAATAACTAGTAAGATGGAGATAATAAAGAGACTTGATGAGAGTACCAGAACTTTCCTAGATAGAGTAAAATACATGGGCACTGTTACTCTAAGAAAAGAGAAACTTAAATTGTGATATCTGAAGTAAGGTAACCTGACTTTTTGTAAAATATCAAAACATTCCATAAAGCAGGTCATTGAGTAGGCATGAGTCTTTCTGATATGTTGCTAAATTATTTGTGCAACTTAACTATTTCACAAATCAACATTGCGTAAGATAGATACAGGCAAATGCAAAAATTGGGTATATAATAATTGAAGATTTGAATTCAAACTATGTTTAATGGTTTCCAGGGGAAACTTGAAGGAAAGGAGGTAAAACCCACTGATCATCAACAAACATGCACCTCAAGCTAAAAAATAAAACAGAAGAAAAGGCTGCACTCTAGAATGCTTAGCGTATTATACGCATCATCACCAGTTTCTACTGGCTTCTCTTCGCTCTGCACTTTTTCAGCTACCAAAACTTCTTGTTCATCTTTCTCCTCCTCCTGAGGCTTTATTTCCTCTTTGGCTCCTTTGCCTTTTTCAGGTTGAAGCAGTATCTTTGGATCGAGTCCCTTTGCTACACAAGTTCTTACCTGCTTGTTGAATATTTTGTGATATTTTTTAATTACCTTGTCTCCAGGATACTTTTTTTCGTCTGCATTCTCATATCGAATGATTTGTATCTTTTGCAGGATCTCCGATACATTTGCTCCTGGATTATTCACAACTAAATACTTCATATAACTTACAAAGAAATTATTTTCAAGACTTTTCTTGTCTTTTTTCTTTGATTTAGAACTCGTAAAAATCTCTTGCGCTTGTTCACGAACAATTTCCATCCCGTATTTGTCAACTAAATGCACAACAAGTGGATTCAACTTCTTAAACACGCTCACAAATGTCGACCTTGGTTTTTCCTTTATGAAATTAAGCACAGAAGTTTTAATGAATTCTATTTCCTTTGAATCTATTATCAACGGGGTGTCATCTTTATTCTTTAATCCAGCAAAGAGAGCTAGTAAAACAGCTTTCTTTGGAAAATTCTTAGGAAGCCCATTGCTCTTTGAAAAAGACTGGCGAAGAGTATTATACAACGTATCAAAGGCGAAAGTTGGATTATTTTTATACAGTTTTGAGAATACTTCTTGATATACTGTTATTCTTGGTAGTTTTTCATTTCTTTTACTGGTAGCAGAAGACTGTGTGGAAATGCTGTTTTTCCTTTGCTTCGACAAAGATAACTTCTTGGGTGGTCGGCGAGCTGGCATTCTGAACTCATCGAAAGTTAAAAAGTTTGTGTCTACTTTAGGTTTTCTCTTTCTTGCAGATTTACGAACGTTTTGTTGAGAGGCATCATCCTCCTTTTCCACCGTTTCTTTATTTATAACTTGTTCATCTGTCATTTCTAAAAAACACTGAATATGCAAATGAGATAATTGCCCAAAATTAGAATCTAAGCAATAGTCTGAATTTACATTATCAACACATTGAAAAATTACCGGTACTTCTTTTACCTAAACTTTTCCATCATAGAGTTGTGAAGGCGAATTCTACTGATGAACTTTGGATACAATTGTTAGGACAATAAAGCTTAACTACTTTGCTGGCAATAAAAGACTGTAAATAAAGAGCAACCGTTAAGAAGAGAAAAACCTTAAAGAAAAGATGCCAATTGAAGAAAGAATTGCAGCAATTGCTTTATGTGACAAGAATGATAAAACTAGATTGGGTTGGAAAGAAATAAGAGATGGGTGGGGTAGCAACGCAAACTTCTTTTATAGCTATGGTTTGAAGCCATGGGACCTCAGCGACCAAGAAGAAGCGTTGCAAATCTCTCGAGCAATTAAGAGTGCTGACAAAGGAGAAGAGAAAGGACAATATGAGAACTCATAAGTTTTCTTAAACATTAACTATATGTATGCACAGGTTTCTATTCTTTCATTTATTTACTCAAACAAAACGCGGAAAAAAAGATACTGAACGTATCCGTTGAATACCATAAAAAAAAAGAGTTAATAAGGTTGTAAAATAAAGATGCCAGGAAAGGAAGAAGCACTTGCGGCAAGCGCCTTATGTGACAAGCATGATGATACAAGGCTATCCTCAAGAGAGATTAACGAGGGGTGGGGAAGTGGTTCCGGTTATCCAAAGGGTAACGAGAACTTTTTCTATAGCCATGGTTTGAAGCCTTGAAATTTAGATCACCACGAAGAAGCATTGAACATCTCCCGTGAGTATAAGGCAATGGATAAAGCGGAAGGCAGAAGTTCTAAGTCCAGAAAGTAGGTTCTAAATTAAGCAATAATTGAGATATATATGGTCCTTGTTCGAATATTGTATTTTCTAGGGCCCAACCTGCTCTTGAATTTTTCCCTCTCTATATTTCCATATGCTATCTTCATGAAGTAAGATGAAGCAAAATCCGCAAATAATTAAATAAGTTAAGCATAAATAAATATCCTTCTATATCTAAAGGTAAGAGTAGTGCACAAGAATAAGGAAAAAAGTATCTTGTTCATCCTCTTTCAAAAAAAATAAATATGAAAACTGTCAACTTGAATTGACTTATTCTGCAAGTCGGGCCGAAACTTCTTCTTCTTTTCTTCTTGTGGCACAAACATCCCATCCAGAGACTATTTCCCACTTCCCGCTATTCTCATTAAAAAGCTCATACGTCATCTTAGATTCTATCAAATTTCCATCCTCCGAACATTTGAAATTCCGTATTGTTCTCAAACTCTTGGAATACGTATGCATGATAACAAGCGACTGTGCACTATAGTCAATGAAAGCCTTATACTTTGCTTTTGTTGGCATTGCTGCAACTTCACTCATATCTGCAGTTTCTGCAAAAAGCTGTGTATTCGGTAAAGGTCTTTCAACTCCATCCAGAACATAAGAAATATATCCTTTCTTACATATCTTCGACTTATGATGAGCACGGAACTCGATGGCATTTGACAAAATCGTCTGTGGAGTGATGGCTGTCAAAGAAAGATTAAAGAATTTGTCGGACTTTGCAAAAATTTTGCGGAGTACCCAAGGAACACCCATATCTTGCCTAATCTGTTCGATAATCCGAAGTCCTCTGTCATCTCTTTCCCAATAACCAGAAAGTGTTTCTTTTAGTTTTTTAGCAATAGTTAATTTGTCGGCTAGGCTTCTTGCAACAGCATCTCTTACAACAGCTTGCTCATCAAATACAAATGGTTCTGCAATATCCGGCTTTGAAGAGAGTCGTCTACGAAATATCTTCTTCACATCTTTTTTCTGAAAATCTGTCTTCTCAGGAAGCGTTTTAGCAAATTGTTCAATACTTGTGCCAAAACGACTAAAAAATGTTTGAGCACTTTTGTATAATACATCAACTAGGATCCGTTTCCGTTGCTTCAAGGACGAGTTCTTTAGCGAGTTATAGGATTTGTTATATATTTCAGCGATGTTTTGTGAAAACAGCTTCTCATCTATAAGAAACCTACCAAATTCTTCTAGTATCACTTCTTTGTCGACTTTAAAGAACTCAATCTCCCTTAATGGAACATCCTTCGCTCCAAAGAGCTCAAGTGGATCGTTCTCAGTTTCCGCTAAGTTTCTATTATCATCTACTTCAAGCTGAAAGTTCGAGTTTTCAAGAAGAAAGTCATCATCTGCTCCCACAAAAGGGGTTTCAAAACTAAAATCCGTATCTTGCAACTCTGGTAGAAAATCATCAAAAAACTCATTCATCGTCTTGAAATCTTCTGCTGAGCTTAAGCTGTGAGTGCTAGACTTTGAGCTCCCACTTTTTTCCACGAAAGGAATTATGTCACCGCATAAATTGCAGTTCACCTTTACGACATTTGGATTTGCTTTCAAAAATCTTGACAGGCTTCTTTCTCGATTCTTCTTCAAAAAATCGCACTTCTCACAGCATACCAAATACGACTCAACAACATCTTTTCCTTGAGCTCTACGATCGAAGTCATATCTTAACAAAGCAGCCGTTATCTTGAACATCGCTTTTCTTCTTACTCTTAGTTTATCCTTTACAGAAGATTTATAAAATCTAAGCTTCGGTGGATATGGTGCAGTGCAACCATTTTTTTCGCTTGCTCTTCTTAGCATCGAACCTGTTTGTTTGAAGACATTCTTCGTGCTATCAAATCCATTTTCTTTCATTTCTTTCTGATATAGTTTTTCAAGCACGGACTCTCTTTGCTCACTCTTTGCCTTCTCATTCGAACACATTGACGCCAATATTCTGATTGAGCTCTCACTTGCCTCACTCAACGAATCTTGAAGGTTGTATAGTTCACCAAGGGTTTTCTTAATACTTTGCTTCTGCAAAGAAGGAAGCTGCAACTCTGTTTCTGTTTTTATTTCGATTTTGTTCTTCTTTGCTCTTTCCATTTGCTTCTTAATATTCTCTGGTAAATTTGGAACTAACTCTCTTTGTCTTCTTCTACAAAAAATCGTAAAACTTGGACTGTCCACAACAGAAACACACTTTAGAAACTTTTTCTTTCCTTCACAAACTTCAAAAGCATAAGCCCTAAATTTATGCTTAAAGTCGCAAGTGTGTTTATTCGCTACCCAGCCGTAATGCCATCCCTTTTTCGTTCTATTAAAAGAGACAATTCCATCACACCATTCTCCCAAAATAAGTCTCTTCGCAAGATCTGTTTTCGTTCTTGTATTTCTTTCCAACTCCGTTCTACTTAAAATAGTATCGAGCCGAATAAAAACCGGCTTTGTTTTGATTCTACCACTTTTCGTTGTCAACTTCTCTTCAGGTGGAAATTCTGCTGGAGCAGCTGGTTCATCATCCGGAACAAACTGACCATAGAAAACTAGTTGTGAAAATCTAGGTTCATTATTGGGCAAAGACAGATCAACGCTTCTTCCACAAAAACCTCTTGGTCTATGTTCTTCTGAACAAAACGGAAAACATCGTAGATTTTTTAGTCCTGTTCTCTTGTTGTTCCTCTAGAAATAGTTTAAGTTAGAAAGAATCTGAATTTACCTGGTATCTACCGACCCATTCTTTTGTATCTTTAAATTCGAACAGCGGAATCGAGGGGGAACAAGGTTGCATTCCGATCTTCGTCAATTACTTTTCGCTTTACTAGAATATTTTGGGCAATTCAAAGTTTCTAAAATCTGAATCTTTCTTTGGTTAAAGTTTCAGTAATGCCGAAGACTTAGCAGACAAGCTTCATTTAATTCTTAGCAAGAATTGCGAGTACTCCACTTCCACCGTTTTAGGATTTAAAGCAAAGAAAAGATGAGAATGATTTTTGTCTCTGTGTTTGTGAAAACGATGCTTATACGAATATTTTTAAAACTCAAGGCTCTTCTCCTTCCCATTGCGTTAGCTTTACGGAAAGAATAAAAAATAACAAGTGCTTTTCTTGGTTTATATTTGTTAAATATGGTACTTCAATGATTTCAATAACAACTCCATTCATGCTCCTTTGCTTATGATAATCGCAAGTTCCAATCAAAACTAAGCCTTGAACTAAATTTTAAGTCCCATGTAACGAGTGGGGATCTTCCTGTTGCTGGCCAGTGCCATATTTAAGAGAAACGGCTTAACTCAGAGAAACCTGGACTAATTTAGCAAAGTTAAATTGAAGACAAACAGTATTAAGAATTTCAAATATCCAAACTCTGTCAAGTAGTCTTTGTCTTTATTCCTTTTTTTCCAACTTCAGGAATAGTAGCTAATGTTGCAAACTTGCTAAGATTTGTTTCAGAGTTGAATACCTTGGAGACCATGATATCGAACTATCACAAAGGAAGGCCTTTCAACTTTAACATGGATAAAAAACTTATGCTTATGATCCATTAATGAAACATACTGTGCTCTGTACCCCTAATAACCTCCATGGTGGAAAGCTTCATATGTTTTCAAAGTACTTGATTCAGCTAGTTAGTTACCTTCCTCCTTAAGTGGTATTTATGGCTCTGTCTTATTAAACATTAAAGCTTAAATCAGTTGTTGATTCTGCGCTCAATTAATAGAATACTTTCTATCCAATAAGTTTCCTTTTAAGTAATATACCTATGGCGAGGGATTAGATAGACGAACGCATAAGAATCAAGTTTATTAATCTCATTTCTAGTTGCCCCAGATTGATGGACCAACTATCTGGAGATTGAATAAATTTTTGTATAACTAATTTCTTGTCTTAAACAACAATGTCACTGGGCCACTCTTTTAGATATTTTATTTGGTTCCGCTTCAATATTGCTCTTAGATTCTCATCATTCAACATGGTCGATATAGGCCTCGGTTCTATTCTGTTAGCAGCTTTTCAACAAGGCTGTTATTTTTTCGATTCTTTGGTAGATGTAGAGAAATATATAAATAACTGCATTGTTAAATCCATATTGTGCTACAGTTATGAACTTCATTTAAGAGTACTGTTTAAGTAAGAATTTCTAATATCATTTTTGCACAATGTAGTATACCTATGGATACTTGAAGGATTTTGGAGTCTAGCAACTTGTGACAGTTAGAACACCTTTTTCAATGACAATTCGATATTTAAACTATAAAATTATACTTTGAAATATTGAATACTCTTTGTTTGAAATGTAGTAGCGCCATTCTCATTGGCTAAGTCAATTCTTACTTCCTTGAAGCCAACTTCAATACATAGAAAGCCTGGAAATGTTTTGTTGGCTAGAATATTCAACGGAAGGGTCTTAACTATGGAACTTATTTGATGATGTCTTGATTATTATGACCTGTTTTTGGAAATTACCTTTCTTTCTTCATAATGATTTCTTACTTAGTAATATACTAGGTTGTTGGATGGCTGCTACTTCAGTAGATGCTGAACTTTCTATTGAATTTTCTGTACATCGATTATAATATTTTAGCAGTTTTTAAAATGAGAAGCAGGATGATTAGCGTATTTAAAGATGCCTATATGAACTGATTATTCAGTGATATCAAATAGCTATATTAAGGCTATATGGTGAAATATGCTTGTCTCAGGATATTATAATTTTAAATAGCCGCTTTCCTCAATCAAAAATATTGATTGGGTAGTTGGATTTATTAGCTTTAATTAAATAATTCCACCCCTTAGCACCACACAATATTAATTTCTGCTTCGTCGGGTTTATGACTCAAGGTGAAACATATCCGTAAAATAATTACTACCATAAAGCAATATTCTTTAAACAAATTATCTAATAGTCACGATTGGTACATAACTATGACTGAAGTAATAATCCTCGTGTGGATAACCATTTCTGCGTCTAATATTTAATTCAATAAGCAGGAGGTCCAGTTAATTGCTTACGCAATATTATGTTTTAGAGAATTTTAAGAATACTTAGTAATCTACTATATGTCTGTAGAAAGAGGTATCTGTAAGCTTAAGTAGAATTAGATATATCAAGTATGTAGTCTGTTGTTCAATTCATGTAAAAACTATTTTTTCAGATGTGGTTGTGAACTGTACTAGACCATTGCTGCATTTTCTAGCATCGAAGAATTCTTCTAAAACTCAATATACGTACGTAATTTTGAATTTTTGTTATCTACTTGTCTGAAAAACCAAAATTGTCAGAAATCAGTTTTGCAAAAGTGATGGGTCATGCATCATTTTGACTAAGTTCTTTGAGAACCACATTTTCCCTATGAGGTGGTATTAAAACAATAAGACATCATTTACAACTAAACTCTATTATCGAGGTACGGGTAGAATACCAGCCCTTTAAACTGTCTAACGACTTTATTGGCTGTGTGATTAGTTTGTTTATCATAGTGTCATATTTAAGAAAAATGGAACTATTCCATGGGGATAACGGTTACTCTGTGGATTCAAGTTACTTATAATAGTTTCATCTTAATTTAAATTTGCTCTCTTGTTTTTTATCATGACTGCACTCATTTATATACATTTTTTTCCTTCTGGATGATAATTTCACTGTAATAGTTTTGTGTTTGCAAGAAAAGATGATACTGTGCAGCACTTACATTAGCTAAAGTATTAGCATTCAGTTATGTAACAAAGCCAACTGTCAATTTTTTTTTGTATTACATACTTTCAGAACATCCGATTGCTCCTTCACCAATATTTCTTTTCTCATATTTATCCTATTTATTTAGAGGGTTAAATGGCGTTGTCAATCAAGTAATATTTTCCTGTTCATCACGGACTGAAGGTATTACTTGATACCGAAATTACTAGTCCATGTTATTTAATTATTTTATCCAGACATCCAATGAGTTTATATAGCTGTGCTCTTATCTGGCTCTATCATTTTGACCTGTACTACGGTTCTTGTGACTAACTCTGGTGCCTTATGTATTCGTTGATCGATTTCAACATACTAGCAGGCTCTGGGATTGTTATGTAGAAACTCCTAGCATTGATTTCAAGAATTTGCAATCCGATTATCTAAAATTCCAAAACAATATGAAGGATGAGTTGGAACTCATGAAGAACGATTCCTGTTCCTTATAGGCATAGTGAAAATGTTTCGAGTAAATTAATCTGGCCATTTAGTGTAATAGATACTTATTCTAAGTGCTTGCCTTCAATTTATATGTTCTCGTTATTTTCGTTTCTTTTCTTGCCATCTTTTATATTTTATTATGCGTTCGCTTCTAGAAAGTGGACTTTGAGACATCATATAAGTTTAGACGGATATTTTATAGGTTCTATATAAGTTTCCAGTTTTACTTTTGCGTTTTTTCGCCCGTTTTCATTTGTTTAAGATTTATTTCATCTCTTTTGCTTTTTTGCTATATTATTATCCTCAGTTTTCACCACCTTCAATGTATGACTATGAAGTAAGAAATAGTATATGTTCGAATCACAGATGTTACAGATTTCCTGTTTTCAATTCCAAAAGCTCCATAGGTTCAGGAGTCTACACTCCAGCCTGGATAGTTAGAATTTTCTCAGTTTATTAGTATAATTTTCTTTGGTCGGTTTCGAGTAAGTAGTTGAGGGTGGAAAGAGATTAATACACATTTCATATAAAATAGCTGGGTTAGACTACTAATGGAATTATCTGTCTGACCTTCAGTTCTTGAAGGGGATAAGCATAATCTAGTTGCTTCCTGCAAGAGTTCGGATATTTCTACCATGGTGAGTGCTTTTTTTCACTCATATTTTGTAGTCGCGCATGACTTTCCATGAATACTACATTTAATACTGCTCTTTGTTCCACCTTGTCTGTTTTGTTGTGTTAGGTATGATTGAAAATTGCTTTCATCACAATTTTATCAACATTAAATTCAACGTCATTTACTGAGATGTTGCTGTGGTTTATGTTATCTGCATACATTTTCGCTTGTTTGAAGAGTTGACTTATCCGAATATTAGTTTCCCTAGATAGCTTTCAGTTCTCTAACTTGAAAAGACAATGGGCTAGAATCATCGACCTTAATAAATTGAATCTTATTTTTCGCTTCATAAAGTAAGGTCAGAGTAAATAGTTGCAATGACCCATTTTATCTAAGTTCTTAGATGTTGCTTAGCAAAATTGTTTCAAAAAGATTTTTTATGTATTGTTGTTATTGAACTGTTTGTCTTAGATAGCTATCATCGGTGAGTGACGCTTACTCAGACAATTGATACTTATAGATATTCCCGTACAAGTCATAAATGATAAATGATGTGCAGTTAGTTGCTTATCTTTGACTTTTAATGAGTGATGGTGTGAGATCTATACCCAAATCGCTTGAGTAAGGCTTAAAATTTTGATCATTCTTTTACGTTCATATTCTCGTTTTTTGTTTATCCTCCATTTTCTAATTCATATGAAGTTTAGAGATGAGCAACTTTTTTGCTACATTTACGTTACTTAATTATATTTTCCCTTAACCTTAACCAAAAATTTCTACAGGAAATATTTATATCTTGTTTCTTCCCTCCCACATATTGATGAAACGAAACTAATCAATCCCAACCATTGTATTGCCTTATGTAAATATAATTGATAAAACATGGTCGCCAATTTTTTTTGCTTTTTTACTTGAGTGGAATCTGTTAGAATGTAAAGGTAACTATCCCTAGGGAATTTGATATATCTTGTAACAATATCGGGTAATTTTGCCAATTGCAACCTGTATTCTTGCTCAATGACTGCATTAATTAGACATCTCCCATAACATATCTAGAATCTTTAATTCCTTACCGGAGGAATTATTTTTGATTAAGCTTATTAGTATACTCACTTAATGATGGAATAGGTCCTTCGACTTCTCTAGCCTTATGTTGAATGGGTGTTATTTGCATGTGTAGCCAACTCATTTACGGCGTATTAATAATTTATTTTGAATCTTTGACCACTCCATGCAGTCTTGTCAGATCAGGCAGTAAAAATGAGTTCATACTTCATTTTCTCAGTTGAGACTTCGTCACGGTTAAATTTTGGTGCTTTTATTGGTAATATATATTCCCTATGTTAATACCACTCCAAAACAACATTGCGTTCCGAGTTACTACAACTTCAACCCTCTCCAGCCTTTTGTTTCATGTTTCTCTGTCGGAATATCGACGATCGGCATGATTTGTAGTACGAACTTTGATGAACATAAGTTATTCCTCTATAATCAAAAACTCTGAAGTTCAAACATATAGAAGGAAAAATTCATCGTGCGTCAGATTTTCAGAATCGTTTTCAGGAAGAAAACAAAACGATAATGATTATTAAACTTTGAAAAGTACAAAAAACTAAAAAGAAGATTGGTTGTGTATTCAAAGCGACTGTATATGGAATTTGCTATACATCATGAATCCGTACAAAGAGGGTAAATACAATTCTATGCATCAATACTTTAAACCAAACTTCATTTTTAATTTAGAGTAATGAGAATAAAACCATTATTAATTAGAGATAGTTGATCTTTTACTATGGTTACAGCAAAAGCTACCATAGGCTAAAGCATTTTGGACGGAGAAGCTTTAATACTAGAAACTAGGGTTCGGATTCAATTTCTGTATAATTTATCAAAAAGTATTTTTCCTATATTTTTCTTGTTGATTGATTCTGATAATTCTAAAACCATTTTGTTTGACTATTGATGATTAATTGGTTATCGTAGCAAGGATGAACCATTACGTTTAATTGAAGCGTCACGAATTCAAATTGGTTAAAGCTAGTTAAGCTTTCCTTGAACTGGTCACAGACAAAGCAAACTATGAAAGGGAAAACTATACTTTTTGTAGCGAATCTAGAAACCATTTCTTATATGTTATGAAAATGCTGTGTTATATTTAACTTTGATGTAAGAAAAACTAACATCTTTAAATTTCTTGATAGAAACAACATCGCTTCTGTTAGGAAATAATTTTGTCATTGTTCGAAAAGAAGAACCGGCATAGCTCCTCTTTCGCCATCTAGATTTACTAGTCCGGTGTTCAAATGCAATATTTTTTATCCTACCAGAGAAGTAACTTAAATCAGAAATAATCGCCTGTGCATTATGGGTACGAAGAATTCCTTCAAAGAAAAGCTGCTCATCGCGTTTTAATTCAACAAAATCTTTACTCAAACCCAGCTTCGGCTTGTTTAAGGCGAGAAAACGCATAAGAGTGGATATCCTGGTTCCAAACAAATCTAGAAAGGCGTCTTCAAACAACTTCGAAAACTTTATCAGATCAGATGTTGAACATTCAGAAACAATACAAGTTTGATTAAAAGCAAGGTCGATACTTTCCTTGGAAAAGCATTTCACAAGGGACTCGAAGCTTTCAAGTATCAGTGAGCACTTTGATATCAATTCTTGGCGAAGACACTTTGGTGGAGTAATTCTATTTTCATCGCCACTACTTCGGGAGCGTTGACGTTGAATAGTAGTTTTCCGAGGTGCAACAACATAACGCTGAAACTGCTTCAACAGGGATATAGATCTAGCATTTGCGTCAAGTACTTTTTCACAAGCAGCCAATTGTAAATGGTTCTGGTCAATATACAAGACATTAATATCCGACCCTATCACGGACTTATATCTGGAAAAATTTCTCTCCGAAACACCAATAATAAAGGAACCAGGTGATTCAAGAACTTCTAACATAATGTATGGCATTATAGGAATACAAGGATGACAATATTTAATAGGAAACATTCCAGCTTCTAGAGTGAGAAGTATGTCCATAAGAAAGGTATGCGATGAGCTCACAATGACTAACTTTTCTTCAGTCAGTGCCAAGAAAAAAGCGTCTATGAATGTATCCACCGAAAGAACTGAGAAAAAGCTAAGTTTAAACTTTGGTGCTTGGTCAACATCATTTAAGAGCAAATGGTCCTCAAAAACCCCATTCAAACTTATCCAAGCACCTGGCCCACTAATGGGTTTAAGCATTGGCAATATGTATTTCTTCACTAGTATATTCATGGAAGAGTTGGAAACGTAAAACCTATATAACCAGTTGAGTATCTTCGGGAGCGTTAAGCTTTGATCCTTTCGAGATAAAGCAAGAAAGGCCATTGGCGTTTGTATAACAATGTTTTCCGTCGCTTTCGAAAGGTCACACATGTCACAAAAATTAAACCCTAGCTGTTTTTTTAGCCAGCTGCAATATAGCCTTAACAGGTTTACTGCTTTTTTTGATTTTATAGGTTTAGTAAACTTTATTCCTGTAAGAAACGTTCTCTCACCAACTTCATTAGTAATAAATGTAAATATCTTCTTTGCTGGTGGAGTGGACTGCATGAAGTTCAATCTAACTCCGGATGGAAAGCAATGAATACAGAGCTGTTCTTCAGAGGAGGAGGACAACCCAGGTGTAGAAAGTGCATTAAAATGAAGTGGAAAAGTTAATCCAGAAAAAGAAAGGTCAACTGTATACCCAAATCTGAACTCGTGCTTGAACTGGGAATATGATGCCCGTGTTCGCGGTGTATTCCAGTTTCTCTGTTCCTCATGGTCTAAATTCACTGCTGTTATCTGATTTAAAAAACATAAGGGAGAAGTTATCAAGGAGGTGAGTCCAGGAACTAGTCTCTTAAAGAATACCGCAAAGAGGTTGCCTACATAGCATCTATCATACTCTCTAACCACACCTGATAGCTCATGAAAACTATGCGAAAACATCCTGCAAATCTTAATATCGACAATTGGAAGTTTTGGTTCCTCTGCATCACTAAGTCGCTGATAAGACAAAATTATTAATCTCTTCGGTAAATCTTCTTCACAGATTAACAAAGGTCTAAACGAGGGTGGAATAAATGTCCGTAGAATAAGTTGCTCGCTCCAGCCAGACACATCGCGATGAACCTCAGATACCTCAAAGTCAACAATCGGCGATGCTGAATTCAATAAGCCTTCTACTTCTAACTTATCAAAAAATTTTCCTTTTGCACATTTAAAGCGATAAATTATAAACTGCTCGATAAAAGATTTCTTCTTCGACATTCCATTTTTTTAAACGACTATCGAATATTAACAAGAATTACACTGTGAAAGCTGAATATATAATGGCGAGTAATTTTAGTATATTTCCTATGTTAATACACAACTTCATTGGAGAAGAGATGCAGATACTTGAACATATGTCAAAGAGTAGTCGAGCAGACACAACTTTATCTTTCTTCAACAAAAAGGTAACGCAATATGGTATTACTATACATATTTGATCTAACTTATACACTCTTGGAATTCCGAGGGAATAGATCATTAATTAGTTGTTAAATCTGTAGAACTGAACGCAAAATGACAACCAGACAACGCAAGAAGATTATATCTACAGGCATGAGGCCTCCGCCTGATGATGACCCCTCTGGGAAGAATAAAGAACGTCTAGGGACTGGAGCTGCACCAGGTACGCCTGGAAACCTTACAAAAAATGAGAGAAAACACCTATGCCTTACTGCCGTAGTGCCATTTGTTTTTGTACCTCTCTTATTTTTTTTGCTTCAGCACTTTATTTTTCTGCCTTCTGTAACCAATAAAAAATCAAATACAGGTTCGCCGCCTAAGCAAAATCGACTGTTTGAGGAAGCTAACTTTAACGGACTCAAATTATTCACCAAATCAGAACTTGAGGAATATAACGGAGAAACTAAGAGAGAGCGATATCTTGCAGTTTTAGGTGAAGTTTATGATGTTACGGATGGAGAGTTTTACAAACCAGGGGGAGGATACGAGTTCTTTGTTGGAAAAGACGCCACTAGAGGATTTACAACTGGCCAGGATGAAGACGACTCAGAAGAGTTATTTCTTAACATGTCAGATTCAACTATTCATGGTGCTGTGGGTTGGACTATGTTTTACAGGGATCATGACACTTATGATTTGGTAGGGAAGGTAATCGGAAAGTATTTCGATGGGAATGGTCACTCTACTGAGCTGAGAAACGAACTTATTAAAGTGTATTTTCGGCATCAAAAGAAACTTGATGCTGAGGAAAAAGATAAGAGGCAGTATCCAAATTGTAGCAGGAGATGGACTCTAGATCAAGGGGCAGTATTATACTGTAAGCAGCAAGAGAACTTAGAAAGGATGGATGCTGAACACAAGAAAAAGTACGAGGGAAAAGAGTTTAGTTTAGTACCACGTAAAAAATGGTCTGATTTGCGAGAGGATCTAAGATGTGCCTGTGTTGAACTTGAAGAAGCTGAAGCTAACGAAGAAAAATTCCAAAAATATGATAACTGTTTGATCCAGAGCAAAGAATGTGCAGTTGGTTTTAAAAAACCTAAGAAGTAACTTCTTTAGTAAGGACTGGAAGAGGATGTGCCTCTGTGTTAAACACTATCTTGTCCAAATCAATAATCTCCTTAAGATCCTCTGCATCTTGAAAAATCAAGTAAA
Organism: Labyrinthula sp. Ha; assembly: GCA_015227615.1. Lineage (NCBI taxonomy): Eukaryota > Bigyra > Labyrinthulida > Labyrinthulaceae > Labyrinthula > Labyrinthula sp. Ha. The sequence continues at coordinate 59,991 of JAALGZ010000041.1, read as the reverse complement.
GATATTTCAGAGTTTCAGCCATGAAGTAACTGGCCATGTAATCATCCTTTTTCTTTGGTTTATTTACATCTTCCAGGCCTACGAAACCATATGTAACTCGACAATGCTTTCTAAGAGCAAAATATATATTTTTTGCCCAGTCTCTATACTTTTCTTCACCAGTATAATCGTACATAAAAAACAGACTTTCAATAGTCTCTGGTCGTAACAAACTTCTTCTTGATTCAGGTTTTATCTTTAAAGCACCCTAAAGTAAAAAAGAAAATAAACAATACGCTAACCTCAAAAGTTATAGTTTCAGCAGTGAGTTTTGATTTAGTACTTGTGAAGAATTTGTAACAAGTTTCCAACAACTCAGTGGCAAAATTAAGATGCGTTTCTTGAACCTTGGGATCCAATGTCACATTATATTTCAATCCAGTAACCAGTGTACCAGGCAAAAAACAGACAAACTGATCCATTCGGTGCAGATCAGAAACTCCTTGCTTCTTTGAAAACTGTTTCTCCATTATATAAACATGGGACCCTCTCTTTCGCCGTAAGTGCTTCATAATACCATTTATAGAGTGCAAATATAGTGTTCTCATTCTCTCACCTAAGATAGGGTCTATATTTCTAATCTGCAACCAGTGCTTTAGAAAGTACTCGTAAAGTGAATCAACCCTAGCACCAACCGTAAACACTTGATTTTCTCCGCACGTAGAATATTTCCCAGTTCTTCCATCAACTAGTGCAGGAAACACTCCATCTGCCAATAGTTGCTCAAACTCATCCTCAGGTTTCTCAATCCCAAATACAGAGTCATAAAAGAAGTTACTTAGACCATCCGAAAGTCGCTTAAATGTCTCGTCTTTTGTTAAATGCCACAAATAAGTAAATTCAAGACTTAATGTACCAATTTCAGCCATACATGAACAGCCTGCATTCCACATCGGATTAAAAGCCAACTTCTTATGCTTTGGCTGATAGACAGCAAAAGCAAAAGGGATTGATACATCAATTTCATCTCTTTTCTCAGGAAAAGCCCGTAAGAAACTTCTTCCAATTTCATGCGCAGTCTTTATTAAAGTCGTATCATTTGTTAAATGGATAGAGCTTAGCAACCCTCCCAAGACTCTTATATTTGTCTCAAAGATATTTACAACCACCTCTGAAGGATGGATTTTATACTTTTCATTCTCTAGAATTGTTTTAAACTTTGTTTCTATTAATTTTGAAATAAAAGAATGACCAGATTTTACCTCTTCAGTATACCCCATTAAAGAAAGGGTGGAAAGGGAATCTACAAGGGTAAAACCAAAACCGCCAAAATCGTTCACACCTCCTGTGGAACGTGGTTTAAAGGAATCGTAACCATAGGCAAATGTTACGTATCCTCTCCAGGAATTAATAAAATCTTCCTTCACCATAAGAGAATACTTGGTATAATTCTCTTCTAATTTAGTTTCATGTTCTATCTCAGGTTCTACCTGAATTTCTTCCGTCTCCAGTTCATCATGTTGCTGATCTACGTAGCTTTGAAAGAGAATAATTTCCAATAGCGACGCGAGATCTGCTGGGTTCTCTGATTCTATAGCTGTTTTATAAAACTCCAACTTCCTTGTTATTGACAGAACAGTTTCTTCCAGGGAAAAATGAGCGCAGAAGTCGAACAATAACCAGAAGAAAAGAAAAAACAAGTAAGACCGAAATACTCCCCTATTCTCTTCTCGCCTTGGATTTCGTTCCAGAAATTCTGGTTGAGCTCCCAATATCTCTTCATTTGATTCTTCGTCGCTTGAGTGTAACGTTGTTCCGAAATAGTTTGAGTCTGTTCTTTCTCGAGGGGAATTGTTCTGTTTTTCTTCCTCCATCTCTATGACATGGGATTTCAAATTGACTCAATTAGACTCGGTTCATTTACTTGAGTTATTGAGTTAGTTTTTGTATGTTGATCCGATTCGTGAACCATAAACAAACAGAGAAAACGAAAGGCAATCGTTTCCTCAGTCAAGCGAATGTCCAGCGTCACGATATTCGCAATCTGATTGGTCCAATGAATGCAGGTAGAGCAGATGAGAAATTAATGGTTTTAGATCCGAGAGGTATAGTTATTAAGAACTTTGTAAACTACTTATAGTTGAAACAGCAAAGCAGTGCCATTCCACAAATTTTCAACACCACTTATGCAACTTTTCAACATCTTCGACACAATCTTAAAATTCTAGCAGATAAATTTGATTTTTGCTCAGCATTGTCCACTTAAGAGTTCTCAATTCAAGGACAAGGTACGCTTCCAGCACACATCAACAAGACCTCCTACCACGGACCTTTTTTTATTATAGAGGAAACAAAAATGTGTATAGTTTTTAGCTTACACTTACATTTGATGTTAATAAAAAATCTTCATTGGTAACAAATTTGGCCTTTTACACCAGCATTTTCTTGATCCTAACATTCAAAAGAACAATTTTCAGGCCGGCTTTAAGTTTCAAGTTTCTTGGGATGACGAGAGTACATTGATGAGTCTTGCACCATAACTTTGAATTTACCATGGTTAAGTAAGATTAAAACAGCAAAATTTGCAACAGAAGTTACAATTCCCCCTTGTTTCACAGGAGTTTGAGCAGGGGTAGAGAAACCCCTGGTTCAAAGAGCGGAACGGAGTAGTTGATGCAACTTGGAGCAGCATTGAAAGCTGAAGGTGGAATTTTAACTTTGTTTTTGAAGCTCTAAACGCAGTACCTTCCTTGTATATTTTTTTTAAGAAATAAAATACTGTAGTAACAGAGGGATTCCTCCACAGAACTTTCCCCGAAACCATATATAACTTTCCAGTAAAAATTTAACCTACAAAGATGCAACATTAGCGTTTAAGATAATATACTGTTGCAGAACAAGAGAACAGTTACAATTAAGTAGCAACAGATTGGTACCAGTCTCATTTATGCTTATAACTCTTCGCTCTGCAAATTAAGTGCACCACATCAGCTACATTTCAATTGTACTTTTCTCTGTAGCGAGTGTGGTTACGTGGTCAAGTTTCAGACGGAGGATAGCAAGACTAATGATTTTTAGAGGCCAGGTTACATACAAAATAAGAAAGGAAATTGTAATTAAATATTTTAATACCCAAGATTCGGATTCCTCGCGCTCGCAAATAAATATCTCCGGCTATGCTTTCCTCTGTCGAAGCGAGACAGAGTCCAGTTTTAGTGATATTTCAAATGGGGATGTGATTGAAGGATTTGCGCAGAGGTCAGAGCCAGTTATATCCAAGTTTTTCCAGAACCTTCAACTTGATGTTACATATTTTTCTAGGTTGCTCAGAAATATTGTAACCTCAAGTACTGTTACTCATCGGTTTTAATTTTAATTTAATGAGTCTATATACTCAGAACAACTCAGTACTCCACTATCTTCTACTAAACTAATAAAAAGCTCTAAGCACTGTTCAAGCACTTGTCTTACATATTCCAAAATCAATCTTTAGAGATATCTCTTCTTTTTTCAAGTAATCGGGTTGAGAATAAAGATATCTTCTTGGTTTTGGTAGATCCTAACAATTAAAAATAAGTCAGTAGATATATCCGCATAGTACTCATTGACGGGATAGTATTTATTTACGCTGGCGTAAATTACGCCACTCTTCCAATTCTACCAATACCGCAATTGCCCAAAATAAAAAATAAAAAACCAACAATTACAATTAAAATTACAAATGGATAATGAATATCCGATGAAGCTCAAGGATTGATCAAGTGAAGAAGAAAACATAAACCTATGCATTTATATGAACCAGTTACACACATAGATCAAGCTGAAGACATTGAAATGGAAATTGAAACCACTTTCGAAGATTTCAAAGTTTTAAGAACCAGATTTACAAATACAAAAGTTACACCTGAACAAGATCAAGGATCGAAGAAGTGAACAAGAAAAGTAACAGTTATGTATTTATGGGAATGGGATATTCTATGGTTCAAGATTCAAGTAAAAACTAACCACAACAGGGGCTAGGGTTAGCTTTTGGTAAAAAGCTAATCATAGACCCACACAAATCTGCAAAACCAGATCCATAACCCTTGCTTGGGGTTTAGGTAGAGGTTTTTTTTAATTTATTTTAGGTTTCAAGAGGAAAGGTATATTGTGGGTGGGCATAGGGATCAGGATTAAAAGCTGTTTGGAAAAAGATACGTATATTGTGGGTTTCCTGATTGGGGGTGGGCATAGGGATCAGGATGTTCTTATTTTATAGGGCCGTTGGATGAAAAGTTTCAAAACTGATCTATTGAACGGCCTTCAACATATATATAGAAGCTATCCCACTATGCATAAAATAATTCCGTGGTTGATCATGAGGTACATGGTTTTCAATTCAATACATTCTATTTGGTTTTACGAGGATGTGTTTGAATGGTTTCTACTTAATTACAATGAAGATGTTGATCGAGGTTATTGTGAAGTGAGTACTGTATAGGAAAACTTCGCATGAGAAAACGGAGTTGCTAGAATTAAGCAGGTTTTCGTATATAGTACTCACCTACAACCTTTAAGTGTTAGAGTTCAAGCGACTTTGAGTTGCAACTACACTGCCTTTTTTTTCGCAGTTTCCTCTTTCTCGGTGATAAGATTGTTGATCCAGAATGTTCGGAGAGTGAAATATCCACATTGGAAAAGTCACCATCTGCATTTTGTTTCAATGCATCTATCATTTTTATGACAGTTGCATATGCTTTTCGCCACCCCTCATCTGTACTATGTTGAACTTCTTCATATAGTTCCCTGCATGCAGTCTTGAGCATGGTAAATCTTACACCTGGCTTCTTTGGAACTTTCAAATCTTTAAAATCAGGAACCTTCACATTAAAATTGAAAACTCCTTCTCCAGGAAATGTTGCTCGTCCAAGTTCTTTTAATGCAACTTCATGAAGAGGATGTTCTTGAAAATGCCATCTAGGCAAAAGGTTTACCTTGTCAATATATTTTCTTTTTAATCTGACGCAGATCCTAGCATAGTGACGATAAGGTAGTTTCAAATTAGTCCATGTTGAGCAACTGCATTCAGGATGAACCCAGCCATTGATATCTCTCACTTTAACATTATATAATCTAGAAACATCATTCTCTGTTTCTGAAACAATATAGGTCCGGTCTCCATTATCAGCAACAATGAAGCATCCAGTCACTTTCTTAATTTTACTGGTCAACATCTTATCAACCTCCTCAGAAATATCTTCCCCTTTGGAAATTAGTTTTTTCAACTTTTTTAATGTAGCATTTGTGTAATCAACAACTTGTTTTTCATGAAAACTAATTAGTTGATCAATTGTCCAACTTTTTTATTTAGATGAAAGTTGACCACTACCCTTAAATTTGGCATGAAACCCTTCAACACGTTGAGTAGAAACATGACCAAATGTTACTTTTCTTTTTACATATGCCCAACATATATTTTCTTTCTGTTCATTAATATTTTTTAGGAACTGTTGTTATTCGAGTTCTGGAAGATCAAAGCTTAGCTTCTGAAGATGGGCATCCAGTTTTTCATTTGTATGAAAGTCCTCCCTCACAGCCTGGTTGACACGCTCAAGGAAATCACTTACAAAGGGACCTCTTAATCCTTTTGCCACAAGTGAAGAAGATGCAGAAAAATGCTTAACACATCTCACCTGTTCAGCTCCAAGAAGTTTTGCTGCTTTTGCTAAGGCCAAGGAATCATCGCTCATCATAACTTCTGTGTGTTCAAGACCAAGATCCTTTAATCCTCTGATGACTTGCTCATGGTGTTCGGTTTGCATTAATGTACAACCGAAATTAACAGTTTTCATGAAGCAATCAACTCCCATGGAGAACATTGCTACAAAAATGTAGCGTGACAAACCGTGGGTGGTGTCAATTCGTATTGACTCCGAATAAATATTTTTTCGTTTTACTTGTAGTTGTTCTTGAAATGTTAAACCTTTTAGCCTAGGTCTTCCTTCTGTGTCATTTGAGTAGTAAAGTTCAAAGTTTCCTCCATTACTTAGACATCTTTTACCTGTTTTAATTAAAATTTGAATATTAGTATCTTCTGAATCTCTTCCTTCTTCTCTAGCCTTCTTTAATTGACGCTTTAGTAACTCTTTGTCAAAGTAAATCCCTGGAAATTCCCGATGAAGTGCCACTTCCACTGAAGTTAAGGGAGTATCAGCAACTCCAAGGTACTTTAACATTCTTAATTCAGCTGGTTTTAAATCTGATTGAAACGTTCTTTCATTTTTCTTTACTTGTACTTCATGTTCTGTGTGTTCTAAGCATTTTACTTGGAAAATGTATTTTCGTAATTTGAGATCAAACTTAAAATTTAATTCAAAAGTACAATTTTTAGAAGACGCACATTTTAATTTACATCTACGCACCATTTTTTTACTAAATCCAAAGATTCTTTTAGTTTCCTCTTCACAAAAGCTGTGGGAGGACTGTTTTTTAACTCTAAATCGGTTAGCACTTACGTTCTTCAGAGCTTCCAACATCTCTTCTGGTGTAGAACCTCTGTAACTGATCCAACTGTCATTTCTTCCGCTTTGGTTTAGTTGTTGAAGGTCTACTTCCTCTTTCGTAGGAGCAGAAAGGTGTGTTTCCATACTTGTAATTTTTTTGCTTGTTGTTTTCACAAATTTTGGGCTCAGAGAATTGGGAATTGAAGTTCTACTATTAAGCTTCCGTTAAGTTTTATGGAATTCCACTAAAAATCACTACCGGTACGTAGTTTCCTTATCACCTTGAAACCCCCTACAATCCCTAACGGAAGAGTGGCGTAAATTACGCCAGCGTAAAAAAAACCGGTTCCCTCATTGACTATTCGTTAAACTTCGCAAAGTCGATGTCGCATATTTTTCCCAATAAACGGAAGTAATATATAGTCGCAAAAGGCCCGAATTAATTTTCACGTTAGATTACCAGTATTATTTTCCGTTAGCATGTTTTATTTTGTAATACAACACAGCTGATTTATGTCAATGTTATTTTAACATCTTACCGATAGTGAACTGGTATTTGTTAACGGAATATATTTTTATGCCATTTTTGCACAGTACATGTCCGTTGAAATGTCCCTAATATGAACTGGAGTTGATATTAAGCTTCCGTTTCTCTTTAACTCAATCATTAGCTCGGATTTTTTTTGTCGGGCAATCATCTTTGCCCTTTCTAAGAAAGTCAAACGTTTTTTCCCAAACAAAAAAGAACATACAGTGAGAAATGGATACAAAGGAAGTACTTGAAGAACTTCGAAACAGAATACATACTTTCGCTACCCAGGAATCACTTGACGTGGGAAGAAACTTCAAACCAAGGGAAAATGATATTTTCGTGACAACTGCACCAAAATGTGGGACAACATGGACTTTGCAAATTTGTCACATGCTTCGTTCTAATGGAGACACGGATTATGAAGATCTTCTTATGGAAACTCCGTGGGATGTGCTAGCACACGATGCTGAGCAAGATTTGGATGCCGAGCAAAAATATTCACCAAGAGTTTTCAAGAGTCATGAAACATATGCAAACATAGCAAAAGGAGCAAAATATATTTTTGTAACCAGGGATCCATACGACGCTTTTGTTTCCTACTATCACTTCCTCCTACAATCACCTAATGTAAACACATCTAATTGCTCAATGAAAGCGTTTGGCAAGATAATATTTGAAGATTCGGGTATTTTTGAACTGCCAATCCAACAAATCATTTCCTATGTTGAAGCTACGAAGAAAAACCCAGAAAAGATTTTATTCCTTTTCTATGAAGACATGAAGGAGAATCCAAGAAATAGTATTGAGAGAATAGCTAGATTTATGGGTTTAGATACACTGTCAGAAAAAGAGTTTCAATCCCGTTGTAATGCTGCTGAAAAACTTTCTTCTCTAGAGTATATGAGAGCGAATAAGGTAAAGTTTGAACTAGGAGAAGTGATGAAAAGGAAGTTTAAGAATACGCCAGAGTTTTTTGAGTCTTTAAAAAATGATAAATTCACACTAATAAGGTCTGGAAAAAAAGGAGACGGGAAAAAAATCCCAAGAGAAGTCAAGGATCTGATTGCGCAGTCCTGGAAGCAACTAGTTGAAAAACAACTTGGATATACGACTTACGATGAGTTTAGACATAATTTCACAACTAATGTAAAAAAGTTTAACTAAATGATTATCTTCACCGAAAGTTCAAAAACAATGTCTACATTCAATATATCTATTCCAATATATAAGTCAGTTCCTTTCGAAGGCATTTATGTATGCTCTATTTGAAATAAATAAGGATGAAAATTGTGTACTTAGGATATAAAGTTGGCTTGCCATTGAAGGTAGAAGTTTGGAATAACCTGAAATGAATATTTTCTGAATAAAATTAACAAGAACTTAGAAACAAAAGAAGTAGCATTTCCAGAGTCTAAAAAATAAATAATAAAGTTTTCAAAGGCTTATTTTCCTTCACCTAGTATAAATTTAAACAAAAGAGATGTGTTTGCAAATAAATTTATTCAGACACTTATGTGAACATCTTCTTTAATTCTATTAGGGACAAGGTGCAATTAATAACATCTCTCAATAGATATTCCGGAGTTTGTTCAAATAAGATTTAATAGATTTAGGATTGTTCTACCAAACTATATAGGTATCTAGTAGCAATCAATATACGAAGTTTTAATCGGATGTGTTAAGATTCATATTTTAACTATTCATTGCATATATTATAGTTCAAATTTATTTCTATCCTTCATCAAGAACAACCTAAGCCGAGCTCATTATGATATGTAGTTAAATTTTGTTTTATATGATTGACACAGTTGATGGTGTGCTACATTTAAGTAAACTAAGGGAACTTGATAAGAAAATAATAGGAGTAAAACTATAGATTAACAAGAGCTAAGAACATACTTGTAGTGTTGGCAGTTCCATGATAGCAAAATTAGAATCAAACATAAATTATACATGTTTAATATTTTAATAATTTTCTTATAAATGAAACACTGCTTTATTATGGGTTTGACTTCTTTGCAGCTTGGTATACATTCATGTGCGATATAACTTATATACTAAACACAGCTTCATCTCATCCTCAGTGTAGGAGGAAAGTTCATTGTTAATGAACTATCTTTATGAAGAGATTGAGCCTAAGCAGCTCTAATTTAACATCTGGAGTAATTTGTCATTAAAAGTAGCGCCGTAGGGCTAGGTACTTATTTCGTAGATTCTTGTCCACACCAAACATAATTAGTATGATTCTACAAATCTTTAACACTGTGGAGAATAACAGAGGTTGACTACTGTAGCGTAAGTGTGTTCAATGTTACAATTAGGTATCATAATGTATATACTTGGACAAAAAACTAGACGTAACACCAAAACTATATCTATTAATGACTTGATGGGGTTTTTATTTCATATATGCAACTATTTAGATGGTTTATAAATTAAACCCTGAGAATCTTCTGAGTTTTCATGGATCTTAACCAAAAAACAACGAGGTGTTTAAATATTTAGAGAAGTTATTCTCTGAGACAAAAGAGTCTAAAAATATTTTAACTTTCTCGAATTACTTCACATGAAACAGATGCTGGTTTACCATATGACCCAAAGCTAATAAAGTGGAAGTAACTAAAAGGTCTAAGCTTAAAGAAAGCGATACATGCTGTGGGTTTTCTATCTTAATTTTGTCTACTCAAAGGCAAATCCCTTTTCAATTGTTGTAACTAACCTTTGTCGTTTTAAGTTAATCAGTTAATGAAATATTTTTTTTTCTGTATCTATATATCTATCTAATTAACCTTTTTGACTAAAGTAAACAACCCAAATATCTTAGTACAAGAAATTCATCAATATTAACTAAATTTTTTGGTGTTACTAGCATATTTATTGTTTGTTCGCTTTCAAATATTTTTCTCAACAGGTTTAATCGCACTCATTGGGTATAAATACGAAAGATACTTAGCGAATCTAATGTTAGAATGGGTGTATCAGTTGGTATGACTTAAATTAACTACTCTTTGGGTTTTATTATTGTATGGAATATTCTGATCTACTTATTTTTAAGCTAAATTCTTTTTGTTTCTTTATCAATGCGATGAAAATCTCGTTGGGTGTTTACTTTTTTGCTATACTGTTATTTATATTACTTAAAATAGAATTTCGCCGATTAAATGGCTTAGGAAAGCCCCTCAATACTGGTCATCTAACACATTACCTATTTACTCTTTCTCCTAGCATTTGATTCTTAAGTTCATATAACCATGATTGTGTTTATACAGTGGGAAAAGTTCCTTAAAAGTTTACAAATGTGTTTTTTCAATATACAACCTATTCAATCTCGATTAACATAAATATAAATAGTTTCTAAATTTTCTCCATCTATACCTCTTTATTACTCATACAAATATAATATAATTAGAAACTGAACTTATTAAATCAAGTGTCACATGGAAATATGACCTCAATTTGCAAGTATGTTAGATAATTCTTCTCGAAAACATCCGCAAAATTGTAACAAAAGATATGTGTGGTGAGATTCAACTGGTTGGTAACTGATCTGGCAAAGAAACCACAGTATCGATCATTTTGGTAAGTAGAAAGTAACAAGTCGTATACTTCAAGTGAATAATGTAGAAACATAATTTAATGTGAGATATATAAACATTTCTATCTTGGAAACTAAATCGGGGCTCATTTGTTTTAAGTAGTATTTGCTAATAATAATCTATTTCTTAACGCATAGGTTCTATTGTAAAGGGTATTATATATAACTTCGTTGTTTACTTGTGTGTGCGACATATTTTCATATTTTTGTGGAAACAATTTATGTGTAAATTTATTTTTCAGGGCAATGACTACAGAGAGAATACGGGTTTCCGTTATTGCAGAAACAAAATAAACATTCTATATGCCACAGTCGTTAATGGTTGTACCATGAAGAAACTATATTTTATATTCTTCAGTGCATAACTCAACATTTTAGCTTAGCCTCTAAGAAAATAAAACACTTTTTGAAATGGAATTGATTTGTGAAACTAGTTGTCGTCATTTACATGAAGGAACGACATATTATTCCATATAATTAAGCTCATAATTTCGGTGTGTTTTTAGAAGTTTTGCTTTATTTAGTGTGTTTATGGTTTATTCTAGAGTTGAATTATAAAATCAGTTTAACAAGTTTTAATGGCACAAATATTCCTTTTTCTATAAATGGAGTGAATTTTATGAATAAATATTCTATGAAGAAATGGGTCTTCTATGTGCGACTCAATTACATTGTGGCAAAGTGGTAATCTTCGCTCCGAATGTATATAAAGCTCCAGTATTACATCAAAAACCTATATGCTCTTCAAATATATGTTCTAAACAAAACATTTAAGAAGCATTTAATTTTTCACTGAGGAAGATAGTCTTTGTTCATAATTCACTTGGCCAGAATCATAACACCCAAGAATGAACAATCATAAGCAGGAAAGTTTATATACAGATTGAGCATCTTTAAGAATTGATTATCTCATCTGGTTTTCTAAGATTAAGCCATGTATCTAGCAGGTGAAGTTATCAGTTTTTACAATTATGTCATATATAGTGTTTCAAACCTCTATCTCTTAGTCATTTCAGAACAGATACCTGATTTTAGGTTCTATCAGGGATAAACAATTTTTCGATCCTGATGACTATAGTACTGGATTCTACAATACATTTACTTTCAATGGCAAATATTTTGAGAATTATTTACTATTTATTTAAGCATATTAATGTTAATAACCTGAAATAATTTATGAACTTAGCTTTCATAAAATGAGTTACACAGTTTTCCACTCACATTTATTATACTCAAAAAGAAGCGCTAAACTACCATACTAATATATACCAGAAATACCTTTGGTTAAATTAGAAAAAACTAGAGCTTTTAACCATCTTATAACTAATACCCCTGATAGAGCCTAATTACTTTCCCTTTAATAGCAATGTTTCCTTGAGTGATCAGTTATTTTCTTAAAACCACAGACTTCGGATAAACTATGATGGAAAATGAGTCAAGCGATGATCTGGTGAATGGATTGAAAATTCTGGGGCTTCACACAGCAGAGGTTATTATGATAGATGTCAGCAAATCTTTAAAGACAGCTGTTGAAGCAGTTGCTGCATCACATGTTCCCTCAAAGAAACATTTCTTGTCGATGCTGAATTCAGTTGCACCTGACCTAAAAGGGAATAAAAGAATGAAGTATACCTCTAACTTGCGGGATGCATTGACAGAAAGTCTTACTAAGAAGAGGGGGTTTTAATCAATTTTTTGAGAATATGCTTGCTGACTTTCAAGAAGAATCACAATATCTAAGCCTAAAAAACCAATGAAAACAAGAAACTGTGTTGGACGATGATACAAAACTATATCGTCTTTTCCTACAGTGCTACTCAGAGGGTTGAATTTTCCCACTCAGCCATCAAAGCAACTGGAAGTTTAAAATTCACGTTAAGAAATTGGACACTTAATGAGTTTGTCACTTACCACGCAAATACAGTGTAAAGACACATGGAAGTATCATTAAAAAGTCCCAGGACTTGATCAGGATGGATAAAGCGGTTTCCAAAGATGCTGACGAGTTGTTCACGAAGGAGCCAAAATTAATAGGAAACCGGATCACTCAAGGGTTAGTTGAGATTAAGTCTTTCAAAAAGTGATTCTACGTCAAGGGTAATGAAGAAAACTGTTCTTCAGGCTCTATAAAGGGATGTGAAAAAGTTTTTTCTTGCAGTTACTAGACGTGAACTAGTCTCCATTTGCCTTGCAACCATTATGTCCAATACTGTGATTAGAAGGGGTTGAATAAATCAATCTGGGGATCTATCTAGAAGATGAAGGCTCCAGCAACATCTAATTTTAAAATAAGCGTTGCACAAGATTGGGTATGAAATTTCTGGGTTTGATAGGTAAATCTAGCTCAAGGTTAAAGTGTCACCACTAAATCTTGTTCATATCCCATGAAAACCAGAAACTAAGTATCCCAAACTTCTCACTACATGCAAAGGGCAGTGTGTAGAAAATAAAAGAAATAGCGAGGACTGGAGAAAACTCTACATGACAGTTTTCAAGATGACCGCTGCCTTAAAAGAGAATCCGGATGAAAATTCTTCCAACATGGATGAAGTGTCCGAGAAAAGTGGATCATATCTGAGTCGCGGAAGAGGAGTATCAAGAGGAGAAAGAAGAATGAAGAAGTGGTGGCTTCATCTTTGAACTTCTTGCAATTACCTTACTCACTGATGAATGAGGTTTTAATTCTTGAAGGTTTCTTTTTTCTTGAAGCTTAATCCTTGAACATGGAATATAAACCTTGAACCCAAACCTTATTGTTTTTTTTGAAAAAATAAATTTCTGAATCTTGATTCTGACTGCTTGCTCGCTTTTGAAAAATCGGGTGGTACATTTAATAAAAAGTTGATACATACATTTTCTATCCCTCACTCGGGTTAACTATGTTTTTTTCAGCTGTTTCTGGTTCATAACTGTGTCTCGCGACATCTTTTGTGGTGCAATTGTCATTATTTTTAGTTTTAAATTTCAAATTTGTTGGCTTGCTTTTTTTCCAAAGTTATTTTGGGAAATCAAAATTTTGGCCAGGGAGAGTTAGGACTTAGGAGTATTTGACCCCGAAGTTAGCAATTCTTATTTGAAATCATATGATTAATTTAGTATCGTTATCATTGCTACTTGGCTCTATTAGTTCGGTTATTCCTTTCTTGTCCCCCCCAAAGAACACAAATAATTAATATATTTGAACTTTGTTATATTGTGGAGGAAGACAAACGTCATACGTGAAATGGATGCTACAATGTGCCTTACCTGAACCCCTGTATCTCGGAAATATGCATATTTGAGACCATCAACTGACAAGACTTAGGAAAAAATATTTTTTACTTTTTATTATGAGAACAAGTAGTTTGAGTTTTAAAAAGTTGAATTCTATTGTGTTTTTATCAACTTTACTGATTCCTTAATATTTAGACATTCAAACCAAAAATGACGAAGCATAAATTAATTAATGGCTTTTTTGTCTATAAGAATTAGTCCACTTCCTATATTAAGAAGTTTGTAGTATTTCTACTGTAGTTAAATTCAAATAAATTAAATTTCACTCATAACAACCAAGCTCTCAGTAGCTACACACTTGCTAGTACAGAACCACTCAACATTGCCTTTCACTCTAGAATTTGATTCTAAACATCGCTCCTTACTAAAGAGAAGAGATGTTTAAACTTATATAATTTTTCCAAAATACTTTGTGTACTATATAGATATTGAGACATTCTTGTATTATCTTGATCTTGTCAATCTTGAATAGACATGCTCTTAGAGGACATTTGCCTATGGCTTGAGCCTAGCTAACCCATTTTCTTGATGAACTCATGGAGGTTAAGACATATCCATATACGTTTACTGAAATTTTCTGTATACTGCTCCAAGCAAAGTATCTTTTTTCCAAGATCACTGATACGTTGAAGAAGAACATTATTAAGTGTCACATGTTCCTGAGTGGGTGATAGGAGATGGTAGATCACAATAGAGAATGATAGTCAATGCACGTTTCATCTAACCCATGGTCTTACTAGATTACCCCAAAAGCACTGCAAAAAAATTCCTGCCTACCCGAGGAATAGACATTTGAGATAAATTTAGCTCGTTTCAAACTAATATTCAAAACTGAACTGTTACTACACCAAATACTGCCATCCTAAACTCAAGCCTTAGCAAAAAATTGTTTCCAGTAACTTATAATATAAAGAGATTGAATTTTAAGTCATTATTATTTTTTTTTATGCAAATCTTTATTATATCTCACCAATTAATATAATTTTTTCTGTACATACTTTAATGTTTGCAGATTAAAAAGAATTGTGAACAAGCTGTACAGAATACTTAACGAGTTTTTGCCACTTTGTTTCATCCAAGAAGTCAAATTATAATTTTCATTTTCATACTTACTCCACAAAAATAAAATTGCATTTTGCTGTAGAATTGAAACAGTTTCATCTTTGAATCATGGGAGCCTACCCATGTGTGCCAAAATAGAAAATTCTCTGTTTCTATGGATATAATCATTCTGCGAAGCTAAAAGTTTGCCTGAATTAAATATTCGTGTATTGTTGAAAGGAATAAATTCACCAAGAACAAGAATAGCAAAAAATGTACTCAAGACAAACAACAAGTGGAACCTACCTAAATTGGATAAAACGTGTTAAGGCATGTGAGGAACGACTTAGCTAATTTTTACTTCATTCTTACATGGAATTTGGCTGTTTTTTTTTTCTCATGGAAAAAGTATGTTTGATTTTTGTGTTCAAATGTCAAAACATAACCTTATACTCAGATATTAAGTTTATAGTGATGTTTATTTTTTATAGTGAGCTGAAATCCCTTGTGTTCATTATTATGAAGAAACTATAGATACTTATATCTAGTATCAATAGAACTAGGACATCTTATCGTATTCTGATTCACAATAGTTAACGTTAATTTACCAATAATTTTGCTTAATATCAATAACATTAAACTAATTCTAGATAATCTTATTACTGTTAGTTAACGTTTATCACGATAAGAATAACTAAATAGATTATTCGAAATATCCTTCCGATAGATATGCATGCTTGAATTCACCATGAATTAATACGTAAACTATATATCAACAAGCTCTTATCAAAATGTTATCGATAAAAGATATTTACATATATTCCGTTAAGAAAGTAGTATGTTGAATATTCTATCAAATCGTATTTTTTAATAGCGAGATTTAACATTAACTTTATGCAATCTATATGTTGATAATTAGGGAAACATGATTGATATATTTATTTGACAAAATTAGACTTTTAGATAACATCTTATCGTTACATTATCGATAAGACGATAGTGATAATTCTCCATAGATAAGAGATGACCAGATAATGTTAGTTCTGAATCGTATAAAACTGACATTTGATCTCCTACGACGTATATTGAAGCAACTGATCAAAAAAAGACAAAGAAAAATTCAGAACGCAAGGACTTTGTAGGGAGTTAGCGGGAGAAAGCAAGAGAAGTATTTAGAAAACCGACACTATAGATCCCTTATTACTAAATAAAGTTTATTTAGAAGTTTGGTTAAATGGACCAAGTAAAACCCGACGACTTGCGAAAAAAAACATCTTTAGAAGTTTTTTCTAAATTCACTCGGCGAAATGAGAACGAAGTACTTTCTCTTAGCATTTAAGTTTTCTAGGATCTTATTTTTGAAAATATTATATCAAAAGAATGTTTTAAAGAATGGGTAAAAACACGAAGCGGTCAACTGAAAAATCCTAAAGGTGCCTTTCGACGAACAATTTACGCACATCTGCGTGGTGCAGATGGTAGGGCTCCTTTTCTTCCCGATGTAGAAGCTAGTATTCTTTTAAAGTTACGTGCTGTATCATCAACTGGAAAACCTATTGATCCCTTCACTGCAGTGTTAGGAAACCGAAAGAAATTCCGAAGAAATGGCAATGGAGGTTGGCTACCTGAGTTTAAGTTCCCATATGGATATCATGAAAATTGCCCAAATGATTCAAAGACGCAAGTATTTTTTACACTTCATGGCTTAATTTTAGACCCGTACTCTTACAAGAGGTCCTACTAGAAGCAGACCAAAAAAGGTTGATGATCTTGACGCAGTTGAAAAATTTTTGAAACTATCAAGAAAGCAGATGATGGATTTTCTACAACAAGGGGAACAAGTTTCACGACACTTTAGTTTTCATGCTGTTGCTTATTTGGTAGATTTAATGTCTTCCCATTCTTATTTTCTATCTCAGGAATTTGTAGTACCATCTCTAGAAGAACAATTTTTTAGAAAGGATTGTATATTTTATATTTTTCTTTATTTATAGACTCTATCTGCTATATGGTTGTCAATACATTAGATGGTCGGTTTCTACACAAAGATCAAAATAGCAAGAAAATCTTTGGATCTTCACCTTATGTTATGCAGTTAGCTCCTAGTGTTACAGAATATTTTAATTCAAGAAGAGAAGTTTCAAAGCAATTACAAGCACAAGGAACAGCCTGGTTTCGAAGTACTATATTCGTAAATGGAGTACGGTATGTGTTCAAAGCTTTTATACGACCCATCTCTCCAGAAGTTGAGAATGTTTTTTTTCAGCTGGAGCTGGATAACGTTGTCACTGATGAAGCTCTGAATAGACTTCTTGTATGAGATACTCTGTGCATACCGATGTAGCCTTTCTGTCTGCTTTATGTTAAATCTCCAATACTAATTAGTGCGTATTTTATTCATTGATGGTAATCTTAGCACTATGTTTTTTTTTTGAGTGAATAGCGTAAGGTTTAATTGCGCTGTTTTGTTTCAAAGCTTTGTATATTATTTTTTCAGCTACGCTCTATGACAAACTAACGATAAATAGCACTTCCTATGACTTGATTCAACTAATGAGAGTTCGAAAATATTTGAACTTGCACCTTTTCCAACAGAGCGCATATAATTTAGTCATATACAATAATATTTTCAAAGTAGGATCATTGCTTGAATAGTAGTGTTATACTTCAAGAATAAAAAAATGAATGCTTTCCCTGTTGTGTATATAGTTGAGTGGCATCGTGGTTTTCCTGCTATTTTATCGTTCAGCCATGATTAATAGTTAAGACTTGTTTGTGTTGACGTAGTATTATTTTCACAAGAAAGAATGATACAAAGTTTATTTATTGATTTAAGTTTATGTTAGAGAAAAAGTTTAATTGAAAGAAGAGCGGTATTGCAGTATACACAACTTGTTTAGTTTTGACAATGGAAAAGTCGGACTTAGATATCTCTGTTTAATTTTATGTACCTTTGTACTTTATGTAGTGGTTGAAAGATGAACCAAACTTGTTTTAAACAGGTGTGAAAAGTAGTTTTTAACTCTAAATTAAATGTTCACTTTATTTATAAAATAGTCCCTTTAACTCTTCTATCAACGAATCTATCTGCAATGACTATGAACAAAGCTCCCATGTGGTTATAATGGTGGTAGGTTGTTCATCAGATTGAGTCAGTTTATATCCAATAAGCATACAATGTAAGATTCCAAACTAAATAAAATCTTAAAGGCAGGAAATATAGAAGAAAATAAAACCATTCGACGTATATGAAACTTAATATTTGGTAGGTACCTAATACCTAAAAATCTATATGTGTTCCAAATAGTTTTGTCGATATTAATGGTGGTAGTACTACATAATAATCTGTTTATTAGGTCACTCAGGGTTGGTCTGAGCACTTACGCGAATACAAAGTTAGAGTATCTAAGAAGAATTAACAAGTCTTATCTTATATAAAATAACAGCTTAGAGTTGCTTACAGCAAGAAGACATAGACCGTTTAGAACCGAAGACAAAAAATCATAAGAGAAACGCAAGGCAAGGGATTCTGCAAGGAGTTAAAGGTTAATTAAATTTAGAATGAGGTCATGAGAATAAAAAATGAAGGCTAAAAGCTTAGCTTAAGAGGTAGATCTAACATGACGAGCCAGTAAGGCTTGTGTATGATATAAACCAGGCAGTGTCATCACGTCCAAGGAACACATTTAATGGAAAATTAATTTCATTCAGTTTGACGTTTATACTACAATTGAAAAAAATTAAAGATATTTTGTACTGTAGTTATGTTTAATATTAACTACTAAATCTAAGCATTTAATTTTTTATTTGACCTTATTATGATCGGCGTCGCAACCTTGTAGCTGGTAGTATATGTTTTCAAATTTCTTGACAAATCATGTTTTCCTGATATGAAGAACAGATTCTCTTAGTCTTCAAGATAAAATATAGTTTTATCTTTTGGCCTACTATAAACCAGCAAATTGCCATAAAGTTTTATCTATGAAGATTAAAAAGAAAATGAGAGGTGGCGAGGGATAGCTTCAGCCAAGATATTAAAAAGCAAATTTGCAGTAATTTCACCTTTCTATTTCACCATTTCTAACCCTGCATGCTTTCCCTCGGCTTTTTAACTATGACGTCTCCAGAAAAGCTCTTTCATTGCAAAAACATCTTTACGAATCCAAATCAATGGTATCGGTAAACATTACGAAATGCCGATTTCCACACTTTCCACAAACGAATCTGATTTGAAAGTATTTTCACTTTCTTTTAGGATTTTAATTAAAGACTTTACCTTTGCATCATTTGTTGTATCTTTATCGTGTTCTTGTTTAATGCTCAAGTATAGTAGCAAGAATTCATGATACAATAAATTTTAAGCTTAATCTTGACATCTACAACACAACTTGTAGTTACTGAAAGTGAAACTGAAGATTATCCACATGATTTTGTGGGTTTTGGCTCATGATTGAGCCCAATAATGCAAATTGAAGCTAATGGTCTTCGACTTAGTCTCTCAGATTGTGAACAGGGCTAGCTGAAACTCGTTGATTAAGTAGCTGTATATGGTAACCAACCATTATTGATGGAGAATTTCTAGAACAAAGTATCTATAGCCCTTGCCCACTAAGAAGGTTGTGTCCTTGTAGCCCTTTCGAGATATATTTTATATTGCCACATGCCTGTCAGTAAACTATAGGATAAGTAATCTAATTTCTTATGGTATGAATCAAATGTGATTATTAAATAAAGGATACTATCCTTAGTGCGTCAAGTGCACATGGTTCATTCTCAAATCGCCGAAAATTATAGCTTTATTTTAAGTAATTGGAAGTCTTGAGCCCTGAAGAGTACTTTAATCAAACAAGTTAAATTTTCAGTGATTAATTATTACGAGGCAAAGTATTCAAGCTAATTATTGATTCATCGAAGAAATTTAGAGAGCTACAAATTTGACCTTTTGATAATTTTTTTAAATTAATTTGTAATTTTTAATGTTGGCTATTTCATTTTTTTATGGGATAAGATCAGTAACTAATTATTTCTGAGATTGAGATCACATAAATTTATTGTAGTAGGTTCGAAATTATACTATTACTTAACATCACAGTCCAAATGCTCTCAAAATGGCTTATTGTCATGGTATATTACCGTACTTTTGGTTTCATATGCTCTTTGAAAGTATTGTTACTATACCTGCGGAATTGAGCTTTGTAGACTAGGGATATTAGTCTCAAGAAACAGCGTAGAGTAAGGGTTTTCTCAAAATTATTAATAAGATATTCTTTTGGGCTAGCTAGAGACTTGAGTACCGACACAATTTTAATATTATCTGTTTAAATAAACTGACTTCTTTTCTTAATATCAGTGGGCTCTACCCTAGATATATAGTCATTATGAAGTAATAATTCTCCCAGTTAGTAAACAACACTTCTATATAAGTTTAGGAAAATAGTACGTAGTAACAGGTGCAGCCCTATGTACTAGTACTGTCAAACTAATTAAGGACATATATATATAAAAAAAATGAATAGTCCTCTTGAAGAAGATGTTACATTAGTCATTAGAAGTCAAGATGCTGGATTCATTCTTAAGCCTTTAGGCTGTTGTTATCTAAATCTTTTGGATGAAGTACGACACTATATTTTAACTAGAAAAGTTTACTCTTCAGATAAGAAAAACAAATGATATTTAATCAAATAATACTCAGACACATTAAGAAAAAGTACAAGAAGATAGAATCAAACACATATACAACGCTTAGCACAAGAATTTAAGCAAAGTATTAAAAGATGCATTCCTTCTTATTTGAATAATAGTCCGAAACAAAAAACTAAACACTTAAATGGTAACAAGTAGTAATCTCAACCCAACAAACATTATTCTATATATGGAAAAACTTTGAACTATTTTTATCAAATGTTTAAGGCAGCACAAAAATAGCTTACTTGTTTAGCAAACGAAAGAGTAATATTAATTCAGTGAAATATATTGGAACTTTGACTGATCCTAGATAGAATTGATTTTTTCAAATTAGAGAAAGGTAGTGCAATCTTGATCATTCGGATAACTAAATAGATAGAATGTCTCAAAAATAATCGGCAGCAACAAAACACAGACCGGGATGTCAAAGTATTCTTAGACATATATTAACTTTATTTCTAATACAACAAGTATAACCAAATTATACTGCTTCCAAACCACTTCGCGAGAAGAAAATAGCTGTAATGAAAGTATAACACTTAAATATTAGAAAGACGAAGATCCTAATACCCCTCCCCCTGTGTAATTTATAACACATTTGGTGACAGAATACTGTGCAATAGTTGATACATCCCATACTCAACATGTAATTGAGTAAAACTTTGAGCAAAATTAGAAACGTGCAAAGCACGTTGTTCAACACAATACAAGGTAAACAAACTTCAAGCCTTGAGCAAACAAAAACAACTAAATCTAACAAAACCCCATCTTAAAGATAGAAATTAAGAAGGGGCTTTGATAACATTACTTTGAATTTTATCTCAATTTATGTTAGAGAGCATCTTTTTTAAGATGAACCAATAAGAGGAATAATGTGAATATATATAGTAAGCTCACTGCGAATATTAAGCAGAGCTCGAGTAAAAGCAAAGTCGTTTTAATAAAATGAAATCTACTATTCAAAGGTAATTCTCACGGGAGTTAATTTCTAAACGTTGGGTAAGATTTTAAAGCGATAAAGCATCACATAGTGACACCGTAAAAATGCATTGAAGAGGAAATAGTATGGTTTGCCTTAACGGAAGATATGGTGGTATATGCATAGAAAATACCAAACGTGGTAATTATTATTAGCTAAAATGAAAGCTATTATAGAAGTCCATGACTTATACCTGTAATTTAAATAATCGATAATGATGAAATCAGAATGTATTGAAGTAATAAAATCAAACTATGCTTGCCATATTATGAACATGCTGATGGAAAGAAGTAAATGTGAAAATACAAACGATGATTTTATCTAAAGTCTTTTCATGAAAAATACCAATACATTTTTATGGAAAGTTTGCCATATAGAACCCGAAAATTTATGTTTGAAGTTCGAGCATATGACAGGTTAAATAAACCTATACAGAAACAGCATCTAGCATAGACATCTTAAGCCACATATAAGAAAGAGTTAATAGTTTCAAAAATCGAAGACACGTTATTGGTATAGTTGGACTAAAGTAACTGCTCCAGTCTTCTTATTTGAAGCAGTTAATGGAGAACTCAAAATCTCTGTAACAGCTTTAAATACGTAGACGTCTGTACTGAAACCCTAAAAATTATCATGTAAACAATCTGTCTTAGCTCTGTTTTATATGCCTATGAAAGAGGGCTTGTCATCCCTCATCTTAGAAGAGATCTAACAAGATAACTTACAGGATAAAAAGAGTCACCTTGGACCCACAACAGAAACTTATAATTCAATGGTGAAGACCTCAAAATCTCTGGAGTAGTGGACGGAACGATAGAAAATATAATAAAAGAGATAACAAAGAAGTTATTTCTTGCAGCGAGACTACTTGATATGATTACAAACATTGGCCAACGAGAAGTAAGAACATGCAAGATATACTAAGAAGCAAGGTAGAACTGAAAGAAGTAATATAACATAAGAAAGAAGATCCACTCCCAAAATCCTTCCACAGACATTTGTCTGTGAAAAAAAATCTCATATACATATCTACCATTGAATTTAATTCTTCATCCAATTGAACCTTTTTGTAGTAGCAACTAAATCCTGAAAGAATGCTCTAAGGGCAAGCAGAAATGAGATATGAACAATAGAAGCGCACGATAGGACCGGCAAGAGCACAAGAAAAGGAAAAATTGAGCACAAAAACTTCAACATACTGTATTGAAACATTTCTTTGATCGAGTTAAGCATAAAACAACCATCAGAATAATAAATTAGACACCTCCATCACGAGAAAGTTCTACTTTACATACACCATCGATATCTAATATGCCGAGAACTTTGAAACTACAAAGGTGAAGACCTCCTCGAGGCTCAGCATTTTCATGCTTATACTTCTCAAATCTCAGCGCTGCTCTTTTGGGTTATGGGTACTAGTACAGGGATGCCCATTTTAGGAAGTCGCCAGATCACACAGTCCTTAGAGTTAATTAATTTACCAAACTGTCTGGATTAATATTAGTTTAAAAGGAGATAGAGTCAGATGACCATTCTCATGGTCAAAAACCTAACCCAAACTAACTCCATTTCACACATTATCCTTAACCCAAGTTTAAAGAATGTACTCTAGATTATTTATCTTTAAGGAGTACTGCTTCTTTACATTTTGAAACACAGTCGCTTGGATATTGTTTTTCAATCTTTTTTTTTTCGTTTTCCCTGAAACCACCATATTAAGCGCTAGGGTTGATATCTTTGAACTACTGCCTTTTCTGGTAACTTCATCCTATTCCTTTAAACCACCCACATGCACTCTCTCAAACCTATTATTGTTAAGCCCGATTCAAAATAGGGTATCTTATTAAAATACTATACTGCACTAATACCGTGGTATAACGGTAAGAATTGTTTATACCAGTACAACGGTAAGATTTCGAAAAAACATAATTATGGTTTGTAACGGTACTCTCGTTAATAAATGGAAACCAAACTGTCTTATATATATTGTTCATGTATTGAGACTTGAAGAGCAATGAATTATATAAGAGTTAATGGAGATTCTTTGGAGTAATAGTCTCAATAAGTATGGAATAGAAGCCTAGAGAATGGACTACCACCAATGAAATATTGTTATATGTTTCTTCATCCAATGAAATCTATTCGTTACCGAAAAGACTCTGGCAGGAAACAAACAAATGTCAAAGAACGTATTCACTCTAGAAGAACTCTTTGCCGACCCAGTCGACGAACAACAGCAGTTTTATGATGAATATGAACAATACAAGAGGGAACGGGATGCTAATCAAGATGATATATTTAAGTCCATTGTGTTTTTCCCACAAATGGTGCTGGACTGTATTAAATTCATAAGAACTGAAAACGGGTTATTCGATAAAGGAATTTTTCGACAAAACGGTGACTCCAACGTAATAGAAGTCATAAAAAATCTATATTCTAAATTTAAGGATACCGAAAAAGCTATTCATAACTCAGAGAATGTAAACCAAGATTTTCTTAGCTACGCTGCTTCTCAGGTAAACAAAGAACTAACCAGCTATGACGTAGCTTCTGCGCTTAAACTCTACTTTCGCTTACTTAAGGATCCCTTAATTCCTTTCGACTTATATAGGGAGATGAAAAGAATTTTTCAAAAGGCGGGGAATCAGCAGGATCTGACCGAACGTCAAAAGAACAGACTGAAACGAAGTCAGGCTAAGGAGTTAAAGGCGATAATTTTGCGAATGCCGTCTCCAAATAAAGAGCTTCTAGCTTTTACAATGTCGTTTTTCCAAGAAGTTGTTTCTCACCAGGAAATAAATAAAATGGACGCTGAAAATATGGGAAAGTGTTTGTCGATGTCAATTACAAGAATAGAACCTTCCGCTTTGGAAGACACCAATCCGAATAAAATTATGATTGCCGCTGTTGAAGTTGGTTTGAGTGTCAAGATTCTTCATACTATGATCCAGGAAATTAGTTTTGAAGGAATTTTATCCAAAGATTTGCTTCAGCAGTATCACCAAAATGCCCAGTATACCCCAAGAAGACGTGGTATGGAGTTAGGTACTGGGAATAGTACCCCGAACATAGCACCAACTTTGAGGACATTTGGAACAACAAGAGGTATGTCTAGTAATAAAAAGAAAGTGTTTGTTAACAGAGAGGAAAGTTTTGATAGCTTCTCTACGTCTCCAACAGCTCAAGGATCAGCTCCACCTCCAGTTCCTAAAAGAAAAGACAGAGCTACTGGAACTGTTAGGGCACCACCAGGGTTAGACTATTAAAAAAACTCTTGCAACTACGTGTTATAGATAAAATTATACAGCTGGGTACATTCTATTGTGCTGCGCATTTGGGAGGTTGAGTATTTGATTTTAGTTTATGTATTTTTTTACAGATTTAAGTATAATATTATGTGAATTGGTCAGTGTGCAATCAACTTTGTCTAAACTTTTTCAGATATACAAAAGGCATGTTTTCTTCAAAGATTGGCTGCGTCGATAGCATTATCCTTATATTAGGGAATTTGCTGCCAAGAAGACTTTTCCTCTCTAGTATGCAATGTATACGATTTAGGACAGTTTTAATGAAGTAAGACTAGCTAAAGAAGTGTGTCTAATATATATTTCTGAGTACTAGGGTTGGATGAACCAACACAGACTAATCGGTTTGTAAGCGAAGAATTATGCAAAACATTTTTTCTCATTAGGGTAAGGTGCATTTTCCAAACAAAGTACAGTTTAATTTGTGGTCTAAAGAACAACACAAACTAGAGGCTACGTACTTTTTCGCTAATAAACTGAGGAACATACTGCCCGTCATTAATGGAAGTTTTGGTCTAGAAAGTCTTGCTTACCTATAAAATTCTAATATTGTACGAAGACCTGTGCATCAACCTTTAAAAGTGGAACCAAACGCTTATTCTGCTCATTTGGACTATTTGGATGTTAAGCTGTCTCAGCTGACTACGTTAGAGCGCAACAAATATTATATACCAGAGTTAATTTCCTCTTGATGGAATGTGTTAGTTCAAGTTTGAAATATATGGACTGAAATAAATTCTTATTACTAGCTGTTCAAATACTCTTGAAATATGAGTACCTTGTAATATAAGCGGTTTAAGCGAATTAAGAGTTTAAGAAAATACAAAAAGAAAACTTATAATTTTATATTTTACTCTACTTTTTACACAGCAAACTACCTTGAGAACAAGCCGATACAGTCGTCCTTTTTGAAAGTCCGTAGAATTTGTAGAAAGAAGTTTATTTTTGGACTATAAACGAATAAATGTGAGATCCTCTTGGCATGAGCAAATACTAATTTTTGAAGAGTATGTGGCTATCATTGTTATTTCTTTTGAAACTAAGCTCGAGATAAATTTTTGCGTTACATTCTCCCATCTTGCGGCCAAACCTGATTTTTTTCTTTGGATAGATCTCTTAGCAGGTTGAAACGCAGAAAATAGGGTGTTACCGCCGAAGTAGAGTATGGGAGTAGAGGCCAGTACTAAGGCTGAAAACTAAGAACTATGGGTCTGAGACACGTACACTAGTAAATGCTGCAGTGTTGTACTCACGCTTAACATCCACTTTCCATCAACTAACTCTTCAATTCTTCCCTGTTTTGTCGTAATTTCCCCGGTTTGCGAGCTGCGTTGTAGCTAATGAAAACTAGGTTATCAATTTAGGTAGCAGCCCTGTGCAGCAAATAGAAGATCAAGTTAATTTACCTTGGTTAACAAATATTATGAGAGGCCAGAAGCTTTTAGACTTCTTACAATGCCTTGATTTGGTTAGCTTAGTTCTCATACGTGGTCCTTCCGACTTTACTTTACTAGACTACTTTTTTTACGATTCTGTAGACTCATCAAGGTTTTATTTCCCTTTCGAAAAACTTGAAAGTATTTTTACTAGTTCCTTTGGTCTTAATTGGTATGGCTTTAACCAATAGAGAGCTAAGACTACATTGTTTTGTTTCTAGAAATTTATTTCTCTTTTTTAGTAACAAAATATTACTTGAGCCGGTTCAACAAATTAATCATGGGCACCATAACTGTTGTAGCTAGAGTTTGCTATTGAACCAGAGAGTGGTACTCCCTAAAACAAAAATTAAGCAGAACAAAATACACAATCTCATTTCTAAGATAAAACAACAATAACTACTTCCATAATTCGAATATATATATACAGGCTGTCACATATCAACCGAGTGCTCGAGTAGCCGCTCGTCTAGCAATGGCACAGTTCTAAAAGAAACACATAGCCTTTCGGTCAACTGCATGAATTCAATGTTAATACAACTCTATCTGTAAATACTACGCTGTAAGAAAATTAATTCTGGCTTCTATTGTGTTATTTGTGCCTTGGAATTGCCAATGCAACCTTTTCATCCCTTTTCAGCATTGAGGTCCAGAACACTCGTAATTCCTGGTAAACTTCAGTCGAGCTCTTTTCTACCGCAAAGCTCCTTTCAATAATTTACAGATCCTATGCCATAGAAATGGTTCCCATTCTTGCAACATATACCTGAACCAACTGCAAATGGTAATTCCGTGTACATGTGAGTATAAAAGGGTGTCATCGTCAGTTATAAGGTTTTTTTGAGCTTGTAGTAGGTACTAAGATGTTATTTAGACAAGCTGAATTTAATTTTTCTATAAATGTAAGCTTAGGAGAAATGCTCTAGTTTAAGGCGCTGGAAAAAAACTTATGTAAGAAAAAGTTCTTTTCAGTATTATTTTTTCTGAAATCTGGGAAGAGCATCGTTTCTTGGGAAGATGCTTAACATTGCATTTAGATAATGTTAGGAATGTGAAGCTTAGTTGCTTTGCAAGCTAATGTCACCTAATGTAACGTCTTGTTTGATTTCTTCCCTCTTGTTTTACTATTTACGGCAACCACCAGAGTTCTTCTAATCAGTTAAACAAGGAAACGTACCTAATTTAGTACAGAGTCATTAAACTAAAGCAGGCGTAGGAAATAAAGAGAAATAGTGGTTTTGATCTCAACTCAATAGTAGGTTGTTTTGCTCCAAGTGTCATGCAAAAAGGAGAAACTAATTCTAGAAGGGTGTGGTAAACTGCAAATAATCTAAAACACCACTACCAAAATTTCTTACATTGGTGATGAAGTACTCATTTTAAGAATCACAGATTCCCTAACTTTGGGTTTCAAGTTGGAATCTGCATGGTTTGGTTAGTTTCCCCTGAAAATAATTTTCATCAAACTCCATGAATTTAGTCTACTTGATATTTAAGCAAGCCTAAACTTATCTAAATAATATATATACATGGATTTCTTATAACTTGGAAGGAATTTTGTAGCGTATAAAGGCGGAACTAAATGTCATAGCTAAAGCAGGTATGAATCTACTTTTCTGTATTTGCTCGAAGTTTATGTTATCACGTTATAACCAATAACATCGGTATGAAAACAAAACAGATTCCAGCTGCCCAAAAATATCAAACAAGAAATAATGAACAAGAGAGCATCATTTACATCCAGAATATCATGCTTCAAACCAGGCTGCCCTAGTGCGGTGTTTCCTCAAGCCAGATACTGTGCAGATCATCTTCCTCGGGTGGACAAGATCCAGTGGGTTAGATTATCAAAGAAACTTGTAGTTGAAGAAACAGCTTCCAGCCTCGATCTAGCTCTGAACTTATCACGTATTGGACACACAGACCACACACACCAAGCACAAAATATCATTCAAAATTCCTCGGTTTCAAAAGATTCTTCAGGTAATAAACTTCTGAAAAAACAGTTTGACCCTCCTTTGTTTTGTTTACCACCAAATTCTTCTCGCTTGAACACAGGTGCAACTTTACCGTTATCTAGTGAGATCAAAGTTTTTCCAGAACAAATGTTTGAACTTGCACAAAATGCTTTTCTAAAACATCAAGGCGAGGCTTTTATCAGGGAAAATAAGTTGGATGTTCGGTTGAAGTCTCCGTATCTCACTAGAAAAAGGAAGATTAGCGATGGAAAAGAAGTGTTGAGTTCTTTGGATATCATTGATTTATCACACTGCTTGCGCAACATTTGTGCAAAAAAAATAAAATCTGAAATGAACTTATTTCTGAGGAGTTTTGGATGGGATAAGAGTCTTGCCTTGTCCCACTTAAAAACTCTGTACGAGAAACTCTTCGTTTTGAACTTGAAATGTTCTATTGCAGATTTGTACACTTTTGTTGCTTCTTCTCCTTCTAAATATAAGGATGACTCGATTAAGACATTTTTGACTACTTTGGAAGGAATTGAAACTGGATCACTTCGTTCACAGTTTGAAACAAGTGATGGGATTCGTGTAAAGTTAGAAATTCATAATTATGGTCTGCTGAAACATTTGATAAGTAAACCAAGTTGTATGATAAAGTTGGAGGATGACAGATTTATTTTTATTCGCCTACCTTTTAATATTTATTACAAAGAGGTTGGTGAGGTTCAGGGAGTTGAACTTCATTGGGGAATTGCTATGACAATGGAAAAGATGAGATTCTAATCCTCACCTTCAATTTTGTTTAACTTGATTAAATCCTAGTATTGAAAACCTGAAGTTGGCACTTTGAAAAAGTTACAAAATTTAACTCTAAAAACTTAGTCTAAGCTCTAATACTTATATTTAAAATAAGAAATATAACGAATGAGAGAGAAATCTATTGGTGAGGAAATGGTTTCATGGAGTCACGTTGAAAACAAGGGTGTGAAAAACATATCAGGTGTTCGTCTGAGTTATCTATTGAAGGGATTTGAAACACTTGGAAATGGTGTCTGTTAACTTCAAGCAAAAATTGTGCTAAGTCTTCGAAGCTAAATGTGTGTTGAATGAGCTCCTCAAACTTTTTTCTATTCCGAATTTCATACCGTGTACCACAAACAGACCAGGAACCGATTTTAAAATGACAGATAATAGTTAACGTGAAGAGTTTGTTTATGAAGGTTGGTCTGTTACTATTGGTGCGCATGTGGTCATCTATTTTATGCATTTCTTGTTTGTTTTCTATGGAACTTTTTCTAGAACCAACAAATGACAGCAAGACCTGTCGAATTATATATTAAGGTATTCTATTTTTAACAAACCAGCTTAGATTCCTGGCAAGCTTTGCTATGCCTGTAGAAGGGAGTATCCAGTCGTAAAACAAATACGCATAACTTTCGGGAGACAAACTGTCCCCAAACTTACACGCAGAGAACCAGACTGTCCAAGCAAAATTTTCTCCTCCATTGCGCGCTATGTCTTGTAGTTTTACCGGGACTATTCCCGTTCCAGTTACGTTTCTTACCGAAATCCTTACTAATATTTTGATGCCCGTACTCTTTCGTTAACTTCCATGACATAGGCCCATCTTTCTTCTCAGCTCAAGTGATGTATACTCACGTTAGAGTATGTTGACTATTTAGATTCTTAATATATTGATGACTAGACACCAAGTGTATTCTATCGTACTTCGATTCATTATTTCCCTCTCTTTCTTACCAGATGGTTATGGTTGGTCATGTAAGATGATTTAGGGGACATACCCAAGTACAAAAACTGACTGCTTGAAAATGGGTCCAACACTAGTACTAGAGGAGTTTTTTTTTATTAAGAGATGATGTTGATATGTTCAAAGAACAAACTATTTTAGCTTCTTAACATTTTGTCTTAATAAACGATGATATCGTGGCCTCATATTCTTTGTCAATTACTTCAACTTGGTGGAAATTTCTATTTATTTGTGTAATTCCGTCAGACAATTAAAAGCATAAAAAGAAAGAAAATGTTTTCTTCTGTCATTCAGCTAGATAAGGATTGTGGATTAATTTTGGCTGAAATTTGTGTAGCTAAACGAATAAAAACTTCCTGTGTCTTTGTCAATTAGATACGAACAGTTGTGAAACAATATGTTTTGTTGAAACCAGTCTTAGATAGTATCACTCATGCTAACGCTAATCATGAGATTTTTGCACTTTATCGGCTTTTATTATATTTGGCTTACATACAAAGAGACTTTAGACCCTTAGGTAGCACCTCTTTACCACTGAACCTGAACTACTCTGAACTGAAGTAAGTAAGGTTAAATAACTTGATACGTTTTCTAGCTCAGACTATATGTTTTCATTAAGATAGGTTGGTTTAAGTATAATCAACGGAAATTTTATTTACAATTTTCTACACCCCATGCTTCAAACAGAAGACAGGCGTAGCGGTATCGTCTCAGGAAAACTCCTTAAAACACCTCAAAAACTCAGTTAGATTTTCTCAGTAAGTTCCTCAGGAATCCGTCGCCGAATTCTCAATGAGGAACTTATTTCACAATTAATGTGGCGTCGAGTCTCCCCCAGTCACTCAGAAAGTTCCTTAAAGTCCCAATGAGTACTCATTTATGACTCACTCCATATCTCAAGTGCAACACATAACCCAAGTCAGCTCTGGACTGAGTCATGCAACAATGTACGGTTAACGATCCACTCATAAAACATCATTTCTGACTCTGTTTTTTCTGGTGAAACTTTTTTCCGAATTAGTTTTAGTGGTTTACAAAGGTTAGGTGCATAGCTTTTTAGCCCTAGCTCCTCTCAGAAAGAGATAGATATGTACCGTGCCATGAGCTTTTGGATATCTTAAAGACTTGTTGTCCCATGGGTTTCCTCAAAACAACCATTAGTCGACTTCCAAAATATCTAGAATAACCGCCACTGCATTTTTAATAATATGATCTGTGTAGAACTATGAACGCTACTTTACCTTAATAGCAACACTACGTTTCGGCTCTTAGTGGCAGAAACTCAAAGCCTTCCCAGGATAGTTTCCATAAGATGTTGTACTTCATATAACACTTTCAGTTACACATGTATCCTGTCCAATTTTGTGAACAACCGAAGCCCTTGGAATCTAAGTATTGTGCTGATAAAAGCATTTGAAGTTAGCTTGGGATCTTTAAACCTATGTATTTTTATATCGATTCGAATTGCTTCTAAAAGATATTTGGTAGTCGGTCTCCATACAACTTTGACCGTTGTACTGAGAGTTCGTACTTTTCCCACTTAATTGTTTTTAACTGCACTGGAGCTAACTAACTTTGATCTCTCTAACCAGTGTTGGTTTTGTGAAAATAAACAGCATTATAGTACCATGTAATGGCTTTTCTGCGAAGGTGGGTTGTCCTTTGGTTTCATCGACATACTGGATAAGAATTCTCAACTTAACATCTATATATGTACTCTCAAAATAATTATATCCTCCTAGTCTCAAAGTGCGACTGTATATGGAACTAAGCGCAGCACTTGGTCCTCCCACTAAGTATCGTATTCACCGAGGCTCCTGTAGTAGGGGTTAACCACTGATAAGATAATCTATACAATTGACACCAGTTTTACTCATTTTGATATCAAAGGCAAAATATCGATATAGCTTCCAGTCAAACTCTTACTTTACCTGCACTACAAATATCTATTGTTCTAAATCGTCATCGCAGATTAACCTCAGTCTTATTATAGAGACAGCACTTGACTCGTCATACGTGAATGCCATTTACATACACAACCTTGAAGCTCATGTGTCTCTTAAATAATGTCAAACTTTTTTGAAATTCTGTGTACTGGTTCTTTCGATGGTTTAAAGATATTTTTTGGTTTCAAGCATAACGTGAGATAGCTGATTGGAGAACAGCCTTACCTGGTGTGTAAGAATATCCATTGGGTATTTATAAAGTGTTTCCTTGGTATGATCAACTTCACGATAAGAAAAGTGTCACCTTCAGTAAAATCAAAGATTATGCCTGCTATGGCTTATATCACCCTTTAATTATAGCTTAAAAATACAATGGCCAAAGTATTGTACTACCGCTTGAGTAATGGAATCTATGGTTAAATCAAAACTAGAGAACTCACCAATCAATATTAATGCAATCTAAAGCTCATTATGAAGAAGTTGATAGAGAAAATGTACTAAGCTAAGAGGAATCCAGTATTTTTTAGCCTGGAATGCTACCTGAAAATTCATCTATCTAACTTAAATCAATTAAGAAAATCTGTAATATTAAGTAACACGAGACAGGAGCTGTCGCAAACCGGGTATAAGTATGCGATAGAAATTCTGGAACTATATCTTCTACAAGACAATCTTACTTACGTTGAAATTCAAATGTGGAAAAATTAGAAATGATTATCTATAATCCGATCCGTATTGAAATATAAGTTGGCGCCTCTCATATTCTATGAAATGATGTGTTACTCCCTTTATAAACTATGCAGTAAATTTGGTCGTTCCTTTTCATTAATGTATGAAAAGAATTATATGTAAACTAACTATACCATTCAAGTAAAAATAATTTTTCATCAGTTTGTCAGTTAGATGTTTCTTCATCAATAAGAAGACGATACTTTAGAAAATATCATGGCAAAATACAAGAATAACAGGGAGAAAATCTATGGTAAATACTAAAAACATTAAAAAATTGCCTTAAAACTAGACAAGAAACAAGAATATATGAATTGTGTTGGTTTGTTCGTCTAAAAGCTTGATCGGTCCAAAATACGGGTTAATAATCTTAATACTTTATTGGAACAAGAAGTAGCCCTCCCAATATGAACTCTAATATTCTGTATGAACGTGTTGTCACTAGAGAAAAATAAGTTTAAAAGAAAAACATAGATGCAAGATTAAGAAAAGAACGGATTGTACTGAAGGTCAATGAAATTTCTAAAAGTTAGAAAAACAAAACAAAAAAGTTTTTCTAGTCGAAAGGACTCGACAAAATCATACTAACGATATATCCAGCATAGACGCTAAGCCCTTTTATTATGGAAATTTGTGTCCGGCGAGTCTGAAATAGCTGTTGAATTTCTAAACTTATTACATACCAATACAATTATATTTATGAAGTGACAAGTTACAAATAATTTGCTGTTCTGACTTTATCTGAGCTCTTAAATGATTTCCAGATAGGACAAAAGTATAACCCAGGAAAAGGAAATAAACTTAAGGATCTATTTAAAGAATGTCGTCGAAAGGAGTATAAATATGATAGATAAGCATAAGAAGCAGTGACGTATAGAAGCGAATTCAGGACAAGTACTAAACCCGAGTCAATATGTATACGCCATTCTAACTTTCGTATTTCTAATTATAATTTCTTTGTTGGGTGAACTGAAAGGTTATATCCCCAAAACTAAGGTGGACCTAACAAAGCCAACAGATAGGGAGAATGTACAGGTTTAAGAGAAATATTCATTAATCTCCCTGAATTAAAGAGTTTCAAGATATACTATAAAGTATACAAACCTAATCTTTGGCTATATTAACTAATTAAAAGCACATAGGTTTGAAACATTTCTTTAAGATGAGATGCGTTTAAAAGGAAATATTCTATTTTCTAAAGTAAGTACCTGGGCTATAGCATAAACCTAGATATCTCTTATAATGAAAAGCTCTTAGAATCTAGCTGGGGTTTGAAAGGCTCTAAAATGAATACTGTTTCTTATATATACGAACAAAGGATACTACCTCAATAATTGCACCCTTACATTCAACGGAACGGTAATTTATTCTGGTCAAATTTGGAGGTAATACATTTGTACTTCTTGTTTCAGTACGTAGAGACCTTCATACTCTTTGAGGTTGGTTCGACTATGTATCCTATGTTTGGAGATTCGCAATGGGACGAAACTTGTTTTGAATAGTCCAATTGGCCGATGAGGAAGGTGAGTTTTAAGTTCGACAGCAATTTCTTTGTTTTTCAGTATTAATTCGATAGCTCAGAGCCACAATAAGACAGGACTGTATTGCCACTAAGGTTAGAATCTTGAATATCATAGGAGTTTTTTGAGTAAGAGAACAATTATCGAAAAATTGAGGATGCTCAAACATTTCTAAATTTATTCCCATTTTTGTTTAATTATTTTTCAATAATTTTCTAAGAAATATATCCAGAGGTTCTCCAAACACAATATGATCGATTTTAAAACTAACTATATGTGTACTAAGCATTTGTGTTTATAAGCTAAGGTTGTTCAGGCACAAGCTACTCTCGATCACCAAGGATTGACCTCGATAACATCTTATATTGCCCGGAGTACAACTTTGAAATCTCCATAAGGCTAACCTAAATAGAGGAAACAAAAATGTACCACACAAAGGGTTTCTCAGGTAGGAATATCATTATATCCCAGTTTACCCTCATAATTACTATGCGATCACTAATTCTCATTCAGCCGTAGGTAAAAATTCACACTACGTGGTAAGGGTCTTATGCTGCATTCTTAAGAATATACAGGATCAAATATTTTTTTCTAATTAAGGATCTGAATCACAGAACTCTTGTTCGAGTTGAATGATTGTGGTTTATTTTAAATATCAAATGATATTCAACAAACAATTAAAGCAGCTTTGTAATTATTAATTGTTTTGCAGATGAATTATTTAGGGAACAAATACGGTGTTAATTTCTGAGTAAATATGAATTAACTCCTATTTACAACTATAAAACAACTCTTTAGAAGCCCCTGGCACTTAGAAAATATACAGCTTTTACCAAATTACGTGCTTCATAACTGTGTTGCTATATGGGTTGAAGACAGTGAAAAATAAAGCGAAGGATTCTTCTGTGTCTTTTATTCTTGTAGGTAAAACCTCCCTAAGTTGAACTATAAAGATAAAAACCAACGATATTACCTCTAAAAGGTTCTGCGTCGCCAAACTAAAGCATGGTTCTTCAATTTCAAAACTGCTTATACCGCCAAGTTAACATGAAACAAACTGGGGCATTAACTTGTTATACTTGAGATAATGCATTGACGCACAAAAGGTTTCGCTCGTTTTAATCGTTTTCTCCCGAGTTAAATGCTCTAGAGAAAAATTGGTGCAGCATCTCTTTCCATCTAGTATGTTCACAAAGGTCAAAACTGCACAAATTTGTATCTAATAGACTTAATTTGATTCGACAGCTCAAGGTAAAAATAAATGCTTTGCACAAGAAATGATAAAAAACAAGGTGTAAAGTTGCTTATGTGATTTAAATTTGCAGGGGAAGTTAATTGTTCAGCAGGTCAAAATTATTTATTTTTTTAGTTGTACTTCTTGGCTTAGAAAGCCCGGCAGTATATAGATTTGCACAACGAAGATCAAATGATAAAAGAAGCAATGTAATTCCAGTCATGTGATAGTTATTGTAAGGGAGAGCGGTAAAAATAGACTTGAGATCCGGTATCTTTCTTTAAACAATAAGCTCGAGAGCAATATTTTCACACGAGGAGTCTATTCAAAGCTTCATCTTTAACAACATTATCAAGCTCAAGCTGAAAGTATGCATTTTCGACAGAAGGAAAAGAAAATTGGGTAAAAGCTTTAAAAACATACCGTGACCCATTTAACAACATGGTGCCCCGAAACCAAGCTGATCCTTCTGTTTCCAAAAGCATTGAAACTTCTCTACGTGTATTGAAAAACTCAGTAACACTTGGTGCTAGTTTTAATACACGTGAAGAAACTCCAAAAGTATTGCTGAAATTTTTATCCATATACAGTAAATGGCCATTAAGTGTGTTAAGCGAAGCATTGCAAACGGGAACTGAAAATAAATAGAAAGAAATATATACATTCATCTCGAAAGAACTTCTCTTGTGGTGATGGCACGACAAAATCTTTCGATAGGAAAAATGATTGTGAGGACATTAGTCGTACTAAATATGCAACTGCGGAGTAATTGAAATTTCGAGACGTCTGTTTTCCTTGCTTTAAGTACTCCATCATTTGATCCTGCGAGAGTCTAAAGAAGTTTTCTAAGGAAGTTAAGTTATCAACATTTTTTGATCCATCTCTTGGTTGAGATTTTGGCAAGCTGTGAGCATAAAAATTTATAAAATAGAAAAGAAATACCCGAGTCTGATGAAAAGCTTTAATCTTCTCATGATGTCCATAAGGGTACTTAAAAGCAGGTAGCCAAGCTCCTTTCATATCTCTTTTAAACTGTTTTCTATTCCCTAAAACAGGGTGGAAGGGATCAATTGGTTTTCCACTTGGCGAAACTTCTCGTAACTTCTGAAGGATACTCGCTTCAACGTCCGGTTCAAAAGGTAAACGTCCATCTGCCCCTCGTAAATGTGCATAAATTGTTCGTCGGAAAGCACCTTTTGGATTAATTAGTTTTCCCTTTCGTGTTTTCACCCATTCTTTAAAGCACTCTTTAGATATAATATTTTCAAAAATAAGAGACTAGAAAGTAAACACAAAGAATAAAATACGCCGCTTATATCTCGTCTTGTGTAAATTTTAAACACTTCTTTGGAAGTTCTTTTATTGGACTTGTAACGTGTGTTTCTTAGCACACTGCGATTGGTTTCCAAAATCATCCTTGTTAAATCAGTTAGGCCACGTGTCTATTTTCTTATTTTCTTCCCTTTCTCTTCTCCTTTTATTCAATCCTTGCTGTGTTTTTTCGGATTACCTACATTTCTATGACCCTTCAGCTTCTGTTTTGTTCGGAAGTTACCACAGCCGGTCATTACATAATCCCAATTCCCAACCTGAAACCTTAACTCTTCAGATTTGTTCTTATTTTTATTAACGGATTTAACGGAAAGGAGAAGATAAGAAGAGAAAGTGTATTTTATTTCTTGAAAAACGAAAAAAGTAAATAGTAACCTAAGCCTAGTTGCTTGAAAGTAAGAAATATAGTAGCGAAAGTAGGTTATACAAGGAAATATGCTCGTGAACACCAACAAAAATACTTCTTTGAAAGTATTTAACAAGTTCACAAGACGAGATATTCGTGGCGTATAGTTTTTATCAAGAATTTATTTCCTAGAAACTTGTATTTGAAAATATTATATCTAAGGAGTGTTTTAAAGAATGGGTGAAAACTCGAAGGGGAAAACTGAAAAATCCAAGAGGTTCTTTCCGACGAACAATTTATGCACATTTACGAGGGGCAGATGGCCGATTACCATTTGCACCAGATGTTGAATCAAGTATTCTCCAAAAGTTAAGAGAAGTTTTACCAAGTGGAAAACCTATTGATCCTTTCAAACCTATTCTAGGAAATAGAAAACAGTTTAAAAGAAACAAAGGAGCAGGTTGGTTACCTGCTTTTCAATATCCTTATGGACACCACGAAAAGACTCAGGCTTATCTTCAAACTCGTGTATTTTGTCTTGTACTTGATAAGATCATAGGTTCAGAGTTTTTCTATAGTCAAACCGAGAGATGAACCAAAAAAAGTTAATGACCTATCTTCATTAGAAAATTTTTTAAAGATGTCTCAGAAGGAAATGATGGAATTTTTAGAACAAGGAAAGCAAGTTTCCCGAAATTTCAACTTTTCTGCAGTTGCCTACTTAGTTAGGCTGATGTCTTCTCACTGTTACTTTTTGTCGAAAGATTTCATTCTACCACCTCAAAAGGAACAGCTCTTCAAACAAGAATGTATTTTTTTTGTTTATTCTTATGTTCAGTTCCTATTTGTAGATTTTCTGTCAATATATCCGATGGGCAATGTCAATATAATGATCAAAACTTTAAGGGCACCTTTGGAAACATACCTTATGTCATTCAACTAGCACCAAGCCTTACAGAGTTCTTTAATACACGTAGAGAGGTTTTACCTTTATTGCGAAGAAATAAATGTGCTTGGTTTCGGGGAACTGTATTGATTAAACAAGTTCGTTATTTGTTCAAAGCATTTATTGAAGTTTTCTCACCGGGAGTTGAAAATGTTTTTTTTCAAGTTGAGTTTAACAATCCTATTAAAGATGAAACGCTTGATAGATTACTTGTTTAATGCTTTGTTTTAGCTAGATTTTTCATATTCATTAGTTTTATTCTCTAATGGAACATTTTTCGATGGGTGTTAAGATTCGTGATCATTATAACCTTTTAAGAAGCTTTCTCTCACTAAATGCCTACAGGATAGGTGGAACAATGTTAAGGTGGTTGAATTTTGGCTCTACTTACGCTGATTTTAAAGCTTGTCTAAAAGGATGCTGCACTTCTTAAAATTTTTATAGATTATGGAGCAGAACATGAGTGAACAATGTATTAACCGAGATTAATTATGAAAGAGTAGAATTTTTCTAAAATGGAAAATCTGAGCTTTGGTAAGGAAGAATTACAGTTACAGCAACAGCTCAGAATCTATAATTAAGAAAGACATGGTATACCACGCAGTAGAAGCTTTAAAAAGTGTTTCACGTATACAATCTACTTCTTAAGTGAAGGTATAAAACTTCTATATCAGCTTATAATTTTTCTTAAGCACTATTTAACCAAGCACGTAGATGAAAATCTCCGCAGCTTTAGTCTATGTTTGTATGAATAGAGGTTGAAGACTTAGATAATATTTAAAACCTCACACAAAAAGTTTTAGTAAATTGAGGAGACAGAATAGTAAAAGAATATTGTTTTTGATGTTTCAGATCAACAAAACATATCTTGAGCGAGTGCTCTTAAACAGCCACATTTTGGTGAAGAAAGTTAGGTTTAGGGATAAATCATACATTGCGGAGCTCATCAACGGCTTTGATACGCTGCAAAGCTGAAACTATTCAGGTTATGAACCTTGGTTTCTAGAAACGTTTCTATGCACTTTGAAAATAATTTAGTTATATACTTGTCAAGTGCCAGGAAGCTCTTTAGCTCATATAATTGGAATTTTATCTTACTTCCTATAGAGTAAAGTACCTTATAAAGAAAATTAGTAGAAACACAAGTAATAAAACTAAACTTATTTACTAAAACTTCGTTTACTCATAGCCAACTGCTAAGCACTTCATGTTCTGTACATAACATCAATCCTGACATACTTTTCTAATTAAAAAATTAAAGGTCAATGCAAACTGTAATAAAAATGAGCAAAATGAGAGCTTAAGCATTTTATCTCATCACCAAGCATTTTAAGTAGCGTAGAAAAAAGTATAGTCGTAACCAGTCAACTCAACTTTAACCCTTAATGCCTCTTAAGTACGTATATAAGGAGCAGATTGCTGGCCAAAAAATAAATCTAAGAGAACAGTAACTGATAACATATTTTTCCTGAAAATTAAGAAAAATTTAAATTAATACATCCTTCTTTAAAACATTCTAGGGGACCATGACATTGATAACTTAACTGGAGCAAAAAGAAAACACAGTCAAAGTTCTCTGACTTCGTAACCTATAAACATAAAATTAGTCTTAATAAGTTTATGCAGCTGCGAATTAGACTTAAGAGGGTATTTTTAGTTATGTTCAACTTGCTATGTAAATTTTGAACGATTTGATAGGAGGTAGAAAAATCAAAAGAGGAATCTTTGTGGATATATAATTGGATTGAAGTAATTATGCAATTTATCTAGGTGAGTTCGAAGGTTATAATCTTTTTTTCTACATACCAAAAAAAAACATATGAACAATTGTCTTGTCCAATTGTTGTTAATGGTGTATGCCTAAAACCAGTTGCGCTAAAACTCTTTTGTGAGGAGAAAACTTTTCACATGATGGGAGGAAGATTTTTGATACTATGAGTATGTTATGAAAGTAGGAATTTTCCTTCCATATCAGCCTTAAGCTAAGTTCAAAAAAGCAAATAAAAGTAAATCTAGAATCTCAGGACTCCCATGGACATCCCTAGATATAGCTGGTTTTCATATATACTCCTATTCTCTCATTGGTTCAAACCCTTTTACTAAGGCTTATTTCAATTTTCAAGCAAATTTCTTACCTAGCTATAAGAGAAATTTTCATGGATTCATTTTCAGTTTTTCCTATTCTTCAATCCAACCTCTCTCTTCCATAAAAGGAGAATTCTATTCTAATTCTTGCTCACAGTTAGTTATTTTTGGCTCTTAGTTTATTAAATACCTCTCAAGGTGATCTTCATATCAAAGATGTAGGTTTCCACTTTTCTTGGACTCTGGGTTCTTTTAACAGAAGTATACTTTGTGGACAGGGATTTGACTTCTTGAAATCTTCTATGGTACCAGGGTTTAACTAGGATTTCATATGTTCATTACTTCTTATCTTGCGTATGACAGCTTTTGCTCTAACTTTGCTTCTAACCATCAAGGCTTCTTTCTTGCTCTGGGAGTTATCCAATTCAAATATAGCTCTATTCCCATAAGCTAAGTGTTTCATCGTTTCAGAAAATATTTGCATATTCAACTTAAAAACCGTACTCTTCAGGCTTCCTCAAATAAGAAATAATTACTCTTATTTGGAGTGCTGAAATACCAAGTTTCACTTTTTTTAGTTGCACGAGTAAGATGACAGCTCTCTTATCAGATATATATCATGAAGTAATAGTACCAAAAGTAAACGTAACTATAGGGTTGTACAGTTTGTGTTGGTTAAAAATATGCTTTGACCAAAAATTTACTCCTCATCACTGGAAAACTATAATTTATATTAGCATGGTCTTTCTTAGTCTTAGATTAAATGTCGGGGTTTTAATATAGCTGGTTATTCTCGTAAACAAAGAAAAATTGGCAAAGAGACGAAGAACTACATAATAAAATAATAGAGAATGTGCTATTAAAATAATATAATAAATTCCAAGAAGTGACTCTTCCTCCTGAGCTACAAATCTTTGCCAAAATATTTGTCTCTTTTCAACCTCTTCTGTCAAAGTAAAATATTGAAGCTAAGCTTAGGAAACTTGCCTCCCTCCAAAAAATATATTATTCTAAGAATTTTATAAATGGTAATGGGTCTTATCGAGGTTAGCCTTCCAAAGGCCACTTAATTTCATAAGATGAATTTTTTTTTACACGCGATATTCATTTGGCTAAATTTTAGGTTGACCAAAGTCGCCATATCTAAATGTCAAAAACCAACAAAAAAGAATGAAAAAAAACCAGTTTGCATAGAAAAGTTGCAGCTGAATTGAATAAAAGAAAACGAGTTTGAATAAAAAAGCTTGCGCCTAGATTAGAATAAGAATCCATTTAAGTTTTAAATTTTAATTTTAACAAAAATCTAAATCTTCATAATTTTAGTATTCAAAATTTATTGTCTTAAAATTTTAATTATGTCACTTCATATATTTACTTACTAACATCTACACATATTTTAGGGTTTCTGTATTTAAGCTATGGAAAAAGATTTAAATCCATCCTCATCTTCTTCGAGGGCCCAGTTTTGGGGCCATTTTTAAGGACACAGGAAGCATGAAAGGCTGCTCGCTACGCTAGGATCAGGTAACTTAACATTCTAGTGTATTTTAACTATTAATATTTATTTGATATCTTCTAGTACACTTCGCTTTATTCCCAGCCACTGTATATTTGGACAAAATATAAAAAATGGAACTATATTTGAAAAAATAAGTTAATCCTTGAATTTATATTAAGGAAAAAATAGAAACTAAAGAACATTTATTAAAATATCACTACAATGCTTTCTATTATGCTTAAAACACTTAATTTTAAATTTTATTTTCAGAAGTAAAAAATACTGATGTCCTTTTGAACCACTTGAAGTGACCGTTTGCAACCATTTAAAGGTGAACAAACACCTCGTTTTCTGTGGCAACTTCAAAATTTCCTTATAGTTTTAACTCTATTGTTTTTGAAGCATTTTCTAGGTCCTTTTCGTTTTCAAGTGGTTTCTCAATACCGTTCTCAACTTTTTGCATTTTTTTCGTTTTTCTTTCACAAATGTTGGGCCATGTAGCCAAAAAAATCGCTTGTTTCCTTAGTGGAAATGGCCTTCCAAAACCAGATTCCTTATGAATGCTTTTGCAGAATATGTTGAAACAAAAACAACACTTTTAGAATTCTTATTCAACTCCATCTGAGAAAGCAATATTAGTTCAATACTAACATAAGAAAAGATTACAACTGAATAAAAATTCAAAAGACCCATCTAATTAAGAGTAACTAAGGAGCCAAAGTTGTGAAGAATCGTATCACTTACTTTTGTAGCGGTTGTATTTATTTGGTTTCAGTTTTGGTTTCTTATTGGTTTCTGAAATATCTTGATATCTGTTCTCTAAGCTGTGTGATTTGTTGCCTGTAATATATGGTTCTCGCTTAAAATGTGTCTATTTCTGCTATATGAAGGTTATTGGATATATTTACAGTGATAAAATGTCATTTGTGATACTTTTTTAGGTGTTTTTTGGAAAATATGGTCATTTCTATTTGGTTTGAAGACGTATTTCATTACCTTTTTACTTTCGTATTTGGTGATATTTTCGCCCGTGATGTTGTTTGAAGGTGTGTATTCTACCGATGTTTTTACGCTGCAAATTTACATTACGTGATATTGATTGATATAAGGCGAATCTAGAACAACGTTAGTTACAATTGACAAGAAATAGTCAAGTTAGGATTTATGAGGGAAATATGTTGAGACTATATACTAAGTAATTATGACCCGGTATTGGAAATACTTTGAAATATGCAATTACGAACTAATTCTTGATACATAGTTAGTGCATAGTGATTTTTTGAGCCGTTATTGTTAATTGTTAATAATTGTAAAAAAAGAAGAAAAAAAGTTTTCTATATATTAAGAGGTACCTGAAAGCTTTGTGAAGTGTTGATTTTTGGCCACGTGTATAAGCATCTACTTTTTGTTTCAAGTATACACGAAAAGCATTATACTTTATGAGAAGTCAATTCTTCCATAACTACGTGCCTTTAGGTTTTTCTCACCTTACACCCTTATTGCAGCTTTGCAACAAAATAAAATACTTTATTGTCTTCTTTTTCTACTTAACTACTTTTTCCTCTTAGGTTTTCATTATACTCGAACATTTATACTCTACTAACATAGAATCCTATATTTTTTATAAAAAATAGTAGCAGGAGCAAAAATTACTTCATCCAAAACCTATTTGTGACTATTATAAATATATTGTCTACCTTATATCTATAGCTGAACATGCCAAGGCATAATAGATGAAGACTTCTAAACATATCACATCTTGTAACAACAATTAAGTATATTTTTTCTTTTATTAGGAAGATACTCTCTGGTTAAATATATTAACCTTGGGTTTCGTAGGTGATAGAGTTTTTCAACTCTTAAAGAAACAAGAGTATAAAAGTTTTCTAGCTAAGAGATAATCAACACAAGAACATTTACGAGAAAAGAACGTAAATTTTATGCACCAATAGTCCCATTTGAGTTAGTTAGTTAG
The DNA here is from genome assembly GCA_015227615.1 of Labyrinthula sp. Ha. NCBI lineage: Eukaryota > Bigyra > Labyrinthulida > Labyrinthulaceae > Labyrinthula > Labyrinthula sp. Ha. The sequence continues at coordinate 16,344 of JAALGZ010000041.1, read as the reverse complement.
TTAAGTATTATATTACCTTTTAAAATAAATTTTCTTTCAGATGATTTATACAAGAAATCTTTTTTTTTAGACTAGAATTCTATCTAAAGCTGCATCTTTAACGACAATATCAAATTCAATCTGAAAAAATATGTCTTCAATATCACTTGATATAGGTTTAGTATGACTTTTGAATATATATCGCACTTTATCAACCAATATTGTACCTCTTAACCATGCCGAATCTCCTCTTCGGAGTACTGGTGCAAATATTCTCCTTGCATTAAAGAACTCCGTTATACTTGGAACCAGCTCCAATACATTTGTTGAGGAACCGATGAAATCTCGAAAAAGAGGATCTGCATAAAGAATGCGACCATCCAGTGAACTAAGCGAGAAATGATAGATAGGGTCTAAATATAATAGAAAAGGAAAAAAATACATTCTTTTCTAAAGTATTGTTGTTCTAGTGATGGTAATATATATTTCGTAGATAGGTAATAAGATTGAGAAGCCATTAGATTTACCAAATATGCAACTGCAGAATAATTAAAACTTCTAGAAACTGTTTTTCCTTGCTCTAAATATTGCTTCATTTCCTTTTTAGAAATTTTCAAGAAATTTTCAAGTGACGACAAATCATCCACATTTTCTGGTCCATTCCTTATTTTAACTATTGATAAACTTTGAGACTAATACATTATGAAACAGAAAATAAATACTTGACTTTGACAATACACTTGGGTTTTTTCATGATGCCCATAAGGATATTGAAAAGCAGGTAACCAACCACCTCCTTTGTTTCTCTTAAACTGTTTTCTATTTCCTATAACAGGTTTGAAAGGATCAATAGGTTTTCCACTCGGCAAAACTTTTCGTAGCTTCTGAAGCATACTCACTTCGACATCTTGTGCAAAAGGTGTTCGGCCATCTGCCCCTCGTAAATGTGCATAAATTGTTCGTCGGAAAGCGCATTTTGGGTTTTCTAATTTCCCTTTTCGCGTTTTCACCCATTCTTTAAAACACTCTTTAGATATAATATTTTCCAATATAAGCTTCTAGGAAATAAGTTCTTGGTAATAAACTACCTCATTCACATCTCTGTAAATAAATTTTTTAAATACTTTTAAGGAAGTTTTTTTTGATGAGTTGATGAGTCTATTGCCTCCCATAACCTTACTACCCAATTATACGTTCTTTTGTTCAAAAAACAGCCCTTAATCTCTTAATTCTTTTTGGTTTTCTACTTTGCAGAGAACTAATTCACAGTTACCCTTTTTTTTCCTCCTTTAGTTGATCCCGCTAAAATACATAAATACATCTTCAGAGTCTGAATTTAATGTCGGGATTAGAATTCCATTAAGCTATAACGTTATAATTTCACTAATGATAACAGAAAATGTTTTTTAAATGAAATAACAAAACAATACACTAATGTTAAATAACGTTTCTACTACAGTAAATAACCACAGATAACTAGAGACTTATAGATATATGACACCCAATATATTATTAGAAACACCTTTCTTTTCTTATAATTATTATAATTTTATATATTCCTTGAGGACAAACTAAAGAGTTAAACAGTTCTGGTGCTTTGCAACTCGAGAAGTTCGACCTAATCGGTTAGTATCGAAGGAAACATAAGAAAATATGGGAAGAAGTCTCTAAACTGCTTTTAGGGTTCTTTGTCTTAGAGTTTTTCCAGTCTTATCTAATAAAGTTTTGTTTATAATAAAATGTTATGTTTTCAGCAGTTCTTTTTCATAGGTTCTAATTAAGACTTTCCTATTGTACAACTCAAATTTATTGAAAATAAGGTTCTATATTATACTGAACTACTTTTGAGAAAGCTGAGTAGCAAAACTTTTTTGCGTTTAAGCGATGAGAAAACTCAAGCAAACAAAATGATTATATTGAAACTCTTTTTGAAAGCTATGAACGTCAGTTACCAAAAATTTTCTACATTATCATGAGCAAAAGGATAAAACAGTTCAAAATCCTTTCAAGAATAAATAAATAAGAATTGTTAGCTGAAGAGAAATACTTTACTTCAGAACACTAACTTTTTTGGTCTCATCTTTTATTTCTCTATATACTGAGTCTCACAATTTTCGGTGTGCACAATGGCTATACACCTAAATTGATTTTTCTCTGTAAAATATGTCTTATAACGTTAGACATTGATTAACAATATAGGAGATGTTTCTGGTTTCTTGAAATAACATTACTAATCCATAACGGAACTTAATGCTATAACGATAAATTGTCTATAATTTGTTGTGGATTAATGACCGGATTTAGTGGCTTCTCCGCAAGAGTGAACCGAAGCTGTACCACCTTGAGGTTTAAACCCGTCTATCAATTTACCAAGGCTCTTGTAGAAAAAAAGAACTCTAAAGTATATATATTGTAGTATAAGAACAAGTGAACATTGGAATGAATTTTGCTAGTAGGCTGCAGAGTTTCTTCATAGTTGGAAAAAATTTAAGTATAACTTTCCATAGATTCCGAAGCATATCTTAGCCCATTGGTTGATAATTGCTTATCCAGGCTTTATGTGCATGCAAATTATCTACAGAACGAGCCAGCCTCTGCTGGCCATTGGTAGTTTTTCGTCTCGGTAAATTACATTTGTAATCTGACGAAGATGACAAAAATCTTCTCAAGGGGTTCTTCACTGAAAAATTTTATTTGTGCTTAGCTTGTTTATTCTTTCCCAAGATTTTAGCTTTTAATTACTTTATATATGATTAATGACGTGGCATTGTGGAGCCAGTAAGAAGTCAACAAGTAAGTTATTTCTATAGCCTAGATTCTGTAAGAGACGCCACTCGGGTACCCTGGTGCTATTTGACACTTACTATAGTTAAAACTACTAGTTATGTCGGAGTTATAGTGCTTATGGTTATCATGGGCAGCTCGTAGTTAAGAACTAATTGATCTAATAATGAAAGAGGATTGGCGAATTAAAAGCACCAAGCTTTGATTTACCAAAAAGAAAAAGCTAACCCCGTTGAGACCAAAGTAGTTTAACATAAGCAAGCATTCTAAATTGACTCAAGACCATAACATACTTAAGACTATATTCAATAAGCTATTGACATTAAGCAGATACGCTCAGGGAATCTAAATCCATAAAATCAGGAAAATTCAAATAGCATTTAAGACCTCAAGAAATATATTTTGCCCATCTAAGCTCTTCTAACAAGTCTACACCTTAGCTGCGTAGACTAAGTACGCTAAGAATAGTATTCAGCCTAATTCTCTATTTTCAACAATGGTGATTTCGCTTAGACAAGCTAACCTAGTCCTCATTAGCTAGATAGCAGCTAACAAAACTCGAATCATAACATTAGCAAAATACCTCCCAAATTATATATCTACTTAGTCTCAAACCGTCAACCAATCTTTGTTAAAATTATTGTTCTTGTAAAACAACACCCCGTTCGCCATATATTTTCTAAAAAGTCCACCAACTATTCAGTATTATCCGTAGGAGTTTTCCTTTATTTGTTTTTTTTTTCAATCCAAAAAAAATAGTCTTTACCTGAAATTATATTTTCTTAGCCTTCAAGAGATATATCTTGATCTTATTAAGACTTACTCCATGCACGCTCCTACCATATTTCTAATCGAGTAAACTGCTTTTCCATTACTATTTGTCATAATTCAAACAAATTCACCAAATATTCCCATGCTGTTCTTCATTATCAATTTCAGCATTGAGTCAGGTTTACTATAAATGACGATAAAAAGGAAAATTAACCAGCAGGAAGTAGTTCGCATCCAAGTCTAGAGTTTCCATATTTTTCATAATCCGATGTTCTACTCTGGAACCTCACACTAAGCCTACTAAGGATACCTTAAATGGTCAGGCAGCAAGAACAATGTCCTATTTTTCATTTCCTGCTAGAATTGAATTCAGGTTATCTACCCTAATGCACCTTTCCCCAGTGTTTTTTTTTTCTACATTGAAAAGTCATGGTTCATATCTGCATTACCAGCATATACCAAACTCAACGTTTCAGAGCCTTATAGATGAAAACAACTGACGAGAAGGATCTCTGAACTATACTGATCTCTACTAAAAACTCTCTACACAGTCACACCTCTGTCACCGTAAAATAATCTGTTACCTTGATTCTTAATACACTACTTACTCTGCTCTTTGATATCTCACAGATCGTCATCATACTCCAAGTAAGTATTGCAACGTATATCCTTAATAATCGTTAGAGATATTTACTTATTTAGTTTTTTCAATCCTCCTGTGGAAAACAAATCATAAATAACAACCTATAACTTAAAATTCTTCTCGGTGATATTCTCGTAACTTCAAGGATATAATTAAGCCAAGAAGAATTGCAGCGGCTACTTTCACTCTCCATAGCTTCTTATTTCCCTTATCTTAGGAGGAGGAACGCAATTATATCTTCTTACTTGATACAAATTCATCTAGATTTCATCTAAATGTTCCATGGTCTGTCGCCATGAATATCTTTAAACCTTCGCATATTCTTGCTGTTTAATTTTTCTGTAGTTTCTTCCGATGCTCCACATTGTCTCTTTCAGAAACAGAAAACAAGTATATTCTTTGTAAATGACTCAAGTTAAGATCATCTATACCGAGGATATGTGCCATCAGATTTTACAACTATTTTGTGACTAAGCATTTTCCTCACCACATTATCAGAAGTATCATGACATTGATCTATCCGACAAAGTCTGCTCATTGTCGCTCAATATAAAACCTCCAGGTTCAGTAAATCTAAGAAATCATCTATCTATTTCACTCAAATGTTGTTCTTGTTCTTCATCATGAAATCCGTAAGAAGCAACGGTACATGCTCATACTTAATTGTCATAAGCTCACACGTATTCAAGCCCTCGTCAATTTCCTTCTACTTTACGTTAATAAAAGCTTCAGTTTGTAGGTGTTTCCTAAGCTCCAGTGTAGCTTCAAATTCTAAAATAACTCTGTCCAAACCAAATCCAAATGTGGTATCCGCCGATGGTAAGATTGAGACTAGTCCAAATAGTATCAACATCGATGAGTGTCTCATCCTTAAATTCCACAGCAACTGTTCCACCTGCAAAAGATATTTCAAAAGTTGCCATCTCAACTGAAATAGCAGTGCTTTATTTGTCCCCCGTGTTTCACTTTCATCTTATTGATGTTGAAACCGTTTTCTATAAGCTTTTTTCTTGTATTTTACAGCTCTCACATGTATGTAAAAACTCATTTCTTTCAAATCATTCAAACCCTTCCTAGATAACTCCGACATTCTCGATCCAATAGTAACAAACAAAACTTTTCACAAAGAGCTAAATTAAATTTTTAAGTCGGGAACATCAACTGGTTGTCGATGGTTAGAGTACAGGAAACTGTGGACTATCTGAGGGCACTTTGTCAGTTGTAGGGATCAGAAATGATATGCTGATGATATATCAATACATATTTTCCTCGCATTTTCTCTATTAGTTCATACTGATAGTTACCAAACCATTGTGATTTATTTTTGTTAATCAATTGATTCTTAATAGAAGAGTGGACCTTATGAAATTTTCTAACATCGACAATAGGTATGTATAAAAATCATTTAATACCAATCATAAGCAAATTTTCTAATTAATATTCGGAAATGAAACAATTACTAAAAATATATGTATTCTATAAATTTGGATACATAGTAATAGATTCGCCGCCAGAAAATACTCTAAAGCTGGGCGTGGAAGATTTCGTAGCGAGGTTTTATTTTACACCTCCAATACTCCGGCTGCTGACATGCGTATATCGCAGTCAGCTGTTAGAACTCCAGATCTTTCTTCGCAAATTATAGTTCTAAGCGTTTGGCAACACGGCTTACTTATTCAGTACCAGCTAGCAAGGGGGGGGGGGGAGGGAAATCGGTTAATATAAATTGTTTGTACCATCTCCATAAATTATCCACTATAACCTTGACAGTGGTTGATTTAATTTTAGGCAGCAACGTTTTCAGGTCATGTTGCCGCTCATGCTGAGAAAATTACAATATGTGGTAATGTATATGAAACTCGGGTTAAACAATCATAATGCCTCAATTTAAAGTTCGGTGATGTACATTATTCTTTTGAGCATGAGACTTTTCTACAGTTTATACATTACTTTTTGAGTTTTTAACAGTTCTCAGTTAGATATCCTCGTTCTACTTCTTTTCTGTGTGATTTTTTATGACTTATATCTCCATGATATATTCCTTTCTTGTAATTATTTACAATGTATATATGGAGATAACAATCAAGGTCATTACTAGATAGAGAAACATTTCTTACCTTTTGTACCACCCATATTAATGTCAGGATTCTTTTTTCGGTAATATCAATAAAAATATATCCTATTAATCCTAAGTAGTCACTGCTACTTTGGAAATATAGACTAGATGTTGGTCACTTAAATTAGAATATACAATACCATGCCCACTAATAAACTCCAACTGATTCAAGGACAAGGGTTATCATTTCTCTAGTTCTACAAATTTCTTTTAAATTTTCTGGTTTTGTTGTATATTTTGGGCTCATTTAGTGTGGCATAAAATTGCTTGGTACATTTCCATCCTCGTTAAAATACAACACATTTAAACAAATTTTCATGAACCTCCTGTTATATCTTCCACGTAACAGGCATTCTTCCCTGTCTAATACGCTCAGGCTTTATAAAGTAGATTAAAGTACGAATTTAAGTAAACAGACCCTTTGGAAAAGAATGCAATTGAAAGTAATGAGTTTTTTTTTTCATAGCCATCACCATCAGGCATGACAACTTTGAAGATATAATAACTAGTTAATGCTACTCCAACTGTAAATTTCATTATACGAAGCTCTAGTCCTTAAAGAGAGTTTCAGTGTTGTTGATATATTTATTGCATTAAGGGGCTGGTATGAGAATAGACTCCAATACCTATAACTTCTATCCGTATATAAATATCTATTCTACCTTCTGTAGAGCTATTGTAGAGAGCTAAGCACGAAATTTTCTTTTAATTGTTTCTGTTGCTTTTACCCATGTTCATGTTGCTGTATAGGTAACTTAGCAGTAAATAGCTCTAATGATATTTGCATACCTCGAAATGCATTTACGTTTGCTTTAGGTTTGGCTGGATTGCTTGGCAGTGTTCTGATGTGAGTATTCTTAAATCTCTCCCTCGCATGACGGGAGAAATAGATAGGCTAATATAAGAAATTCAACATTCATCTTATCAGTCTTTTCAATTTCTGAAAAAACATGAGATGTAATTTTCTCTCCCATGTCTAAACAGGAATGTTAGAAATATATTTCTGGAATTTTCCTGAGCTGCACCTCCGATACACATTATACTATTCTTGGCAGCTCATCTAGTTCAATACATATAGTTTATACCAACTCTTCTTCTCAAATCAACCCATCAAATTATACTATGTTCTTAATAAGGTTTTCTGCTGATTAAAATCTTTTTCATCTTCTCTTGTATCATATTCTTGAAGAACTTGATCATTCTTGGGTTCATCTCATTCTTATCGAAGAACAAAACATGTTGAAATAGTTTTCTACCCACAAGATAGCTTTCCAATATTAGAATCAATTACTTTTCCGTAAAATTTTTATATCCAACAACAAGATCTTCGATTGAGCCTGATTTAAGGTAGTATAGATACTCTGAATTATCCTTACTTCAATGATATAGGGATGTCAAACATATACAGCTATCTTCCACAGTTTTAGTATCGTATTTTTGCTCACCTCTCCAATCAGAGGAATATGATAAAATAATTTCAAGTTATCATCGTCTCGACATCATACTCTGCTTCTGATCAACTAGCAGTACATGTCATATAAGTACTTCTGCTCTTCCCAATCTAAATCATACGTAAATAAGTTCTTGCAAAAATCAATTTTTTAATTTTAGTAGAGCTTTGTCTAAATGCACAACTTTTGTAACCGGGCTTGATCGATAAATATCGTTACAACTGGTAGTTTAATAAATCTTTTATTTGCGCTTAGATTATTTAATTATTCCCAGAAACGCAACTATTAGCTCATTTATGCGACTATTGACCTGGTTTCATGAAACCAACATTTATCTTATATAAAATATACTCTCAAGAGATGGGTTTGTAGTAGAAAAAGCTCAAAATATTGAAAAATTGTATAACTATCATATAGAGGCTACAACCTTGTAATATAATACTAGTAATATTAATTGTTGAGAGACGAACCTGGAAAAGCTCTTCTTGTAATTATTCAATACGAAGAGGAATGTGTTTCTCTTATAAAATCACAACTGTCGTAAATTCTGCAAGAACTAAGATAAAGAGGGGATAAATCTGATAAAAAAAGAACTACTTAAGGGTTTATTAGTTAAGAATAGTACCTTCATTCTTATAAGATGTATTTTGGAAACATTAAAAAATACTTTGACAAGAACTATATTTAAAGCTACGTCTTTTAGATAATGCTCAAATTAAACATTTAAAAAGACATTGGAAACATCCGGTGAAAAGCATCAGAAAAACATTTATAGATATTACAAAATCCATTAATACACACAGTACTCTAAAATCGCTTCAAAACACCGCATCTGAGAATTCGTGCAACTCTATTTGGTACATTAGCGAATAATGTCTTACTAGAAACTGGCAATAACGAATTTGCCGAGGATCCAACGTAATACTGGAAGAGGTAGTCTACATGTACATGATGAGTATCCAGTGAATTAAGTGACAAACTATAGATATGGTTTGAAAATAATAGACAAAGGAAAACCTCATTCATTTCTGAAGAATAGTTATGCTATTGATGATAATCAAATATCCATCGATAGGGAACAAATTGAGAGGCTATTAGCATTCCTAAGTAGACAACTACTGAATAATCAAAGGTTCTAGAATATTTTTTCTCAAGAATTGTATCACTTATTTCCTAAAACTTCGCAATAAAATTTTAAGTGAAGTTAAGTCATCAGCGTTCTCTGGTACATTTCTCGGTTGAGACGTTGGCAAGCTGTGAGCATAAGAATTTATAAAACAGAAAAGTAATACCTGAGTCTGATGAAAGGTTTGAATTTTCCTATGATGTTCATAAGGGTACTTAAAAATATGTAGCTAACCTCCTTTGATATATCTTTTAAACTGTTTTCCATTCCCTAAAACAGGGTGGAATGGATCAATATGTTTTCCACTTGGTGAAATTTCTTGTAACTTCTGAAGGATACTCGTTTCAACGTCCGACTCAAAAGGTAAACGTTCATAAGTTTCTAGTAAGTGAACGCAAATTTCCCGTTGAAAATCACAATTTAGAGTTTCTTATTTTTTTCTTCGTGTTTTCAAAAATTTTTCAAAACATCCTTTAGATATAATATTTTATAATATGGGGGACTATAAAAGAAAGTTTTGCTAGATAGATATGTTTTACTCACTTCCACGTGTTAAACAAAAAAATAGTAACATTGTAACTTTTTATTTGAAACATCGCAATTCACTTTGCCACGGATCTATCATCCAAACAGTCTACTTGCTTTTCTTCAAAACATTTTAATGTGCGCGTTAACTCTTTTCGTTTCTTCTCTTCACCAGGAAAAAAGCTACTCTATTTTTCTTATTCTTCTTATATGAGTCTACTTTGAACACAAGGTGTCAAAAGCTCGCAGTATCGGAATATAAGTTGAAATGAATGGGTGGATTTAGAATTATTTCTCGCATAGTGATTCTTGTCAAATCACGGCTAACGGTAACTATCGGAATTCTATATTGCCAAGTTTGGCCTACTATTATTACTGTTAGGAAAATCAAAATAAACCTTGAATTTAACAGTAATAACGGTAAGGATGAGAATTCCGTTGATTTTCTATGCTCCTAAATATTTTCGCCATTACAAAATTTAAGTGTTAGTTTCATTATTATGCATAAGTCTTTATTTGTATTCTTTAAGATATAGTTAACATTTGTTATATTAGTAAAAGCCGCTCTAGCACCGTGCTTTCTCTTGATTTTTGAACTATAACAACTCTAAGCTGCTTTTATATTTCTTTTGTCTCAGTCAATCTGTATTTTGGGTGAAATGTCTTAAATTTGTGAAGTAGATTTACCACCAAAGTATTTCAGTCTTGAAAAAGCAAATGAAAATTTTCGGCACTATTTCTAATATTATTTGGTTCATGAAACAAAGCATGTCCTATGAAATTTTAAGTTAAGTTGACAAGCTTGATACCATCAATGTTTGACTCGTCTTCTATAGGGCCTAGAAATCAACGAAAAATTTGGTTAAATAATTCATGTTAAGTATAAGAACCACCTCTCAAATTATTCCCATCCCTATATCTAAACTATATATTTCATTTCCTTTTTCCTTATTGCACAATCGGAACACCTCTATTAATCATATTCAAGAGAGAAGTACAATTACCATACAATCTTTGATTTTTTTCTCAACTCGTATTAGAAGCCCAAACAAAGTGGGCTATAACAGTATTTCGTAGAATCTTTTATAAAAGAAACATAAATACGAATCTTAAGGGTCCTCTTCACAGAGTTAACTGAACTATAATAAAGATTCACTCAAACGTTACCTCATAAAGAAAAATTCAATAGACGATCTGATTCTTTCCAGACCTTAAGATTAAAATAGACCCATATGACAAACTTATTTACCATGGTTATTTTTCGTTACGTAAGTATAACTGAAAGAAAATTCACTCCTAAAAGTCAAATATTTAAAATCTACAAACTCTAATAAGAAGGATCATTTATTCTTCCAATGAATAGGTATTTTCTGCTCTGCGTAAGCTTTAACAGCTAAGAAGTGAATGGTCTAATATATGAATGGCTTTTTATTAAATTCTAAATATTTGTTAAAGGAAACCCACTATTGGGCTAAAATAATGTTTTTCTTAATTTCTATCTGCGAAATATCTCAAGAAATATCTGTCTAAATCTTATATAGACCAAACCTGCTGAAGCAAACGTGTAAACTTAGATCTTGAAACAGTTTTTACTAGGAATTGCAATATTCTGTATTAGTTTTATAGGAGAATATAATATTTCCAACTTTTAAGAAATACTGAAAAATTATACTCTTAAATTTTAAATATTTCTGAATGGGTGATCCCAAGCAACGAAGCACTCTGAAAATGATTGTCACCTCGAGGTATTGATGATTTTTAATAGTTTTAAATTTTGTTCGAAGCAATGCCAAGAACTTCCTTATTAATCTTAGCAATGGTTATTTGACTTAATATAATTTCACTTCAAACACAACGATAAAATAGTTAAGACTGAATTTCTATTAGGTAAAATATTACGAAGATAAACTATAACATTATTTTAGCATGAGTTTCCAGTATGTTAGAATAAGAACAGATATAGTTTGGGTTTATTGCTACTGTTATTTAAGCAAGTTTAAGTCATACTTTTGCAATTTTCTGTATAGGAAAATATGTTCTTAGTTTTACCGCTGATTAAGTATTCAAAAACACATATAAATTGTTATATACCGGATAATTCTTACTTAGTAAAGAAATGCAATTTTATTTTTGAAAAAAATAGTATCGTTGTCATCTTCTGACTTTTTAAGGCAAACAATATTATTTTTTTTCTTCAAAGTTGGATGCCTTAGTCTCAGATTAATAAGACACATTTAGTAGAAATATTGAGCTTAGACTATTCGCTTTTTATTTTCGCAACTTTTTTGCAAGTTATTCCTTAACCACCTTTATAATATTCTTACTTTCTTGTATCTTGATGTTTTCTTAAACTCTTACATCCTCAAAACTATATTATCCTAAACTCAATAAGAGCAAAAGCGAGGAAATAATGTTTCAAGAAAATAAATATTTCCCTTTGATATTAGTATGCAGAGGAAGCCACCACCTTACCGCTAGTTTTTATAATCAAAATATTATATTTGGTAATAGCTGTTCAGTCTTCATTTCTTTCCCTTATTTTCAGCATTAGACATAGCTTCAATGCTCCGATTAAACCCCACGAAATTGAACCAGCCAAATCTTTGAGTACTTTCTTTCAACATCCACTACAGAAAACAAGGATTAAATGAAAGCTGAAAACAGAAGTGAATTAACTTCTTAAAAGAAAGATCAAGAAATGGTATGAAGCATCTCTAGAAAAAAAAGATCAAAGCTTAAAAGGAAGATAAAAGTTGAAAAAGTTATGAAGAAACTCTTGAAAAGAAGGAAAAGGCTTTCCCTAAGTTTACAAAAGTTGGTAGAACAGTGCTAGCTGCAAGAACTAGCTCGGTTAGCAATGAGAGAGTTTTCTCTCATACTAGAAGAGAATAGATGCGGAAGGAGCAAATTGCTGATGCGAATTTCACCATGAGAATTGATTTAAGGAATTTGAATCAGTTTTTCAAAGTATTGAACATAACTTTAACTTTTAATAGCTCTTAGTTATAGAATTGGTTTGTGTTTAGTCTTGGCTTTGACTTCTGAATTCTAAGAATCTGCTAAAAAACTGTTTCACGTTAAAGTATAAGCAAAAAACCATCTTCCAAGATTAAGACTTTGTACTTTAAGCATAAAATAAATGAAATTTCCTACACCACAAACTTCTTCTTTTCATTGCTTATCAAGTTTTCTTGAAGCTTTACTTGGTTCATGAGTGTATAATTCAAATTTCCCAAAATTTTATAAATTACTTGTGGTCGGAATTTGCATGACAGCCTGTCATGCAATTTCCAATACCGAATAGCGCAATTTCATTGGTTGAACTCTAGAAACAGGAATTCAACCGAAAGTGAAAAAAAAAGTAACACTCAAAATGAAATGAGCACTTTGGAGGTTGCAGCAGAAACTAATAACTATCATATTCTGCGACATGACAAGTAGAGCCGAGAACTGGATATAGATGCTTCGTTCAAGGGAAGATATGAACTCACATAATTGATGCACTGATTGGACTTGAATTGGATCTAGAGGTTCAAGTTGCCGCTGATGTTCTCTATACATTTTAGAAGAATATGGAAAATGAAGAAGACCAAAAGTGCTTCGTAAACCTTTTTCACTTCCTAATGGGTAAAACATTTCAATTCTTTAACCATGCAGGAAATCATGGTCTACTGAACAAGAATGGCTTCTTGTAAACATCAATCGAACTTGGCCAAGTGTTTATCTTTGACTGGTTTCTAGCTATTGGTTTTAATCTTGATCAGGTTATCAACTTCGATACATGCTCCTTGAATCACAATCTATTTTCTGAAGTACACGCGGATGAAAATATTAGCTGTCATGTTTACTTAAAGCCACTTGAAACAGAATCTGTTTTTGTATGTTCAACTTGTGAAGTACACAGGTGCAAAGAGTGTTACTTTCTGGACAATGATAGAATTGCAACTACAGTTGAAAACTATTTGCTAAACACAAAACTCCAGGTTGATCAATTAATCTGTTTATCTTTTGATGTATTTAACTTTGTTCGAAAACCTTTGGAAAAAGATTTGTTCAACTGTATAGATAGAGATAACTCAATAATAAGAGGGAACAGAGCAGGCCTTATTATTCAAAATGCAAGAATGTTATTAGATCCTGGTTTAGCTGATAAAAGACTAGTTGACTTGCAAAGATATAAAGCCGAATTTATACAAAAATAGTTTTGTTCATTGTTAGCTAAACTTGAACTAGTTATTTCTGTAACAATAAAATCAGCTGAGGTTTATTCTATTCCCAAAGGTGTCCAGTTTAGAGTCTGTGATTTTCCGTTCTAGTTAATTGCAACCCTTTTCGTTTTAATTTTACAACCGTTTGCCAGCTTAATTCCTTTGTCCTTCTAGATCTCTTCATTGGGGTAACTTTTTCCACTTCAAGAACTTTTTTACATTCATCAAACCAAAGTTGAGCATCCTGAAGACTTTTAATTGATGGAGACAGGTTTTTCCTGCTTGCTTCATTCTCAAGTAAGTTCATCAAGAATTTTAAATCACTGAGTTTTTTTCGGCAATTACGATTAGGCATGTCGACTGGCGTGCAACTTTTCAATGGTGGTAGGCTTTTTTCAGCATTGCCACAGTTCCAAATCAACCAGAGAGAGCGCGCAGTTCCTTTGGGAAATGAGAACCCTACAGGAACATGTTTTAGAACATTATCTGGCCAAAGGTTTAAGGTGGATGGAGGAGTAGAGTTTATCATATTTTCAACCCCTTCCTCTTCATTACCATCATTGCCTGTAAGGGTTCTCATTCTTTCTAAGAGAAATTCTGTTTCATGCTTTGCAAACGCTTCATCTAACATCTTTTTCAGTACAGCATGTGTGATTACTCCAGATCCAACATCACGTTCCTGTAAAACATCTTTAATTTGAGTAAGAATGATTGATCTGTCCTCAATTCTAGATCTTTCATTTCGTTGAACCAACTCATCTACAACTCTACCCACATGATGAAGTTTTGTTAAGATGTCTACGTGTGCGGGAATTCCTGTCGCCTGAAGACCACTTCCATCAGAGTTAGAAACACCGCAAATCACTTTTTCTCTAAGAGTTTGAATTAGGCTTTTCTCCTGAAAAATTGGGGTGTTAAAAAGAAGATGATTTTCTGGTAGCTCTTTTCTTAAAAAATTCTCCTGGTACACCATTGATGCTAAACAAAACTCCAGAATCAAAGAGATTTGTTTTGGAGCGCTTGGAAACATCAACTGCTTAGCTCTTTCTACCTGGTCATCAGCAAACTCAAATCTTTGTGGTAGTGTAGAAAACTTGTAGCTGCTAATTGGTAGACCGCCTACAGTACGTCCCACGTACTGATCTCCAGCAGCCTCAAAGCGAAGGTAGACGTTTAAAACAGTGCCCATTGACCATCCAGCACGTAACTGAACTGCAGCAATTGGAGGTGCATTAGTGTGACCTGAAGCACAGAAAGTTGCTGCACCTTTTCTTAGGGAATGAGTTCCAAACTCCTCAGGAGTCAAACCTCTTCTCCTAAGCTCGCTCTCAACTTCATCGAGACTAAAAATGCTTTTCTGACCTTTTCTGAATCTGTTGTACTGATTGTTTCCACCAAAAAGAGAGGTGCCATCTCCAAACCCAAAGATTGACCAGTACATGCCAAGGGAAAAAACTGGACAAATTTCAGGTTGTAGCGGATTAGCGTAAACGTGTCTAGGATCTCTAGCTTTTTCACCTGCTTGATCATTCTTCTGATGGCAGAAAATTATGCAAAGGGCATCTTCTTTCCAAGTTAAATGCCTGTAATGAATGCTGAAAGTGTTAACAGCTCTACACATTAAGTTCCAAGTGATTGTTAAAAATGCTTTGAAGAAAACAAAATCCTTTTTCTCAGTGTGCAACATTGCTAAATTAAGGATCTTGAACAAAGGCATTGTAAGAGGATCTTTCCCACGTTTAATCACACCTTGACCTGCTTGTTCTTCCGAAGCAATTTTTCTTTTTAAACCTCTAAAATGATTTTTTAACTCGTTCTCGAACTCAGAACTAAAACGAACTTTGTGTTCACGGTAAAGACTGTAAAGAGCAGAACGGTGAGTTGAGTAACTAGAAAAACTGAAAAAGCTCCCTTCACTTCTTTTCTTAGTTACAATCCACGACATGAAGGTTTCTACATCTAGATCATCAAATTTCAAGGGTGGTAAATTCGGAAAGGTTTTAATTATTTTCCTAATGAGTTTTAAACTCATTGGCGCTTCAGCATCACTTCCTTCCTTCAACTTGTTAAGAAAATCTTCAGCCAAAACATTGGGTTTGTTTCTTATGCACCAAGCTACAAATTGGGTGTAGGAACCCTCGTACGAGCTCTTAGAGTTTTTGGCAATCGTGTTTGCTCTGATTTCAGAAACATGTTGTGAAATCTCTGCCCAATCCTCTTCATTCAATCGATCGTCCATTTTTCTTCGAACCAAAAAAATTATGCAGGAAACAGGTTCTAGCAACAATTTAGATGTTAGATGAAACATAAAATTACTCTTCCCTAACACAAACGAAGAAAGCAACAAAGTGTAACCCATTGTTTTTTCTTCTTTTGCTCGCATTTTAGGCAAATAGTAAAATCGTGTATCGTCAAAAAATACAGAAGATATTAAAAAGTTAAATAAAAAAACAAAGCATCTTTAAAAGAGCTTTCCAACAAGCCAAAAATCGTTAAAAAAGATGAAACATTCGCCGAGTTTTACCTATTTCTTTTTTTTGAGCACTCTTTGTTTGATTTGTATTTGTTTTCAGCAAATTAGAATTGTATGGTAATTCCCCACTGTGATTTTATCCGGTGTTCTCTTCTGCAAAGGTTCGCAAAACCAAAAGGTCTTTTCATTGGCTCTTTAAAAAAAGTATGACAGCGGTCATACGAGTTCCGGTTAAAAATGGCTTAATTTTTACCTAGGGAAATTCTAG